>CM016721.1:30785346-30915749 GCA_005771605.1 Scutellaria baicalensis
GATTTCACAATGACAATATCGTAATCATAATATTGACATTCAGCCTGCCATCTTTGTATCCTAGCTTTTTCTGGTTTAGATTCAATTTTATTTTTCAGAAAAGCTTTGACACTAGAATTGTCAATCTTCAGGATGAACTTCTTGGCTAGTAAGAATAAAGGCCATTTCTTGAACGCCTTTCTGACTGCAAAGAATTCATTCTCGTTGATATGCCATTTTGCTTCACTGTCTTGGAATAACCCGCTACAGTATCTGCATGGCATTTCTCCATTTGGTGTAGTCTTCATTAGAACTGCTGCTCACCAATGGTCACTAGCGTCTGTGTAGAGAACCAGTTCATCCTCGTCTTGGGGTATAGCAAGTTTTGGAAGTTGTTGACAAACCTCCTTAAGTTGCTTAATCTCTTCTTGATGTTTATCTTCCCAGATGAATGTTGCATCCTTCTTTAATAATGGGCTAAACACCTTCCTGTAATTTGCCAGATTGTTTATAAACATACCGGCGAAGTTAACAACTCCGAGAAAACTTTGAAGTTGTTTCTTGTCTTTGAGGATATCTGGAAATCCCTGAATCTTTTCCACAATATGGTTTTGTAGGATGATTCCAGATTCGTCGATCTCAATTCCAAGGAATTCGATCTGTCTTGTAGCGATTACTGTCTTCTTCTCAGAAAGCACTAATTCTTCCTTGTGACAAACATTTGAAAAGATTTCCAAATGCTTGAAATGTTCTTTCATGTTCTTGGATGCGATGAGTATATCATCGATGTAGACGAACATGAAGCTAAAGTAATCTTTACAAAGATTATCCATCTTTCTCTGATATATCTCAGGAGCGTTTGCCAATCTCATAGGCATTACGTTCCAGATATAATGTCCTTGTGGTGTGGAGAAAGCTGTAAACTTCTTACTTCCTTTCTCCATCATAATCTGGTAGAACCCAGACTTACAATCGAATTTAGAGAATACCTTGACACCTTTGATGTTGTTGACTAGGTGTTCTCTACTCGGGATGTAGTATCCATCGAACTCCAGGATGTCATTAATTCTTTTGTAATTAATAACAAGTCCTGGCTTTCCTCGCTTGATTTCTCCATGATTCCTTACAAGGAATCCCGGGCTGCTGTATGGAGAAACTCCTGGTGAGATAAGCTTAAGGTCCAGATATTCCTTAAGTATCTTTTGCATATCCTCACGATCCGCTTGGTTCATAAGGATTGGCTTGAATCTTACGAACTCTTGTTCCTTTCCGGGTTTAACCTTCAGGGATGTTTTGAGCTCGTTCTTGTTCCACCATGCCAAAGGATTTTCATTGTAATTCCTTTGGATCTTCTTCTTGATGTCTTCGAGTGAAATTTGTTCCTCAATGGAAATCTCAATCGATGAATTCTCCAATAGGCTTATTAATTCTACAATAACTATTGGAGGTACTTCTTCTTCATCTTGTACCCTAAATGAATACAAGTGATTATCCCACGCCTTGATCCCTGGTCTGGTATGTCCAAACTGTCGGTAGGATAAAAGTGCATCGCCAAATCTCCTTTTATCCACTATTTTTGGATGTCGAAGTTTGGCTTTATCACCACGCTTGCTGCAAAAAGTGATAGGCATTTTTCTGTAGAATGCCTCTCGCAATCTTTGGACAATAATCTTATGATCACATAGTGTTGTGAAAATAAGCCTTCTTGCCTCATTTTCCTGTGTAAAGCGCTTGAATGTTTGTAGGAAATTGTTACCTAGCAATACATCTGCGCCTGTATCATGGAAATAGATTGGTGGCATCTTGACTTTGTACCATGGGGTACCGCCTGCTCCTCCAATCAGTATTTCTGCGTGTTTGATTCCTCGGTTAAGGATAAGAATCCTTTTAGAGAAATCCCTTCATGCGATAGCTGGTAGATCTTCTCCAATTTCTTTAGGAAAAACCTCCTGCTTTGCAGTACATATCCCTATGTCTGAATCGATGTAGGTGGCGAAATACTCGGCCTTGTATTCCTCATATATCATTCCGATAGAAATGTATATGGAGAATGGACTAGTGGTCATCTGATTCTATATCTTTTATTGGCCATTATGAACTCCATTCCATCTTGTAATCTTTCCCAAGGTTTGTGTTCCTCGAGAAACTCAATCCCAAGTATCATCTGATCTGAGATCATTCCTGGAATACCTCTGATGGTCATTTCAATTTCACCCATTTTTAGGGTTCCTTGAAATTTTCCAACTATGGGTTGTTGGAGGTAATATAGGGCATTACATGGGAGTGTATTTTTCCCTTGAGTAATGTCAAATATTACTTCAACTCCTCTTCATCATTCCGGGCACTTCAGCTCTCCTTGTGTTTTGAAAACATCTGGGACTTGCTGAATTGTACTTGGTCTCTTTTCTTCCCAACGGCTGCTACTCATTAGCCTGTCTTGTTGGAAAGACATCCGCCTAGGCTCAATTCTGAGACTCTGGCTCCTGTTGAAGACGGGTTGATCTTGGATTCTCATGTCGATCTCTTTTATTGTTGGAGATTGTATGAGTTCTGGTAGAACCACCCTAGCGAAGTCCTCAAAGATTCTTGGAACTTCGATGAATTCCTTTCTCAAGAATACATCTGAGTAATGTGTATTCGAAAGAGCGTAGGAAATCTTGTATGTGATCGAGTAGGGTCTGTTCCCTTCTTTCATCAAATCATTTCGTTTGAAATCTTGATGAAGGGTTAAGACTCGGTTGAAATCTCGATCTCCCAGATTGTATGCAATCCTTGGATAGACATTGAATGCCAATTTTCCTGCACACAAATTTCTTGTAACAGTCCCAAGGTATGAATCCTTGAGATTTGAGATCCACTTGTCACAAATTGCAAGGTTGAGTGGCGAATCTACTCCTTCTTTGAATGTTGCTTTAATAACAACTCTTATGGCTCCGATATGAATCCATGAGAGCGTATTTGCAACTTCTCTTTTGACTCTGCTTTTGATCTCCTGTATTTCTTGGTATGAGATGAATTGCATCTCGATCAAGTTACCAGTGAATTCCATCGGGATGGAAAATTCTCCGGTAGTTACTCTGTGGATAATCTGGTGTCGTCTGCTACGAAAACCAATCTTATCCAATGCCTTTTCCATAGCTCCAATGGTGAAACCATCATACATCTGGAGCTTTGAATCTTCTTTCATAATCCTCATAGAGTCTTATGAGACACCGTAGTGTGGGAGAGGTATCCTGACATATCCTCTCTCACCATGTTTTAAGAATTTCTTCTTCACTCTGATTTTGAGCTGGATTCACTTCTATCTTCAGAATATATCTCTTCTTCATAGATGCTTTCATCTGAGGGTAGATCCTCAAATTGATACACCTGTATGAGATCTTGATAGTAGACAGCTTCTTCGAGTTCGGGTGTTGCCTCGAACTGTCTAATACCTCGTTTCTGGTTTTCTGGGCAGTCTGTTGAGATATGCCCTCTTGCTCCGCACGTCCAGCAATTACAGTCTTTAAAACTTTCATTGGCCCTGGTGTGAGCTCATCTGAAAGTTCTCCTTCCTGGAGTTCTGCTGGAACTTCCTTGATCAGAACCTGTAAAAGTTCTTCTCCTGTTTGGTGTTGGTCTTTGCCCAGATTTGTAACTTCGGGCCTTTTGTTTTGACCAAACTCTTCTTGGTCTCCATGAAGACCGACGGTTGCCTCTCATGTTGTTGCTTCCACGGTGGTATGGATGGCTTCGTTGTTACTGCCTCTTGTGCCTCCGTGATTGACCTTCAACAACTGTTGGAATGTCATTTTCTTCGCAACATAAAGGAACCATTTTATTGATTCCTTTCAATCTCTTGTAGTTCTTGTAGAGTGTCGCTTGATGACACCATTCAGATAACTTGGCTTTTAGGAAAGACATCCTTCTGGCCACCGTATCTAGGTCATCTGCACTCTTGTATTCCCTGATCAACATTTCTCTCCAGGGACTTGGTATCTTCGTAAAGAACAATTGCGAAGCTTCTTTGTCATCCACCTTAGACTTTCATCGATACTCGGTGAATAACTTGATGTATTCGTCAATATGACAAATATCATAAAACTCGAGGCTGTAGAGGGCTTGGTTATATCTTTTTCTTTTTTCTTCTTCAATCCCTCAAAATAGCCTATGCCGATAAAATGGATTTTGAATAATTTGGCCATGTTATCGACAATACCTTTCAATGACTCACCAGTAGTGACGTTGTTTTTCATTTCTGGTGCTGTCATATCCCACGCGATCTTTACGGATCCTTCCAGACTCATCTCGAGTAGTAAGATGAATCCTTCTTTCATAAGATCGAGGGTTCCTGCTGCAATCCTCATATCCGATGCCCAATCATCGATAAGGATTTCACGATTCTTGAAATTTGGGATGTTCAGATTTAGCATTAACCCATACGGATGTATGGGGTCTAGCTGTGATTTTCCATAAGGCGTGTTGAAAAGATTCGGCCTTTTGGAACGTGGTCGAGTTCCTATTACAGCGATAGGATCTATTCCTCTGATGAAATCCCCTGCGTGTGGCATCTGTTCATTCACATGATGTGATCCGGGACTTTCTGCTACGTTGGGATTGATTGGTGGTCTCTGCTGTTGATCACGAGTGACCAGGGCAGATTCATCTCCTGCATTCATCTTTAGATCTACAAGACTTAATCCCGCAATGGATTCTTTTAAGTCATTTAGATCCTGCAGATTTATCCTTTCGAAGTCCATTACTTGTTAGTAACGAATTTTCCTCTGATGATGGCAATGAGCTTTTCATCATCAGTCATTGGTCGTACAACTTCAGTTGGTTTCCCATCAAGGTGTAGATAGGGAACTATTCCGAAATTTATACGTCTCCTTTCTCCGGATGAACTTGGTCGGTTCTCCAGATTCTTGACTCTTTTTTGAATATCATGAATGATTTCAAGAGTCTCCTTTTGATTTCTTTTCATCATCTCCATCTGGCTCTGGATCCGATGAACTTGTGTCGGTAGGTGTTTATGGCGGTCGCCATAACTCTGCACCGTCTTTTGGATTTTTCTAAGATCTGAAGAAATTTTAGAGGTATCTGGAAAAATCTTCTTCCACTCAGAGCTTTCCATCAGAAATTATGGAACTGATGGTCTTCCGCCTGGTGATAGGTCAGATCCGTCTGTATCATTCGGTTCTCCCTAAGGAGTGCCGTATAATACTCTGCTCGTTTGTTGCAATGCATCAGCATTTCTACGTCTGCCCCTGCGATTTGTCTTTGGGCATATTGGTGGTTCCAATATGTCACCCCTTGTACATGCTCTTGAGCCTTTATCGTCAAAATTTGACGATATTCCCTGTAAGAAATACATCTTGGACATTCATCCAGATCCATTCTATTTTCTCGAATATTTCTCCTCACCAAAGTTAATTACAGATAAAACATATAATAAATATAAATCTAGTTCTTAATAAAACCAGGCTCTGATACCATTTTCAGGGATCTTTTCCGAGGCAATACGTGGCGTTGTTACACCTATCAAGTCTGTCTGGAATTTAATAAACAGATCAAGATCAAGACTGTCTTGAACCTGTAAATAGTTCCAGCATACAACTAGCAAGGTTTCCAGCCTATATACCGCATTTCGGATTGTATTAAAATCATATGGATTGGATTTATGGAAATTCTTGGAAAATATGTGTAGTTTGGAAGTAGCAAAATTGGGTTTTGATATAACACTTTTTAAAGATTATCATTAATTGCAAAAGTGGGTCATAAGGATTTTTTATTATTTGACCAAAATTTTGGGTATTTGGGGACATTATTTTATATTTATGGGTAGATTGGGATAAAATTTTATATTGATTGGTAGTTTTGTTTATAGCTTATATGAATTTGGGTATTTTGGGTGATCAACTCGATTTTTTATCTATGTATACTAGCACATCCCTCATGTCATGCATGGATTCTACTAATATTTCACATAATGAATAAGTATACAAATTTATTGTTAAAGAAAATATTATATGAAAAAGAAAAGCATTATATGATGATTAAATAATACACCATGGATTCTACTAATATTTCACATAATGAATCGGTATACAAATTTATTGTTGAAAAAAATGAGCATTATGTAAATAAAAAACGCACCACATTCCCTCAAAAAATACAAACAGAGTGATTGATACAAATATGTTGCTGCATGGTGCATGAGTGGAGAAGACTTAGAGCATCCACATTACTGGATTATTAGCACATCATTTTAGTGTGAGATCCACATGCCAACATACTAATTAAAATATCTATTTTTTTAAAAACACACATCTACATCAATTTAATAAAAATCTACATCAATTCAACACAAATACATTCATTACATGTGGATCTCATTATCTACTAATTTTTATTCTATTATTTCTATTTATATCAATTCAGATTTTATGTTTGCATTTTTAATAGTGTCAAAATTGTAAAATGTTTTAAGTAATATTGTGAATACGACATATTTAATATGATTAAGTAAAGAAATTCTATTAACATATTTTTTTTATTTAATATATACTCAACAATAAATAGATCTGTTATAAATATATATTTATGTGGACATTACTATAAACTCTTCATGTTCCATGACCTTTGGAATTCATACTATTACATGTATATATATTGTTCTCAAATGATTGAATATGAATGAGATAAAAATTCTTCCTTCTCAATATTGTCTTCTTTATATTTTGTTACTTCTATATTGTTGATTGTTTATTATTTTATACAAGAAGACGCGTTGGACAACATAATTTACAACACGTTATCAGCACGAGTTTCTACCGAAACCTGAGTAATGCCCTAGGAAAGAATCGTGTCTTTCCTACAAGATATTAATATTAGATAATTTATGTTTATTGAGGTTTCTCTGAAATATATTCTATTTTGGTTATTTTATTTCAAAATGACCCTTAATTATGATACATATTGTTGGTGGAAATGTAGTCTTAGCAGTTTGCAATGAATCAGAGTACTGCTTTTGAGGTGTTGGTTTATCGTTTCATTTCATGAACAATATGCGAGTATAGTATGTGCAACAGTAATTCAGTTTCACATGTGAACACCCTAATTGAATTTTATAAAATATGAGCACAACTATATGTTATTCCCATTCTGGTGTTGAAAACAGTAGGTAGTCTTTTTGTGTAGGAATCAACCATGTTTATTCATAAAATTATCTTTATATAACATCTACTAAATTACTAATTGTCCTACGCAACATTTTTTCTTAGAGTGAATGATTGAGTTCTTGATGTGTTTCATTTGTCTTGGCAACTAATTTATGAGTTTCAATTAGTTTGGTATTTGCAAGTTTTAAATTCCACTTATAATTTATGAAATTGCATTACTCTCTAATGAGTAAAGTTGCCAAGTCATTGTTTTGATGACAAATGCACCGACATCACTACTAGCATAGTTGTTCATAGACTCACTTTACAAACTAAAATATGTTAGTACCCTCTCATTTAGATTTTAGAGAATCAGGATTTGCTTATATAGAATAGACAAAATATTCAATGTTAAGATATCACCCAAATTATATTTGATAGAATTTCATTTAACTTTTAAAGTTGAAGATGAGAACTTTGAAGTCAGTGATGTGAACAAATTCTAAGTACGGATATTCTCAAGTTCCCTTAAGCGTGGATATTAGTTCCTTAGTCAAATAGTCATGAATGAGATCTTTTAATTTCATGTTATTAAATATGATCAATTTTATTACTTTCGTATATTAAATACATTTCATATATCTTATATCATGTCAATAGGAAGTTTTTCCTCAATACTATAAGACAAGTTGTCCATGAATTTGTATAACTAAATGCATCGATCATTGATTTGAATATGAAGGATTTTGTATAGTTAAGGATTTTGGTCATAATTCATAATTCCATTCTACTTTTGCCTTGAAGGCAAGGACATTATTTTTCTTTGAATTGCATTATGCTAATTTGCAAGTGAGTTGTAGAAAAGGTTCATTCTTTCTCATCAGGGTTGTATTATACGTACATTCGCCCTTCTAATCTCAATATCTTGATGAATATGAAATTTCATGATCCAAATTCATATAAATTATGGCATCAACAGCTGGGTCATTTGACAAAATGTAATCCGATGAATTTTGTCTAAACTTTATTGGACATTGTGTGTTGGACAATTGAATTCCTTATGTAAATGAATTTGTTTGTGAAGTTTGTGCAAAAGGAAAATTTATAGTACGACCTTCTCGTACCAAAGTTGGATTAGAATCTCTTATTTTCCTTGAACGGATACATGGAGATATTTGTGGACCAATTCATCCAACATCAGGACCATTTCGATATTTTATGGTCTTAATTGATGCTTCCACTTGGTGGACCCATGTGTGTTTGTTATCCATCATAAATAAAGTTTCCACAAGATTCATTGTCATAGTTTCTGAATTAAGAGCCCAATTTTCTGATTCATCCAATTAGATCCATTAGAATGGATAATGTCAATGAATTCACATTGAAAACATTTGATGATTATTGTATGACATTAGGAATTAAAGTGGAGCATTCGATTCCTTACGTCCACACTCGAAATGGCTAGGTGAATTATTGATCAAACGACATATCAATCGCTAGACCTTTACTACAAAATTCTGACTTATGAATTTCATGTTGGACTCATGCATTTTTGCATGCTGCTTCTCTAATTCAAGTTCGTCCAACTGCATATCTTGAATATTCTCTTTTACAAAATTAGTGTGTGCCCATGATATAGTACAAATTTATAAAATATTCATCGACATTAAGGGGAGACAGATAATAGTCAATAATTAAAAGAATGCCGATAAATTAAATCTATATTATTTAGATTCACGCACTAGTCAAACTGAACTGGAAGTTCAGAAAATAATTAACTTGCAGTATTTAGCAAGTAATCTGCCAGATATGTTTATTGATCATAAAGGAGTGACAATATCACATATATCTACTATGGATGGACCACAAAGAGTGGAAATTCCTAAAAATACAAATATATATGATGTAAATCTGCGCTTGAAGCGTGAAAGGCCTATAATTTGCAAAAGATAAAAATCCGCGAAAACAAAAACTAATAAAAATATTCGGTCACTCAAAATATCTTCTAAAGAGATTCGTCCCGAAGACGAAAAATCCTAGTAATAATGTACATGCACAAAATAATGAAAACACTAGGATTGTTGAATGGCTAGATCAAAATATTTTGGAAAAGAATGAGGATCTGGTTGATATAAATATCAAAGTTGCAACTAATATTATAGATATAGGAGAAACTCAATATATAAATAATATTGTTGTCGACAACATACTTGCCTCCAGAATTGCTCTTATCATCTATAAAGATAATCTGGATCCAGAACTCAAGTCAATGGTCGAGTGCCAGAAGCACTCAAATTGGGTTAGATGAAAAGATGCAATTGAGGTCAAACTAGACTCGCTGAACAAAATAAAAGTTTATAAATTTTTCGTACATACCCCTAAGGATGTTATCCATGTAGGATATTCATGGGTATTTGTACGGAAATAAATGAGAATAATGAGGTACAAAGCGAGGCTAGTAGTTCAAGGGTTCCCCTAGAGACCCGTTATTGAGTTTGATCAAACACATTCTCCTATTATGAATGATATAACGTTCCACTACTTAATATCTCTGGCAGCAAATATGAATTGAAGAATGCATTTGATAAACATTGCTATTATATATCTACACAAACTTTAGTTGCGAATATTTATGTGAGAATTTAAGATAGATTTTACAATCTCTTAAGAATTGTAATCAAATTATAAAGATTAGATGATCTACATTCATTGTGTAGAATTCGAAACAAATTGAATAAGTGAATTCTTCCTGAAGAAGGATTATGTTCAAATACTGATGGATTTTCTTGAGTGTTTGTAAAGATATTAATCATTAGATGAATATTGTATCATTTTTGTCTATGCATGTTATAGGGAGACATAAGGAAATTGAAGAAGCAAGTTCGAATTTAAAAGTCAACTTTGAAATAAAAACTTTAGGTAAGATCAAATATTGTCTCGGTCTGCAGATCGAACATCTCCCTGAAGGAATTTTCATACACTAATCAACCTACTCGAATTAAGAAGGTTTTTGGAAAATTCTACATGGATATGTCCCATCGACTAAGTAAAACAATCGATATCTCTTGAAGTGGGCAAAAACTCATTTAAATATACAGAAGTTTTTGAGTATATATAGGACCTGAAGTTCCTCACCTGCAATTTATCTTTAAAAATGAACTATATTTGATATTATAGAAATGGTAAATCTACCAGTAAAGGTTTAGTGCTCCTCTAATAAAATTATATTGAATTAGCATTAAATATATTTTTCGGTATCCTCTAAATTCATGTTACCTTGTTTACTTTACGATAAGTTTTTGGTGGATTATTCACATGTTGGTTTCTATGTTTGATTTTTGTGATGCTAAAACACAAACTAGTCAAGTTTTCTATTAAATTTTCAAGAAAATATGTTAAACAAATTTTGATTACCATTTATTCAAACCACTTATTATTATATGATGTCTCATGAAAATGTGTATGATTAAAAATAATTATAAAATACATTTGTGAGTCATGTGATACTAGTAAATATTACTCCCTCCGTCCCAGCATTTTTAGCCTACTTGCCATTTTCGTCCGTCCCACTTAAATCTGCCAGCCCCAAAATGGCAAAGAAAATTTTACTCTCTTACCCCTCAATTTCTTTCATTTTACAACTTTTGCACTCAAAAAGTTGGTTTCAATTACAAAATTACCACTCAAAAATATTAAAATAACACATCCAATCAAAGTTAACAACTTTTTCTTAATATGTGTGCCGGTCAAAGTAGGCTAATATTGGTGGGACGGAGGGAGTATCATTTATGAGGATAATGCAACTTGTGTTGCATAAATGTGTAGCGGGAATGTGAAATGGAAATTTAACACAGTTCATGAACTCCAGAAGAGTTGTGAAATTGTACAAAGTTCGCTCTAATGACAATCTTTCAGATTTGTTTACTAAATTCCCTACCTACATCTAATTTTAAAAAATATGTTTGTGGTAATTGCAATGCGTAGGCTTGGAAGATTGTTGTCTTTAGGGGGAGCGATAATTTTAAAATAATCTTAAATGTTGGGTCTTGAAGACCATTAGTTTTACTTATTTAACCCGAAAGGTTAGGTCCTGAAGACCAACGATGTACTCTTTTTTCCTTGACTAAGTTTTTTCCTAGAGGGTTTTCTTAGTTAAAAGTTTTTAACGAGGCAGCTAGTGTAACACATTAAGATCTTGTATGTCATGTACTCTTTTCTCGTCTAGTTTTTTCCACTGAGTTTTTCTAGCGAGTTTTTAACGAGGCATACACATCAAGTCGTAATGTCCAAGGGGGAATGTTATAAATATATATTTATGTGGACATTACTATAAACTCTTCATGTTCCATGACCTTTGGAGTTCATACTATTACATGTATATATATTGTTCTCAAAGGATTGAATATGAATGAGATAAAAAAATTTCCTTCTCAATATTGTCTTCTTTATATTTTGTTACTTCTATATTGTTGATTGTTTATTGTTTTATACAAGAAGACGCGTTGGACAACATATTTTACAACAAGATCAACCATATATTTAAGTTAGCCCAACAAAATTATATGAAACACATAATTTGCAATTCTATTTTATATGTACTTTTTAGAAATATGAAATATTAAGTTAAAATATAATATGATACAAAAAAGCTACCTGAAAGCAGTGATGAAAAAATCGTGAAATTTCGACGATATTTCGCTCAAATGCTATGTCCAATATAAAAATGAGGTGTTGTTTTTTTGGTCAAAATGTTGCCGATATATTGGTGATATATCAATATGTTTCTGTTCGCATTTCGATTTCAGTGAGATGTAAGGAGAAAATGACGGGTTTCACCGATATATCGGGGATATGTCGGCAAAATATCGATGCATTCATGTGTCGGCAGAATTCATTCAAATGCATTTTTTTTCATCTATTTCATGAAATTTTCATATGATAACAATTATTGCCACTCAAACATAGTGCTATCACATCTTCACATACATGCCTTCTTACAAAATAAACACAATGCTATCACATCTTGATTTCACACATGCAACACAAGATCTTGATCACGGAATTAAAGCGGGAGGTGCAGGGATTGGTGCTATTGGAAAGAATTATGGAAGAAGACATGTTTGGAACGAAAGTGAGGGGTCAAACACTGACATTGAATCAATGTCTATGACATTTGACTCAATGAATATGAGCAATGATCCTCCATACCAACCATCATATCCTCAACCTCAAGGCAGACATAGCACATCCGATTGGTGGACTAGTTTACATGAATTTCATTATCCACCAACTCAAATGTCACATGGTTCAAACATGTCTCGACCCAGTCAACCATATTGGGTTAATGAGCATTATCCAATCCATGGACATGCGGTTGGAAGAGATAGAGGAGCATATGAATGACATGTTTATGATTAAACCCAAAATTGGTCTAATATAGTGAGTTGGTATCAATATTGTTTAAATTAAGATGACATGTCATCTCATTCATTTGAACCTCATAGGAATTCATGCTATTATTAGTTCATAAATAAACTTTGTACAAAATTTCTAATATTATCACTCTATATATTAGTTTATCTCTCATTTTGTTGTAATTATATCTTTTTATTTGAAATCTTAATTTCAATTTATGTATGAATGTTAGTTATAACATTATGTAAATTACCAGATATATTTTCTAATTTTTTTACAATATTTCCGTGATTTTTTTAAAAATTACCGATATTTCCACCGAAATCGATATATACACCGATATTTCCATAAATTTAAGGTACCGATATATGCACCAAAACCGATATTTTCGTCATTGACTGAAAGTAGGCAGCAAATTAGACAAATAATAAGAAATGTCATAAAGAGAAGAAATAGAAAAAGAAAAATAAAGAACAATTCAAATATAAAAAATAGAAAAAAGAAAAAAATTCATAAAAGTAACTGATTTGATGGTTGTGCAGTAGCTTGACTTTATGAGAGGTAAAGGGAAGAGGTGTCAAAAATGGTGTTTTTACGGTTTATGATATGTCAGGTTTTGTGTGCGTTTCTTAAAATTAATGTGATCGTTTTTGTAATTAAATTATCACTACTATGTTGCATTTATCCGATATTGTCATACTCGTCTCGGCGGCTTTGATTTTACATTCTCTATGAATTCCAGGTTGTTTGAAAGACAAATTGAGTGTGAGAATATAAGAGATGCGGTCGCGTGGCCGAACGGGAAGAAGAAGCCCAGCACTGAGGCCTTCAGTGTTGAGAATGAGAATATTAATTGTTGTTGACGTGTTGGAGGCCCAATTCCATCAAGCCCATTTCTTCTTCCTTCTCTTATTTTGAGAAGTGAGTGCTATTTTTGGAAGGAGAAGACAAATGGTACAATTATCATCCATCTTAGAGAGAATTATGTGATGGTTGACTTTCTTTTGTGGAATTGAATGTGATAGACTAGTTTGAAGGATCTAAATTGAGGGAAGAAACAATAGATAGAGTGAGGCAGTAGAGAAAATCTAGAGAATTAGAGAAGAGAATTAGAGAAGAGAATTAGAGAAGAAGAAGGAGAACACTTTTATTTTACTTTTGGATTGAAGAATGATGTATATAGGCTAAAACCACTTTTTCTAGTCTGAGGAGACACCAAACATTGAATGATTCACCCGTTTTTAATTGAGTAGTAACGTTTTCCTACTCTATCTCGATTTCTTCGTTATTTGATTTTATGTTTTGCATGTTTGATTGATGAATTTGTTGAGATTGGCCACCTTAATATGTTTGTTGATCAATTCTAGCTAATTCGCATGATATAATCCGTAATTGTTATATTTGTGTGAATATAGTAGCAATTGAAATAACGAAGTCTAGATCGTATGATTCGAACGTTTCGTTTTCATAGTCTAGTTCGCTCTATTATTTTGGATCGTTAATGCATCTTGTGAATTGAATCTTGAATACATGTTTTGAGGTTATTCATTGAGATAGTTTGATTAGGGGTCGTACTTTCTAATCAATGAACTTAAGAAATAATTCGAACTAGTTCGGTCGTACCGCTGGTTTAGGGGTAAGATTCGAGATGGGGTGTAGATAAACGGAACTATCTTTTAAATTGGAAGAATCGTTTTAGGTGAGGTCCAAGGGCTAGATTATTTAATTCATTGACATTGCTCTCGTTTGTTTCTACTTGCAATTTCTTGTGATGTATGATTTCAATTTTTGCTCAACAAACCAATCACCCCCCATATTTTTATCGCTTTCTATACAGGAAATTGTCAATTGAATTACACTATTTCCTGTGGATTCAACCCCTTGCTTATCCTACTACATAAGTGGATAGTCGAGGTAAATATTTATTTTTGGATGCCGGCGACATCACACCATTTTAATACACACCATCTTACCCTAAAACACATATATAAAAACACATCTACACTAATTAACATTCATCTTATTTTTAGGGCTTGGACTTTCATTCATTTTGAAGTATTATTAATTAAAATAAGATGAATGAAAATTAGTGTAGAGGTGTTTTTATGTAGGGAACCAGACCCAATATACCACATTTCTTAAAGTTTGGGTCCAAAATACCACATTATTTTAGTGTTTGACCTAAATACCATATTTATAATAATTTGTGCCCAAAATACCACAATTGACTCCTTGTCAAAGTCAATTCAAAAGGTCAAAAAACTGATTTTCACTGAATTTGGACAGTAAATCTACTTTATTAGGGGCCGTAAATTTGCTTTATTGTGGCAGTAAATTTGATTTATTGGGGCAGTAAATTCAAACACGAAAATGCAGTAAATCACAATCTCTTTGTCACGAAAATTCTCTCTCTCTCTCTCTCTCTCTCTCTCTCTCTGCGTGTTCATGCCTACACGAAAATTCTTCCCTACACGAAAATTCATCAATACACGAAAATGTTTAGAAAACTAGGACAAAACTGGGTTCCCCTGAAATAAGTTCATGCTTACACGAAAATGCATAAGTCACGAAAATTCACGAAAATGCATGTCACAAAAATTCACGAAAATGCATGTCACGAAAAGTCTAGCGATAGGTGCTACACGAAAATTGGACTTCGACTCAATTTGGGCATATGCATACATGAAAATTCCCCACGAAAATTCCCAAGTCTAAGTCACGAAAATTCCACATAAGGGAGATTACATATTTATGAGTCACAAAAATTCATGTCCCAATAAAGCTGATATTTATGTTCCAATAAAGTTGATTTATCATTTTTGAAAATTCATGTGCCAATCAATGTCTCGTAATGACTGCGACCACTTTACTTTTTTACTTTTTGAATTGATTTTGACAAAGTCCACCTTTTTGAAAAGTCAATTGTGATATTTTAGGCATAAATTATAACAAATGTGATATTTTGATCAACTCTTATAATTATGTGATATTTTAGACAAAAACTTAAAAAAATATGCTAAAGGGGTTATTTCCACTTTTATGTATGTGTTTTAGGGTAGGATGTGTGCATTAATCTGCAAAAACACCATTTTTGTTCCCTCTGCCCTTTACCTCCCATCAAGTCAGCTACTGCACAACCATCAAATCAGTTATTTTTATGGATTTTTTTCTTTTTCTATTTTTATATTAGAGTTGTTCTTTATTTGTCTTTTTCTATTTCTTACATTTCTTATTATTTGTCTAATTTGCTACCTATTTTCAGGTAGCTTTTTTTGTATCATATTATATTTTAACTTAATATTTCATATTTCTAAAAATTACATATAAAATAGAATTGCAAATTATGTGGTTCATATATTTTTGTTGGGCTAACTTAACATAGATAGTTGATCTCTTTATTGTTGAGTATATATTAAATAAATACAATATATTAATAGAATTTCTTTACTTAATCATACTAAGTATGTCGTATTTACAATATTAATTAAAACATTTTACAATTTTGACATTATTAAAAATGCAAATAATAAATAATTAATCTGAATTGATATAAATAAAAACAATAAAATAAAAATTAGTAGATAATGAGACTCACATGTAATGATTACATTTGTGTTAAATTGATGTAGGTGTGTGTTTTTTTAAAAATAGATGTTTTTAATTAGTGTGTTGGCATGTGATCTCACACTAAAATGGTGTGCTAATAATCCACTAATACGGATGCTCTTAGTATAATTTTTTTGCTATATCCTGCTGTTAGTTTTCCTAGTTTTTAAGGTGCCAGTTATGCTTTTAGTTTTGTAACTAGTGTATATCCCATGTATCACACTGTATTTTTTTTAAATTAATATTATTAAAAAACTAATATGAAAATGTAATACATATTGAGTTAGAATTAACAACGCATTCAATGCTAGATCAAAAATGTTACTTAACAAAATATTTGTATTGTCAACTAGCAGGTAGTAATACATACACTTTAGCCATATTTTCAAATTAAAATTAAGTAAAATTAAAATACATATAATACATTATATTTAGTATTTTTATTAATTTGTATTAACACAAATTAACATCTTATTTTCTATTACTATTTAACTTAATGTATAACACTATATTTGTATTAACATGTATTCATCAAAATTTTAATATTAACATATATTAATCAACTATCAATAAAAAATTTCATGAATTTACTGATTTTTTTGGTCTTAAAATTATATTTATATACTCACATAACCTAAAAGTATATGTACATAATATTCTTATTCATGATATGCTTGATTTAATTTTTTTCCCAATTTATAATGATTATATATATTAGCAATTAGTTTATACATATTAAAATGTATTGCCTCGTTAAAATAACAATCAATTCCTATATTAAAATGTATTGACTAAAATTTCATAGGTTACAAATTGTTAGCAATTATCATTAGACGAATAAATTGAATTAAATTATAAATTATATATATATATATATATATATAAATTAAAAATTGAAAATTAGGAATAACCATAAAGTGACATGTGTCCTCTAGTGGTTATTCATTTAGTATATATGAAAGATTATATTTATTATCAATTAGTTTATACGTATTAAAATGTGTTCGTCTCATTAAAATAACAATCAATTCCTATATTAAATGGTCTAGACTAAAATTTCATAGGTTACAAATTGTTATTAATTATTTGTAAGGAACATTGTATAGATTTTGATGAAGACAAAACATGTAATAGATTAGGGCCTAGGATCCTATGTATATAGATTATATTGTAAAATCTCTAAGTATAGGATCAGAAGGCTTGATGATCAAGACTAAAGCTTGGAGACCTTGTTGCATAAGGAAAACCTTAAAGATGATTAAAAGTATAAGTCAATGCAGCAGGCTACTTGAAAAGGATACTGGACGCACACTGCACGAGGATGCTGAATTTGCTAACTGCTAGATGGACAAAGTAAGCTGAAGTCAACTGAAGCATCAGGAAGCATCAGCAACCTGTTAAGTAGTAGTTACCTCGAAAGTCATGTACAACGTTTACGTTAGGCACAACCGCAATTTCAACCAATCAAATGATGCCATATATCAAAAGCAAAAAGGGAGTCTGAAGATATGACAGACTGGTATGGCAAGAGCAGCAACAGATATGTACAATCTGAACAACCACTTTACGAACAAATCATAAGAAGCCACATTATTCCATGACTACTGTAAATGAGGAAGCTCTCTCTAACAGGCAGATTTCTCCTTCGCCTATAAATAGAAGAAGATTGGAACTTGAAGACTGCTTGAAACCCGAACACACAATCTCTTAATCTTTAGAAGTTTCAAGTCCAGTCTAGCAGCAAGCTATCCTTAGATTTGAGAGCTCAATCGTCTCTAAAGCTTGCTGCCTGTGTTGTTGATTTCTTACTTTCATTTAGACTGTAAAGGAGTTGCTTGATCGGAGGGTGTTCCTGATCAAGTATTTTTTGTTCTTAGTTAGAAGAACAAGAGCTCTGTGTGGGCTAGGGGAGTTTGGTCACTGTGCAGTAACCCTATGTAGGAGAGACTGACAGTTCTTGTTAGGTTTAGGTTGTCTAAGCGAGGCTTGTGTAAATCGACTGTTTGACCTAACAAAGTTCCTCCTTGTATAGGAGAAGAGAAGATGTAGAAGGATTACTCCACCTTCGAACCCCTATAAATCGTTGTGTTCATTCTTACTTGGGACCAACAAGTGGTATCAGAGCAGGTGGATTATTCATCCTAGCTCACTGATCTATCTGATACCAATAAGTGGTATCAGAGCCGGTGGATGAAACAAAAGATCTAATCGATTTATCCAAATCCCATCCGTTAAAAACAACTAACAGCTAAGAAGGATATGGAAAATCAAGCTGAGTTGTGAAGAAAAGTTGTTCAGAAGAAGGAAGCTGTGGTGGAGGAACAAGCTTCTACCTATCATAAAGAAGACCAACATGGAACAGAACAAAGGCATGTTGCTGAGCATGAAGAGGAAGTTTGACCGCGCTATCGTGACACGATAAAATTAATTAATCTTCCCTATCCTAACAAACTAGTAGTTAAAACAAGTAAGAGTCGATCCCACGGAGAGTGACAATTCAATTATATTTACTTATGTCTAAATTCAAAGAAACAAGAAATATGGGGTTATCAGATTAATTGATAATTAAACTAAACATTACTAAAGATCTAGAAAACAAATTAAACAGAAATCAAATGATGGAAAACATTCCAGTTAACAGTTTAGTTATCCCCCAATATCAATTACGTCTTAATCAATGTTACCCCCTCTCTCAGATTATCATGGAATTATCACCCCTAGTCTAACAACAAGCTCTGTTAAACCGAATCGTCTCTTAAGATTAGTTAAATTAGGATAAGATCACTAATTAACCCTATTCAATTGAACAACCTAGAATAAGCTCTCTAGATTTAATTCATCAAATGCATTAATCACCAAGACGATAGGATGAACTAGACTCAAAATACACAAGCTCGATTTGATAATCTAGGATTATGCTACCCTAAAGATGCACGACCTCTAGTTTACTACCAATAAAAATTAAACCACAACAATTAGGATTCATGATTTAAGATTCTAGCAATCAATTATCAAACACTTAACCTAGGTGATCAATCTAAATCAAGCATCAATAATCGAAATAATTTAACACAGATAGCATAATCAATTCAATCAAACATCGAGAAGGGGAAACCGAATTAATCAAAACATAAATAAATATATGAGTTCAAACATCCCTACTAACCGGAATTGAAGAATTATCCAAGCATCCTTGAAATCAAATCCTTGAAAGTAGAATAATCCATAAGAAAAGAAAATAATATATATAAAATAATTCTCTCTCTAGAGTGGCTTGGAGAGAAAGAAAAGAAAGATCTCCCCCCAATTATGTGTGTGAACATATCTTTTGAACCCTTTTGGAGATGGGATTAGCCTTCTTCAAGCCAAAATTCTCGTACACAATCTCGCTGGGCTGGGCTGTAGACGGATCACATTGGCAGACTGGGCTGACACTGGGTGATCCAGTGTGACGGGCTTCTGGGCCCAAACTGCCCCAACTTCGATTGTCTTCATTTCTCAGCCCATGAACATATCTCTTGATCAAAATATACTCCAAAATTCCTGAATAATAGTGAAAATGATATATGAAGTATTTTGATACAAAAAACATATATAAATATGAAAACGGTGCATTCAATCACATAAAAGATTATAAAATCTCAAATCAAACCATAATAAAATGCACCAATTTTCTACCTATCAAAGTTGATACAAGCGAAGCTAGGAAGCAACCGTGAAAGAAGATGTTAGGAGCTTTAAGTCTACATCAATGAGCAAGCAAACAACCGTGAAAGAAGATGCTGAAGAAGTCAAGCGAATGAGTAAAAAGAGAAGTCCACTTCATCAACCAGACAACCCTCCAGACGGAAACAAAATAAAGAGGATCTACTCTTTAAACCAAAGGAATAACAATGACCAGGTACCTCGTTCTAATTTGATTCTTATGTTTTGGGTATCGATTATTTTTTTATCTTGTGAAGAAACTCAAGTGACTACAACAAAACCAAAGACTAAGGAAGCCAAAGAAAAGAATTTTCAGAAGATTGAAGATATTAGGCTTAAAAATTTTGGTCACTTGACTTGAGAATGAAAAGGGAAGCTGGTACGTTGATTCCAAACAAGAAAGCTTCACCTTCATGCAAACCTCAAAAGTTACCTGAAATGATGTTGAAAGTGACCCTACATTGTCATAAGGTAAGGGGGAACTTCTAGCACAACTCAAGGTATCTTAGCAGGGATAAGAGTTAAAATCCTTGGAGTAAACCAAAGGATATGGGTATGCTGTAAAAAGTCTGCAACAACCTGACATTTCCTGAGGAAATCAAGCAGAACAACAACTCCAAATGGAAAGTAAACTGTCTATCTTATTGGTATCATGTTTTGTCTTATTTTCTATATCAAAAGATATAGAATAAGTATAACACCTGCACACACCTTCACTTGCTTACTAACGAAAGTCTTACAGGGATCCAACTATCTCTACAGCAACCATGGGCTGTAAGGAAAGTTTGAATTCCTGAAAGAAAACTAACCCGCAAGGACCTATAATCGTATAAGTACCTAGTTAAGGATATTCACTGCAGGTACCTCTGACAAAAGACTATTGAATTGAGGGGGAACCATTGATAATATGACAAAGCTCCGACAATAGGATACTAGACACCAGACTACTGGATATTAGGTCGCTGGATAACAAGACGCTGGACATCAGGATGCTAGATAACAGGCTGACTGGATATTAGGTCGTTGGATAACAGGACATTGGAAATTAGGATGCTAGATACCAGGATGCTGGATACTAGGTCGCTGAACACCAGGTCACTGCATACCAGGACGCTAAACACCAGGATGCTGGACACTAGGTCGCTGAACACCAGGTCGTTGTGTACCAGGATACTAAACACCAATTTACTGGATACTAGGTTAATACACATCAAGACTTATCATCAAGTCACTGGAAAAGGGATCACTAGTAAGTTACATCTTATCTACAAAGGTTTTGTCATCATCAAAAAAGGGGAAATTGTAAGGAATATTGTAGATTTTGATGAAGACAAAACATGTAATAGATTAGAGCCTAGGATCCTATGTATTTAGATTCTACTGTAAAATCTCTAAGTATAGGATCAGAAGGCTTGATGATTAAGACTAAAGCTTGGAGACCTTGCTGCATAAGGAAAACCTTAAAGATGATTAAAAGTATAAGTCAATGCAGCAGACTACTTGAAAAGGATACTGGACGCACACTGCACGAGAATGCTGAATTTGCTAACTGCTAGATGGACAAAGTAAGCTGAAGTCAACTGAAGCATCAGGAAGCATCATCAACCTGTTAAGTAGTAGTTACCTCGAAAGTCGTGTACAAGGTTTACGTTAGGCACAACCGTAATTTCAACCAATCAAATGATGTTATGTATCAAAAGCAAAAAGGGAATCTGAAGATATGTCAGACTGGGTATGGCAAAAGCAGCAACAGATACGTACAATCTGAACAACCACTGTACGAACAAATCAGAAGAAGCCACGTTGCTCCATGACTGCTGCAAAGAAAGAAGCTCTCTCTAACGGGCAGATTTCTCCCTCGCCTATAAATAGAAGAAGACTGGAACTTGAAGACTGCTTGAAACCCAAACGCACAATCTCTTAATCTTTAGAAGTTTCAAGTCCAATCTAGCAGCAAACTATCCTTAGATTTGAGAGCTCAATCGTTTCTAAAGTTTGTTGCCTGTGTTGTTGATTTCTTACTTTCATTTAGACTGTAAAGGAGTTGCTTGATCGGAGGGTGTTTCTGATCAAATATTTTTCGTTCTTAGTTAGAAGAACAAGAGCTCTGTGTGGGCTAGTGGAGTTTGGTTACTATGCAGTAACCCTGTGTGGGAGAGACTGACAGTTCTTGTTAGGTTTAGGTTGTCTAAGCGAAGCTTGTGTAAATCGACCGTTTGACCTAACAAAGTTCCTCCTTGTGTAGGAGAAGAGAGGATGTAGAAGGATTACTCCACCTTCGAACCTCTATAAATCGTTGTGTTCATTTTTAGTTGGGACCAACATTATCATTAAAATTTCATTGGTTGCTAATTGTTAGCAATTATCATTAGATGAATAAATTGAATCAAATTATATATATATATATATATATATATATAAAATGAATGAAATTTTGGAATAACCATAGAGTGACATGTGTCCTCTAGTGGTTATTCATTTAGTATATATTAGTATATATGAAAGATTATTTTATACTAGTATATATCTCGTGTATCACACGATATTTTTTTAAATTAATATTATTAAAAAATTAATATAAGAAATGTTATATATTTTATGTAAAAAATAACAATGTATCAAATACACATGCTAGATCAATAATGTTACTTAACGAAAACTATTTCTATATTCACATGACTTAAAAATATTTGTATTGTCAATTTGTAGGTAATACATGCACTTTAGCCATATTTAAATTAAAATTAAAATAAAATCAAAATACTTAAAATACATTATATTTTTTATTTTTTATTAAGTTGTATTAACATAAATTAACATCTCATTTTCTATTAATATTTAATTTAATGTGTATTACTATATTCATATTAACATATATTCATCAAAATTTTAATATTAACATATATTAATTAGCAATCAATTTTTTTTTCATGAGTTTACTGGTTTTTGTTGTTCTTAAAATTATATTTATATACTCACATGACCTAAAAAGTATATGGACATAATATTCTTATTTATGATATGCTTGATTTGAATTTTTTTCTCAATTTATAATGATTGTATTTATTAACAATTAATTTATACATATTGAAATGTATTGCATCATTAAAATTACAATCAATTCTTACATTAAAATATCTTGATTGAAATTCCATAGGTTATGAATTGTTAGTAATTATCATTAAAATTTCATTGTTTACAAATTGTTAGCAATTATCATTAAATGAATTAATTGAATTAAATTATATATTATATATATATATATATAAATTAAAAAAATTAAGTGAAATTTTGGAATAACCACAGAGTGACATGTGTCCTCTAATAGTTATTCCTTTAGTATATATGAATGATTTTTTTATTAATTTGTATTAACATAAATTAACATCTCATTTTCTATTAATATTTAATTTAATGTATATTATTAACATATATTCATCAAAATTTTAATATTAACATATATTAATTAGCAATTAATAATTTTTTTCATTGAATTTTATTGTTCTTAAAATTATATTTATATACTCAATGACCTAAAAAGTATATGGAGATAATATTCTCATTCATGATATGCTTGATTTTAAAAAAATAAATCCCAATTTATAATAATTATATTTATTAGCAATTAGTTTATACATATTAAAATGTATTGCCTCATTAAAATAACAATCAATTCCTATATTAGAATATCTTAACTAAAATTTTATAGGTTACAAATTGTTATTAATTATCATTAAAATTTCATAGGTTACTAATTGTTAGCAATTATCATAAAATAAATTAATTGAATTAAATTATATATATATATATATATATATATATATAAATCAAAAAAATTGAGTGAAATTTGGAATAACCACAAAGCCACTTGCATCTAGTGATTATTTCTTTAGTACATATGAAAGATTGGATTGGGTTTGAGTGATGACTTATACCATAATTAATCGAGTTAATCTTCTCTATTTTCTTGTGCAACTTTCTTCTCTATTCTATGGTCCCTATTTATCATATCATAGAGCTATAAAGATGAGATCGTCATGGGTTCTGTTGTCCATTTATATATCTAGTCCCCTATAGTTTCAAAAACAGAAATTTCAGAGCATCTGCATCAAACACTTTTTGATACAAATTTTTATAAAAAGAATTATTGTTATATTTGAAAGGTGTGTAAGTGTTCTTGCAGGGGAGAATTGTATTCTCCCATGCAAGAATGCTTTTAAAGAAGAGGTCAGAAGAGAGGAAATGTCAACTTTTTTAATTTTTATTTTATTTTATTTAATTGATCTTCATACCCTCAGATCGAACACTAAGATTTCATCATTTTAGCTCGTGCCCACTTAAAAAATGAAGATTCACTAAACATCTACTAAACAACACCAAGAACAAAGTCATACTATTCCCTCCTCTAGAGAAACTAATGATGATTGCCATAAATGCAATGTCTCACATTTATTTAATGTTGTAGCTATAAAATATATATAAAGGTAGAATAAACAAATATCGCAATAAACGTGTTAGGAATTAAGAATTTCGACTTTAACCTAATCAATATCTCAAATTTTATTTCATGTTGTACACTCATTGCATGTGTATAAAAAAATCTTGAATTTATTTATTTTCAAATCATAATTACGTTAAAAATAATGTGGTGTCCAAAATTTTGAAGAATATTAACATTACATTAATTATCTAGTTTAATCATTAAATCGATGATTTAAAAATATGATATCCTTTTGAAATTCGAATTCAATTTGAACAAGGCAAAATATTTTGTGCAACTAGTGCATTGATCTAGAATCCATGCACTCGGGTCGACCCACCTCACGCACCCCAATGAGCCCCACGTGCCTGGTGGGGGCGCTCAAACCCACCAAGATTCGCTCCAGGCAGTCATACCCTCATGTTATGTTAGGGTTACCTTAATGTTATGTTAGTGTTACCCTCATGGATCACTCTAACATAACATGAATGTATGATTAACATTGTTTTTTTACCTTCATGTTATATTAATGTTAATTTCATGTTATGTTAGTGTTATCTTCATGTTATATTAGTGTTACTTTCGTGTTAATTTAATTAAATGGTTTTAAAGTAAGAGTATGAAATTTGGAGATGGGGTCACATTAACATAACGCGAAGGTAACCCTAACATAATACGAAGGTAACACTAACATAACGTGAAGGTAACGACCAAAACAAGCGAAAAGAGTAAAGTGGCGCGAACTAGACGGGCCAGCCCAGCCCGCGCGGGGCCCAGTTTCACGGATCAGATCTGTGCAACTGGTGCACAGGAGAGTACGTACGGATTTGTCAAAAAAAATACTAATAAAAATTATGATATTAATTTACGATAACACGTATTTATAAAAAAAAAAAATTCTCTAAACGTAGTATATTTTATAACTTATTATTATATGGATTCGAACTCTAATTTAATTAAACATAATATATAGTCAAAATTATATATATTTATTATGAACTTTGCTAAAGTAGATTATAAAATCATCAATACACGTTTAAAATGGTCATTCGATAAAAAAATATTTTTAATTATCATATTCTCTTAATTATTATTTACTCGAAATATATACTACCTCCGTCCCACCAAAATTAGCCTACTTTGACCGGCACACATATTAAGAAAAAGCTGTTGACTTTGATTGGATGTGTTATTTTAATATTTTTGAGTGGCAATTTTGTAATTTAAACCAACTTTTTGAGTGCAAAAGTGCAAAAGTGGCAACTTTTTCTTTGCCATTTTGGGGCTGGCAGATTTAAGTGGGACGGACGAAAATGGCAAGTAGGCTAAAAATGCTGGGATGGAGGGAGTATTATATTTTTATATTAGTTTTCTAATAGTATTTATTTTGAAAAATTCCATGTATCACTCTAAATATATTTAACATTTTTATATTAATTTTTTAAAATATTAATTTTGAGAAATTTAGTACATAATAGACGAGATTTAAGTTACTAATGATCGAATAATTTAGCGTTTCAAAATATAATACCAGAACTGCAATAACCGAAGGACAGTGTGGGAGCTCCAGTTCTCGGAAAATCCAGAGACTTCCTTCTTTTCCCGATTTTTCTAATCCTCTCTAAACTCTTCCTTCCACGCAATTCTGCCTATAAATACTTCTCTCCCCCTTTACACAACCACAACAATCTCAATAACCTTCAATTCCAATCGGAAAGAGAAAAAATGTCGCTGATTCCGAGCGTGTTTGGCCGACGAGGCAGCAGCATCTTCGATCCCTTCGCCCTCGAAGTGTGGGACTCCTTCCGCGACTTTCCGATCAGCAGCGAGGCGTCGCAGTTCGCGGCCACGCGTATCGACTGGAAGGAGACACCGGAGGCGCACGTGTTCAAGGCGGATGTGCCGGGGCTGAAGAAGGAGGAGGTGAAGGTGGAGGTGGAGGACGGGAATGTCCTCCAGATCAGCGGCGAGCGCAGCCGCGAGACGGAGGAGAAGAACGACAAGTGGCACCGGATGGAGAGGAGCTCCGGCAAGTTCCTCCGCCGCTTCCGCTTGCCGGAGAATGCGAAGGCGGATCAGATCAAGGCGAGCATGGAGAATGGGGAGCTCACTGTGACTGTTCCAAAGGAGGAAGCCAAGAAGCCACAGGTTAAGGCCATTGACATTTCCGGCTGAGAATTTTCTCTCTCTGTTCTGTTTTGTTTCGTTTCGTTTCGTTTCGTATTGATAGAGTTATGGTATGAGTGAGTCTGCTGCATAAAATGTTTGTTATATTTTGTGAGCAAAAATATGGATTTGGAGTGATGGTGATATATGTGATATGATAGTGGAATTGAATAAGATCATCTGAATGAATTGAGTGGATAGGAAGTATAAGTGTCATATTTTGTCATTTCTTCTTCATCAATAATGGGTGAATGAATTGATGATGTAATGTTTTTGGTACTTCACTTATATTACTCATATGTTACCTTGTATCTAACTCACATTATTTTTTCTTGGCAAAATATTTTATGTAACTGGTGTATGGATATAGGATCAATGCACCCGAGTCGACTCATTCCAACGCGCTCTCACGCTTTTCCACGCGTTTGATGGGTGCGTTTAAATCCATCAAGATTCGCTTCAGGCAGTCATATCCTCATGTTATGTTAGGGTTATTCTCATGTTATGTTAGTGTTACTCGTGTTACTCTCACGAGGGTAACACTAACATAACATGAAGATAACCCTAACATAACACGAGAATAACCCTAATATAATATGAGGGTATGATTAACATTTTAGTTCAGTGGTTTTAAATTTTAGTTCAGTGGTTTTAAATTAAGGGTATGAAATCTGGAAATGGGGTCATATTAACATAATGTGAAGATAACCCTAACATAACACGAAGGTAACACTAATATAACGTGAGGGTAACGATCAAAACACGTGAAAAAAATAAAGTAACACGGGTTGGGTGGGCCAGCCCAGCCCGCGCGCCTTTCTTCTTGGGTTTAATGCAATGTCAATTTATTGTAAAATCATTTTTTCATCTACAATTTAAATTTTATTTTTTATGCTTGAGTAATTTTTGTAATTGTAATCTAAATATATTTCCCGACAATTCTTTTGGTTAATGTGATTTTAACAAGGAATAAATTTTACATTTAAAAAAAATAGGTTTTAAATTGAATTTATACTCCAGATTATTCTTATCTTTTAGAAAGACCATAATGTCGGGAAGAGTTGTTGGAAAATATTTTTAGGGTACATTTTGACTCGGAGGATTTTTTTGCAAATTGAAAATTGGACATAGTTTAGGTTGCAAATTAAAAAATTTCATAAATTAAGTTGATTTTTTGCCCTTGTCCTCATAAAACTCAATTGTTCACATTCTTTTGATCTCATAGTTTATAGAGCACACATTCTGAGTAACACACCAAATAATTCAAATTAGATTGAAAAGAGAATAAATTGAATTAAGAAGAATGATACACCAAATAAATCAGATCGAATTGAAAAGAGAATAACCTGATGAATCAAGGAAGAATAATAAAGCATTACATTGGTTTATCCAACTAATTGTTTCAGGATGTTGTTATTTTATACTAGGTTTCGACCAGTGCGTTGCAAGAGTTGAATTTGGAAACTCTGAAGTAAAATTACAAATTATAATAATATTTGGGCAGTTGTATCATTTAGATGAGACCTGATGATTTGAAATCCTTCGTGAGTTTAAAATGTTTGCAAGGAATCCTTAGAAGTTGTAATTTTTCAATGGGTAAGAGCAAATACATATGATAATTACTAATTGAAGGAATATGCTTTTATAACACCTTCTGAAATATACTCAAAATATATCTCATTTCAATAATTTGAGGAACTTATTTTATCATCAATTGACAGAGCTTAATTTAATGGACCAATTCTTGAAGTAACAATTCCAAAAATTCTACAATTCCATTCTTTTAGATAATGAACGCATTAATAATATAACAGTCATCGGAAAAATGTGCAACATCAGACAACTGAGCAAAGTAATGGAAATAGTGCAAAAATAAATATAGATATTTGACACACTTAAAAAACTTTAAAAAAATTCTTCAAAATATTGATGCAATAACTATAAAGAGAGTCATTCGTCACCACGTAAGAGAGCCAACCTTAATATATTAACCATCGGAAAAATGTGCAACATTGGACAACTGAACAAAGTAATGGAAATAGTGTAAGAAATAAACATAGATATTTGACACTCTTGAAAGTCTTAAAAAAATTCTTCAAAATACTGATGCCGAAACTATAGAGAGAGTCATTCGTCGCCATATAAGAGACCTCACCTCTTCTTTATATATGTGTTATTATTATTGGTGGTGGTGGTTGTTGTTTTGTTGATGCTGCACATGATTTATATTAATTCTTCATTTTAGAAGTAGTTTTCCAAATCAGCCATAAACTATCAAAATTATATATGTATATATATGACTCTAAATCTTTTTACAGAAATGTTTTCATATATATATATATATATATATGAGGTGGCAAATCAATTCCAGTAGTGAAGAACGACGAGAGAAGAATGTGTGTGTGGGGGTGACGGGGGGACCTTCGGCCGTTTCATTCAGAAAGAAATGAAATGTCATGAGTGTAGGAGGGAGGGAAGAAAAGAATGAGAGAGAAGGAAAAAAAAAAAAAACAGAACAGGTGGTGAGACTCTAATGTGTCATTCAAAGAGAGCGTCATTCTTTCTATTTACTTTAATGCAACAAATTTCAGATGAACTCTTCTTGAATGAAACTGATTTTGAGTATTCTCTGATCATTTGAGATTTTCATGTCTTCAAATATACTTTGGTCAACTATTTGTAGAGCTGTTAAAACAGACCGACGAGATGAGTCAGTTGACAACCCACATTAACCCACTCATTGGCAGAACAGGGGCAGGCACCCAAATCCTAGCTTTATCTTGTTATGTATTTTACTTATTACTTATACACTATACATAAATACATTCTAAATAACTTAAAAAAATTATTTAACAAGTATTTCAACTACCAATTATATTTGCTAATATTTGTTATATAAAGAATATCAATATTATATTTAATGCTATTTAAATAATAAAACCAACAACAAATTCTTTATAAATTAACATGCATTATTCATCAAACATAGGTCCCTAAATCAATAGTTCATTGTAAAGCTAAATCAGGTTCATCGGATCCGGGCCGACATGTCCACTTTATTTTATTTTTTCTCGCTCTTGAATTTTTATTTTTTGGTCATAACTTTTACATTATATTAGACAACATTTACGTTATGTTAAACATACCTTAATTTATATTATGGGTAATTCTACTAATAAATCAGTGGTATTAATATACCAACATTTATTACAGTGGTAATTTCTACACATGGTAACTTTTGTCTTTTGGACTGTAATTATGGGCTGGATTTGACCCATTTACATTAGGGCACATTCAATGATTTCTTTCATTTCGTTATATATTGGGTCATTATTGGAACTATAAATTTTAAATAATGTAATTATAATATAGTTAAAGGAAAATAAAATGTGTACTCAAAATGTAGAAAATTATGTTTAAAGGTATAAATTTCATGAAATAAAATATTAATTAATAAATTATGTATTCTAAATAGTTGAAATTAGTAAGAAATAGGATGCTATTAAACTTAAGTTATAAAGCTATATTTACATACATTTAAATAATTGTGTAAAATAAAATGCTTGTGCTAATTGTCTTAAAATATTTAATTTAAATAAATAAATTGATTTTTAAAATTTAAAATAAAGTCACAATATGCAAATTTTGAAATTTGTAGATTTTAATTACATCTTCATCACCATTCAACATTTTAATTACATACTTTTAAAATTTATGAAAGGTAAGCATCAAAATTTGTTTTATTTACACTAAAATGAAATATATGTATATGTAACTTATATGTTATTTAATGACTTAGAAAATGTTTAAAAATAGTTTAAGCATAATATATTGATACCAATAATATAGAACGTCACAAATAGTTCGAAAAATCAAACCGCACCGGTTCGAACCGCCGGTCAACGGTTTATCCCTTTTTTTAAAAAAAAAATTTATGAGGATGGGATCATCAATAACGTTTAATTATTTTTGTTGGTTTTGATGAAACACATACCGGTTTACATATTGCTAAAAAAAGTAATGCATGTTTTAATTATAGTATATTAGCTAAGTATTTGCCATAGCGTTAGATAATGCCACAAATAATAAAGCTAGCATGCCTACTCAAATTTAATTTTGTAAACTTCCACTAAACGATGAACTTTTCCATACTCGTTGCATGTGCCATGTTTTTAACTTATGTGTTCAAGATGGTTTAACAACTTTAGAAAAAGAAATTAAAAATATTAGAGAAGCAATTCATTTTATTTGCCATACGGTAAACATGCATAAAAAATGGGCTAGGTTTTGTAAGTTTAATGGTATGGAAGTTAAAAAAAAATTAAAGATGTGCAACATAGGTGGAATTCTACATATTACATGCTTCAAGATTCTTATGCCTATAGAGAACTTTTATGTACTCTTTTTATGAAATTTGGTAATAGAAACATTATGTTATTTGGCCATTCATGGGATGCATGTATTAACATGATAGAGATGTTAAAAATTTTTGAAGAAGCAACTAGGGAAGTAAAAGGATGTTATTATCCTACATCTCCTATAGCTTTAGATGAATGTGTTAAAATTACTTTGATTATTAACTCTTATTATAATTATCCTTTTTTTATCTAATGCAATTGTAATGATGAAAACAAAATGGTTGAAATATTTTCATGAGATACCCCCCTATTTTGGTGTGCTTAATTATTAGATCCTAGGATCAAAGAAGATGACTTAGAAGAATTGTTAACTACGTATTATAATGCATTGTTCCGAAGTGGGGAAGTAAGTGAGTATGATACAGTAGAATATGGGTCTAATCCTAGGGAAGTAGTTACTAGAGCTAAAAACATTTGTATGATTTATTTAGACAAGATAAAACAATATGTGGTGATTCTAGTAGTAGTGGTGATTTAGGTAATCAAAATGTAGGCTATAGTAGTTCTTCCTCTCCTTCATCTTCTTTTGGACCGACCCTTAGTCACTTTTACAACTTTTATGACATTAGAATACAAAAAAGAGCTAGAGTTAGTAACTTCACAAGAATTAGATTATTATTTAAGTGCCACATTTGAATCTATTACTTTTAAAAACCCTTTAAATTTATTGAAGTGATGGTCACGGAGGACGACCATGTATCATATTTTAACAATTATTGCAAAAGAGATGTTTGCATGTATCACCTCCACGGTCTCAGTTGAACATGCCTTTAACATATCGGGTCACAAATTGAGTGAGAGATGACCGTGGAGAATGTGCAAAACCTTATGCTTCTTGAGGATTGAGTCAAAGTCGTTAAACGTCAACACCATCTCGATTGCACACACTTGGAAGAAGGTGAACCTGATTTGTATGGCTACGACTCAAACACAACATCCTCCGACGGCACAACCAACCTCGACGATTGAAGAAGGTAAGTTGAGGTTGTAACAACAAATTTTGTTTATTAGATAAATAAACACAAATAAGTGTACAAAATAGAATTTACTTAAGTTGAATAAAGTTTGGAGTGCAATCTCTTCGATCCTTTGATTCTTATCTTCAATACTTGGAATTGACAATTGAAGTTGACTTGGTTAAAATTGAAATCCTTGAACAAACGACTCGATCTGTGGGTTTGACACCTTATTGTGGATCAAGTAGCAATTTTGGAGTTTTGTTACGAACGCCCTCGCTTTTAATGAAGAACGCCTTTGATTCTTCTCTTCAATACTTGAAGTTGGCAATTGAAGTTAACTTGGTCAAAATTGAAATCCTGGAACAAACGACTCGATCCGCGGGTTTGACACCTTATTGTGGATCAAGTAGTAATTTTGGAGTTTTGTTACGAACGCCCTCGCTTTTAATGAAGAATGCCGTTGAAGATTGCCGTTGAAGATTTGAAGATCGTCTTTTGATGAAGAACGCCTTTGAGGATTGCCCTTGAAGATTTGAAGATTGTCTTTTGATGAAGAACATGTTTGAAGATTTGAAGATCGCCTTTGAAGAAGAAGATCGTCTTTTGATGAAGAACACCTTTGATGATTGCCCTTGAAGATTTGAAGATTGTCTTTTGATGAAGAACATGTTTGAAGATTTGAAGATCGCCTTTGAAGAAGAACGCATTTGAACTTGAAGAAGCCTTTGAAGATTTGAAGATCGCCGCCGTAGAGCTCTTGAATTCTTCAACTCTTGTGTTCCTTTATAATTCTTCAATTCTCCAATTGAGTGATTTGATTCCATCATAATTTGATGATATCCAAAAGAAGAATTCTGATAAGTTTAGATTCCTCAAAATTTCATATCCATCAATTTATTTGAGATAATTATCAAATTAATTATGAATATGTATTTTTGATAATATCTGCAACAAATTGACACATAACAACTTCTAATTGGTCGGCTTGTAAAATTTGACTATCTACAGAGGTAAGAGAACTACGTGAGTTTTGATTCCTTAATTCGATAAAAAATGAGGATACATAGGCAATTTTATTATAAGTTTAAAAATGAATGTCATTTACAAATTTAGAATGAAACTCAAGCTCTTTCAAATTTTCCCCCTCCCCTTATATCTTTTATTTCATTTCATTCATTTCAATTCAAATACAAAGTTGTATAAAATTTCAATGTATTAATGTTTTTTCAAAATATCAATAGTTAGACTTGTAATAGATAATTGAGTAGTTGTAATAGATAGAGGTTTGTACTAAATAGATAGATAATTTTGTAATAGATAGATAGAGTTCTTATAAATTCAAAATTAAAGTTCTAACTTATAATAATTTTCCAATTTATAATGAAAAATTTTGTTCACTTAATTATTGTTTGTCTCTCCCATTAAATATTTGTATTCTAAAATATCAATTTATCTTAGTATACTTCGAAACAAGCATTAAAACTCAAAATTGGAGATGTAAAATTAAAATTTAAACCCAAAAAAAAATTATCGGTTTGAACCGGTTCCGGTTAATCCACCGGTTCACAAACCAAAACCGGAACCTTATACCTGCCGGTTCGGATCTGGTTCCACCCATCCGGAACTGCGAATTGGCGATTCTGAACCGAAACCGGAACCGACGACACTGTTTGGGCATCACTAGTCAATAATACCTTAAGAATCTTTAGTTTGTTTGTTTTTTTTATTAATTTTCAGATATTATGAGATATAATTTAAGCTTGTATCTTTTAATTAAAAATACTAAATTTTTAAATGGGTGAAATTAACACTCACAAATAATTAAGACTAGTATAATATTTTTTTGAATGTAGTGAATAAATGAGATTAAATTATTTACTCTTAATTCTTAATATGACTATTTTTTATAGCTATTTTTTTTATGAATATTGACAACTTATGTTATTTGACCATTTAGAGGCTTAAGTTAACAAACGTGAAATTGTGGGATTTTATTTAAATTTTCCTATCTTGTTAAAAGTTCCTATTTTGCTTGATTTGGATAGAATTTGGTAGATTTTAACACAAAATGGAAGTCAAATGAAATGTGAAGTTGGAGTCGAGTTATGAAGTTGAAAAAACGCAATTACGCAAGATTTTTTTTTATCTCGAGCTCTAGAAATCCAAATTCGATAATTCTTATCTTGTTGGAAATCTAAGAGGATGTTCTATAACTTTGATGTTGAATGTTTCCTTCAATTCTACCCCCACGTAAACAAAATAGTACAAGAAGTTGAAAATCGTGCAAGAACATCCTTAATTTTGTCTTGACAGGGTTCAAGTATTTTGATCATAACATTGTGTACGAAATTGATCTTCGGCTGAAGTTAGTGGCATTGAATAGATAAATTTAAGGGCTACAACTTTTATGAAGAAGTGAAAGTCAATTTTGAGCTACAAATGAGTTAAAAAGAGGCTGGAAGTCATGACTCGGGTGAGGTCGAGTCCCAGTGCATGAATTGAAGGTGTGAAATTCAAAGTTACAACCCGTTCCGGGTTGCTCATGGATCGCCCGGGTCTCGTGTTCTTCTATTTTTCTGAATATAATAATAATTAGCTTAATGTATATAATAAATTTAAGATTATTGTCAATAACTATTTAGAAATCATGTCAAAGTTGTGGTAGACAAATTCTCTTGTGCACCAGGTGCACGAATCAAGTTGGTGCAACTGGGCCAACTCAATCCGGATTCGCGCATTTGAATTTTCCCCTTTTTCTTCGCTTCAGGTTGTTACTTTTATGTTGTAAGGATGTGACATTTATGTTATGTAAGTGTGACCTTTACATATAAATGTTATCCCATTTATGTTCAGTAATTTAGGAAAAAATGAAGATTTTCAGATTCTTTCGCTCCAGATTGAGACCTTTATGTTGTATTGTTGTGACCTTTATGTACAAATATCATGACCTTTATGATCCATAACTTAGGAAAAAATGAAATTTTCAGCGGATTTACACATAAAGGTATAAAGGTCACACTTATATAACATAAAAGTCACACTCATATAACATTAAAGTATCAGCCTGAAGCAAAAACAAAACAAAAAAAAAAGTATGCGGATCTGGGTCAACCTGGACCCTATCCGAATTGTATGTGTACTTGGTGCACAAGAGACCAACTCTTGTGGTAAAGATATAAATGAGAACACTTAGATTAAAATCCTAAATAAATATTAAAAAAAAACATATTGAATATGAGTCTCAAATGATTCATCATCACACGATGCATAATACGAGAGAATTTGATCGTGATTTTATGATTGCAATTGACTGCTAAATACAATAGTTGGAGAAGGTAGAAATAAACTACATTGCCTTGTCAAATTAGACCATTTTTGGGAAACTTTGAAATTTAATGTGGTAATTTTTCAAGGAAAGTAAAAACGGTAAAATGAAAATGAATGGTGAGGATGTAATAATTCAAGATCGGATGCTAAAACCTATAGTGTATCAATATCACTGGTGTACTATAGATGGACCTTATATTATATTAGACTTAACTTTATGCTCAGATTTCATACCTTTAATTTTGAAAAAAAAAACTCATAATTTTGGCACATTTTGTACACATGTCTTTATATTATATTAGACATACCTTTATATTATATATTAGATATACCTTATATAATATATATAAAGGTATAACTAACATAGCTAAAAGGTATGACTAATATAACTAAAACATATATTTAATATTACTAAAAGGTATGAATATAAAGGAAAAAGTTTCTAGTATGAAATTAGGACACAAAGGTAAGTTTAACACATCATAAATGTAGGTCTAACATAACATAAATGTAAGTCTAACATACAATAAATGTATGACACTTGGAGCGAATTTAGGTAGGTTTGAGCGCATCCACCGAGGCGCGTGGGGGTGCGTTAGAGCGTGTCAGACGTGAGTGGAAACTCGTTTTTTGATGCGTGGGCCGGGTCGACCCGGATGTATGGATCTCAGAAGCATCTGTTGTACAAAAGTTTTTGTATAATTCACTAAGGTATGCAACATAACTTGTATACTAATCTTAAAATTGGGTTAAATTGGCAAACCACCCTTCCTTTCTCAGCTTAGGCCCAACTTTATTTGATCATATTAATTTCAATATCGAAGTCAATTTGAAGATGATGAGCAACAATAACTAAAATGAGAGTTGAATTTTTTTTTTCAAGAATAAGGCCCAATTTAGTTGGATTAATTTGGGGAATACTGTGGTTGGCATTAGTTCTCACAACCTTTATTTTATAATATTTGACTATTGGAATCAATGAATAAAATAACACATGAAGTAGAGCATTGATAAGCAAAAATGAGTTTGAAAGATTTTGAGAGTTTGTGTGGTACTTGAAAGATTCAAAATTATAAAAAAGAAAGTGAAAAAAAAAAAAAGATGGAGTCATCGTACAACATCCTAAAAAATAGGATTTGACATTTGCATCCGGATTTTAAATTTTTTAGATATACTTCATCTTGAAAGAAGAAAAAAAAAAAAAAGGTGGGCCAACCAACCAGCCCTGTCCAAGCAATTGACCTCAATGGCCAGGTCATTTAGGCTCGCCTTTTTATGGGCTTCTAAGAAGTTAGTCTAACCCGTCCTTGAAATATAGTAGGGGTGGGTTGGCCCAACGGACCTTACTCATTTGACGACTCTACCTACTAAGGTCAACAAGGGACCTCTGGCTGGCTCGATATCCCGAGTTGCTCTCTGATCAACAGATGACCTCAAGTCTTTTTTTAGATGATTTTTGTACACCATTAAATTTCAGGTCGGCTTCAGATCTTAGGTCAGCTAACTCATATCTAATTATGTATTCATATTGATGTTTCTTATGATATTTCAAAATAACCACTATATGTTAAGTGTAAAAGATGACATCACCAATTTACATATAACATGAATTGAAGACAATAAAGTGCAATATCAAACACGAACTTGATACAGAGGATCAGTTCGTTTGAGTATGATGTAACTTACCCTGAAAGAAAAGAAATAGACAAGCTAAAAATGGTAGTATTATAGTAGCAATGAGCAATTGTGGATGGTGGTACAATGAATATAAGTGTTGACCACTATACAAGTAGATATAATCAGCCTACCAAAACACTAATACAAACAACCTCATCATATACTTTAATGATAAAACCAACTCATAATTATTGCACTTTTATGTGTTTACCTACTCACTATCATATAAACACTATCACTTACAAATACATTCCATTTACTCTCATTTATTACTGCATCTCTATAATTGTCTCTACATACATCAAAATGTTATACTTCCATCTACCAGCCACCAACACAGTGTATTAATAATTCAAAGTAGCCACAATGACATTAAATTGTTGTTTTTTTTTTTTTAATATTAACAAGACAGAGTTAAATTCATACATTAATTAAAAAAACTACCATTTTTTATTACATTTATACTTGAGCAATTGAGTACACTGTTACATGAGCAAGGGTGTGTGTTTCTTTTCAATTATTAAAACACAACTCAAATCTTGCTAACATTTTATATAAAAGATTGGCCAAAAATTAAAATACTCATTTAAAAATAGTAATATGTTATATGTTGTAAATATAAGATCATATTCTTTTAGTGTTCTTTTTTACAAGAATACCATTTTAATTCAACTTGAAAATGTAATTTTTTAATCACACAACAGGAAGTATTTCAATATTTTTGTTTTTTTTAAAGGACTAAGAAAAATGAACTTTAAAAAGGGACTAAAAAAAGGGATTAAAAAGATAATTTTTTAGTAACACAACAGGAAGTATTTCACTCTTTTTTTTTTTTTTTTTTAAGGGACTAAAAAAGGATGATTTCTTATGGGTACACAAGCCCACCACTACTCTTATTTCAATACAATCACCACACAGTTATATTAAAAACATCATTATTTAATATATGTTGTATATTATATGTGATGAAACATATGATACTATATCCAACAAGAGAATATATTACATTTTGTGTTTACATCCTATTTCAAAACAAACACCACGCACCACATTTAATTGAGAACATCATCATTTAACATATATATCGTGTATTAACATGAGATGACACCAAATGAATCTGGGGATCGAATCCACTAACTATAATATCCACAACAAATGATACCACCCACTTATTTAATTTCTTGAAAATATTACAAGCAAAAAATCCTCATTAAGCTTAGCTACTTGCCTTTAATTTCTATAATATTTCCTATTCTTCTTCATATTACAAAATGACCTGACAAAAAAAGGGAAAAAGAACATATTGGGATCTCTTCTTATTACCCTTCCCCTAAACAAACACTTGATTAAAATTCACTAGTAAAAGCTTGACCAAAACATACATAATATCTTCACCATTTTATCATAGCTAGTAGGCTTATTCTACCATCCAAAAACATCATTCCCAGAAGAAACTTAACCACCACAAAAGGACCAAAATCAATAAGTCCACTCTTGAGGAAGGTAGACCCCACGGTTCATCGGAGACAAACCTTGGATCAGTATACTCCGTTGGTGTTGCAACATTATCGCTTTCCTTCGAGCAATTAACAGATCTGATCATTACATCAATTTCCAAATGTAAGCAACATAATATGTAAAGCATTACAAATTTAAGTTGCAAATTAATCAGGATACCATATTCGGAGGTGAGGGCCTGGCTGAACTTGGGCTCAAAGTGTGGTTGAGAGTGTGGTGCACCATCCATGTTATCTAAGTTGTTACAAGAATGAACATTTCTGTTTGGAGTTGAAGCAGCTAAATAACCTGAAATGGAAAAATTAGATAAATAAACTGTAACAAATATGAATAAAATCAAATTGGTGCACTTTAGGAATATGAATAAAATGACCCAACTTATTTAATTTAGGCAAAATATCTTGTCACAAGATTTGCTCCTCATTTGACACATAAGAAGATGTATTGGAGTCAAAAACAGTATAATATATTAAGACTGTCACACAAAAACCAATTTTTCATGGATACTTATTTATTATGTCAACAAAAAGTATATAAAATCAAATTTGGGCTCAATTTTTTAAAATTGCAAATACACAAACTTGGTTTTTATAAACTTCTAAAAGGGATTCAAAATTGTTTCTGTAATATTGTTTCATCTCTAATTTCCAAGTCATCAACACACATAATGAAATCATTAATATAAACATGATACTACTTCTTTATAAAATAAAAGGGTGAAACAAGGAAAAAGGGCTTCAAAACCCCAAAAAATGAAAAGAAAAATGGTCAAACATGGGCCCATTCCACTGAGTACACTACCTTGCAGAGATAAAAAGACACAACTGGGTCCAATTTCTTATCCCATTATTTTCTTGAATTAGAATTTTCTTGCAGTTTCAAATCAACCAAATGAAGAAAAACTTAAATAGGGTACAAAATTTGAAGGTAAAGTCCAAAAACAAGAAATGAAAAGCAAAAAATTCAAATAATTCCAAAAAATAATTGCAAGAAAATGGGGGAAAAAGATAAACAACCTGGCCTCTTGCGAGAATCTGAAGAATAAGCGTCGTTGTTCCCATATCGGCGTGGCAAAAACACACCTGTTCCAGCACACTCTCTTTTAACCGCCGCGCCGCCGAACAGAGCCGCCCTCGGCCCGCTCCCAACGATGCGGGCCGAGTTCTGCTGAACGGGCCATGCATCTTGACCCATTCGGGCCGCTGCTCCACTTCTCATCTCATATACGGGCTGCTCTCTGTACCACACTCCACACTCCTGTTTCTGCTGCTGCAACTGTAATTAGAAAACCTAGTTAGAAACATCATGCAAATTGAGCACCGCGTTTTTACAGAAAATGAGTGCTTACATAAACGTTGTGGATAACGGAGGGGTTGGCGGTTTTGGGTGGGCCCGAGACCCCATTGTATTTAGTTGGCCCGACCACGCAGTCGCCGTTCAGCTTTAGCCTCGCGACCTGGCCGGCGGCGAGGTAAATCAGGTCCCCAACGGCGTCGTTTTTAGGTCCGGACGGAGTAGTTGGCGGCGATGCGGCGGCGTTTGGGCTGCCGTTTGCGCTTCCCATGGGGGTCAGTGTTGACTGAGGCGACGTCGACATGACCCTCTGCTTCTGCGACCATACCATAGCAGGAAAACAAAATTGAAGAAAATTTCAAAAATAAATTTACATAAATATGAAGAAAAATGGTGAGAAAAGGGAAAGTGGAAGGGTTAAAAACCTGGACATGTTCATCGCTCTTGGTTCCAAAGTCGTAGGGAAACTCAGTGGGGAAGCAGAACTCGGAGTCCGACTCAGTACTCTGGTTCTTATCGAGGTTTTCTTTGTCTGCGAGAAAATCATCAAAAAACTCAGAGGGCAACCAGAAGCCAACTCCTTCATCGCTATCCGCCATTTTCTAGAGAGAGAGTGTGTGTAGAGATTGAGTGAATATTACGTGTAGAGAGCAATGCGGTAGCGGGATGAAGAAGATATAATAATGAGGCGGTAAATGGAGTGAGTTCTTTTGCGAGGAGAGAGAGAGAGAGAGAGGGGGTCCCAATTTCCGAAGTAGAAATTAGGAGAGAGAAATGAAGAGAAGAAGAAGGTAGAGAGAGAGAGAGAGTGATGAGAAGTAGAAGGGTTTAGCTTTTATTGAGGATATAAAGGGGTATTTTTGGGATGACAGTTTTTCAAAAATGAAATACTACAGGTTTTTGCTTTTTGGTTTTGGTTAAAAATGAAATGAAATTAGGGTGAGAAATAATTTAAAATGGCAAATGCTGCTGTGCACCAGGTGCACGGATCTGGATTGGTGCAATTGGGGTGACCCGACCCGGATCCGCGCACTTGGATTTTCTTTTTTTTTTCTTTTTTTTTTTCGCTTCAGGCTGTTACCTTTATGTTGTAAAGATGTGACATTTACGTTATATAAGTGTGACCTTTATGTATAAATGTTATGACCTTAATGTTCAGTAACTTAGGAAAAAAATGAAGATTTTCAGGTTTTTTCGCTTCAGATTAAGACCTTTATGTTGTATTGTTGTAACCTTTATGTACAGTTCTTGTGACCTTTATGTACAAATATTATGACCTTTATAATCCATAACTTTGAAAAAAATTGAAATTTTCAAAATTCAATGCATTTTAAGGATGGATATATGTGCAGCTAATATTTCATAAACGTAAATATGTACAAATTTTGTTAAAATTCTTCATTTTTTTCTAAGTTAGAATATATAAAGGTCATTACATTTATACATAAAGGTCACACTTATATAACATAAAGGTCACATGCATATAACATAAAGGTAACAACCTGAAGTGAAAAAATAAAATTCAAAAAAAATAAAATAAATAAAAGTGCACGGATCCGGGTCGACCCGGACCCGACCCGAATTGTACATACACCAATTGCACAGGAGACTAACTCATTTAAAATTTGGGGTTGTGTGTGTGAGTGTGTGGCAACCCTCCTTGATTCATGCAACACTATACACTACCTTCAAACATTTGTGATAAGTTATCACTAAATTATTACGCTATTTATTATTTATTCATAAAACATGTATTATATTTTTATTTTTATTGTATCGGTACTCGGCATCAACATCTATTGTGACCCACTCAGCATTATTTTATTCCACAGAATTGCTTGGGTGGTTTTAATAGTTTTTCGTATGACATATTGTTTTTATTTATAAATCAATGTTTTTATAAATTCATACAAAATTTGTAAAGTTTAATCTAACTCAAATAGTATGACAACTCGATTATCTCACACGGGCTAAAATATATCTACATAAATACAATTACATGTATAAAATTATTATATATTTTCGTTAAGTAAAAATCTAATACGATTAATAAGATGTGCACAAAGCAAGAAAAATACAATCACCCCTTCTAGGTAATCAAAAAGCCACAAGACATAGAAACAAAATCTTATTTTTGAAGCCAAGAATTTCTGATAGCTCAAGTTATTTGGTACATTCTTTATTAATTAAGGTGTATTAATATATTAGACTCACCACTCATTAATTATCAGTCATCAAATCTGATATTATTGAAAGTTATGATGCAATGCTTTCAGATCTTATTACTGAAAATGAGTAGAGAGTATTAATATACTCGGTGTAGTACACAAGAACCCAAAATATAATACATGAGATGATCTAACTCAACTGCTTACCTACTTTGAAATCTAAGAGAACGCTTAGTGTTTATTAAATGGGAACTCAACCGATTGTCACATAGAAATATAACTAGACAAAAATATGAGATAAAACTACTATTATATAAAAATCTAAATTTAGTACTCCCCATCCCACAATAATATATACGTATATTATTTTCATCCATTCCACAAAGATGAGTTTGTTACTATATTAATATAGTTTTTAATTTGTAGTTTCATAAATATTTTTAATTAAATGCATGTTACCACACCTTAACTCTATGGTTGTTGAAAAAAAAAAAGTTTCATTCAGGAGTTGGACTCCTGTGAGACCGTCTCATGTGCGACGGCATTCGCGCACTGTCGTGCGCTGGGACACGATCGTGTCCCAGGACACGGTCGATCGTGCGTGGGAACACATACTTATAGCACAAAAAGACATACTTATAGACAAAAATCACATACTTATCTCGACCGTGTCCCAGAACACGACCGTGTGCCACAGATTGCTCTTAGTTTTCACGCGAGGCACGGTCTGTCCCAGGGAACGGTCGTGGGTGAGAAAAAAAAATCACATACTTATAGTGAAAAATCATATACTTATTATTGAAAAAGACATACTTATACACTGCAGTCGCGCACGGTCGTGTCCTGGGGCACGGTCGACCGTGCGCGAGTGCCGTCGCATGTGAGACGGTTGCATATGAGTATTTGTGTTCATTCAGCGAAATACAAGAGTAAGTCTCTTGTGAATCAGGTGGATCCATGCACCCGGGTCGGATCCGGGTCAGGGGGGACCACACCCTTTTTTTTTTTTTTTTTCGCTCATGATTTTTGAAAAAAATCACATACCAATAGTATATGTTAGACATACTTTTACGTTATGTTAGACATACCTTTAAGCTATGTTAAACATACCAGTTCTGCCCAGATTCCATGCCTTGTCTTTTTTTGGCTTGATTTTTGAATTTTGGCACATACCACTACGTTATGTTAGACATACCTTTACGTTGTGTTAGACATACCTTTATGTATACTTAAACATACCTTTGTATATGTTAGACATACTTTTGCATACAATTAAACATACCTTTGTATATGTTAGACATACTTTTATATATAGTTAGACCTACCTACACATGGTTGGTCTAACTATACACTAAGGTTGGTTTAGCTATACACAAAGGTTGGTCTATTTGAGCGAATTTTGAATGAGCTTCAGCACAAGTCTTCAGCGCGTGGGAGCGCGTGCAGGCGCGTTTTGGGCGCGTGAACGGATCCATGCACCTGACTCATAAAAGTTTTTGCCGAAATAGAATGCTATTATTCATTGAACAATTAATAAAATATAAGGGTGTATTTAGAACTTCCAATATCTTTGTATAATTTGTGTGAAAATATAAGTAGGTCTATTTTTATGGAATGAATTGGAGTATTCTATTTTAATACAAATCAAGATTTACTAAACAATTTCACAAAAAAAATATTAGGGTTAATTGCCAGAAAAATCACAATCTTTACCTAAATTGTCATTTAACCAAACTTTTCACTAGTAGTCAAAAAATACAACCTTATATATTTAGTATGTTTTCGACCTAAATCAATTTTTGAAAAGTTGTATTTTTTATTAATAAGTTTGGGGATTGTGGAAGGGAGGAGGGAAGACAAATAAAAAAAAAAACTAATAACTTGGGTGTAAAGTTGTATATCTATGATAATAAATATTATTTTTAATTATAATCAGAAAACATACTAAATATATAAACTTATGTTATTTGAATCAATAGTAAAAAATTTGATTAAAATGACAATCTGGATAAATGTTGCGATTTTTCTGATAATTACACAAAATATTAAGTTAGCAACTATTTCTATAAGAAATTTATGTTTTGCATTCAGTTCATAGGAAACTGGTAAGTAGAGTTACAGTACTTAATGCAATTTATTATTTATTTATGGGATGCACATTCATTTCAACAACTACATCATGCGTTTGCTATAATAGCTAGAGATATTTTAATGAACATTCACATAAATTGTCCAACACTATATATATGACATAAATATAAAGGAATTGAAGGGGAAAAAAAATGGAATTCTAATAAAGATAATGATATTCTAATGTTGTCAATCATGGAGTTTTCAAATCTCAATCTTATTTGAGCAAACCCTGTTTCAAAAATCCTCCAACATACAAAATATATTCTAGTATACCTTAAAGGTCAATTTGTGTAACCCTAAAATTACACTATCTACTAGGGATGTAAACGAGTCGAATCGAGCCGCACAGTACTGGGCTCGAGTTCGGCTCGTTCGAGCTAGGTTCGGGCTCGAGTTCGGTTCGAGCCTTAGGAATGGAGCTCGAGCTCGGCTCGTTTTAAAAATATTGGACTCGGTATTCGTTCGAGTTCGGCTCGGATAAGGCTCGTTAATAGGACAAACGAGCCCAGTTCGAGTTCGGCTCGATAAAAGCTCGAAAGAGTTCGGTTACAAGCTCGAATTCGAGCTTGATTGTTCGAGCTCGAGCTCGAGCTCGAGTTCGGCTCGAGTTCGGGCTCGAGTTCGAGTTCGTTAACAAGCTCGAATTCAAGCTTGATTGTTCGAGCTCGAGCTCGAATTCGGCTCGAGTTCGGGCTCGAGTTCGTTAACACTAATTTTGGCCTCCATTTCAAGATTTAACTAGAAAATAAACATAATAACACGTACAAATTTCACGATTCAACAATGACGTACAAAAATAATTAAAATAGTCAAATTTCAAGTTAACATAATATTCTAAATATTAAACTTCTCGGTAATCCTTGACGACAAATACAAATGTTCAACTGTCACCTACAATGTTCTAGACAATAAATTATGAAAATTAGAGATGTTAACAACTAAAAAAACATAAAACAAATAATTAAGAATAAAGGTGTAGAGAGCTGGAAGGATAAGATAACAGTAGGCTACACAGAATCGCGCCGCAATGGTGTCATTTGGTATACAGCAAGGGATCCACTCCCCATACAATTACTCAGTTCTCCATAGACAATTGCAGCCGGAAATTGAATAAGGAAGCAAGATAACACGAAGAAACAGACATTCACATACCTTCTTTCAGTTCTTCACTCACAGTTCAGTATCGATTATTGCCCTAATTCTTTGGATTCTAATTGCATATTAGAAGACTGAGGTGGATGAGAGAGAGGAGACTGCGACGGACGGCGGCTGAGAGAGAGGCGACGACGGAGGGCAGTGGCGGCGGCTGAGAGAGAGGGGGACGGGGCGGGTGAGGTGAATGAGAGAGATAGGGTTTCAAATTTTCAATTTGATTGAATTTGGGGATTTCTAAGTTTTAGATACTTAGAAATTAATCAAATTATTATTACTTTTTACATAATTAGACAATTTTTAGGCATTACTTTATAATATATGTAATGTAATATGTAATTATGTTTTATGTAATACTAATATGTATTTAGGCATTATAAATATAAAAATGTAAAGTAACTAATCATAATTTATAGATATGTTTTATGGTTAAACTATAAAATTTAGATAATATGCTATGTTTTAACAAATATATAATTTATCTTTGTTAATAAGTTGATATGTTAATATAAGAATGTAAAATGTATAATTATAACTCTAAAATTCTTATTGATGATAAATATAAAAATGTAAAATATCTAATTATAAATATGTTTTATGATTAAAGTATAAATTTTAGATAATATGTTGAATGTTTTTTAAGAAATATGTAATTTATCTTTGTTTATAAGTTGATATGTTAATATAAGAATGTAAAATGTATAATTATAACTCTATATTTTTTAATTGATGATAAATATAAAAATGTAAAATAACTAATTATAATTTATAGATATGTTTTATGGTTAAACTATAAATTTTAGATAATATGCTATGTTTTTTAAGAAATATATAATTTATCTTTGTTAATAAGTTGATATGTTAATATAAGAATGTAAAACGTATAATTATAACTCTAAAATTCTTATTGATGATAAATATAAAAATGTAAAATATCCAATTATAGATATGTTTTGTGATTAAATTATAAATTTTAGATAATATGCTACGTTTAATTTATATATATGTTACGTTTAATTTTCGATAATATGTTACATTTAATTTTTGAAAACTATATAACACATTCGAGAGTTACGTTTAGGTATATATATATGTGTAACACCCCATTTTCAGAAAAAAACTGCATAGCATATTTTATTCCTAAGTCATTTTTTAAAATGATTTATTGTAAATAATCTCTATATATCAAGCTTTATGTTTTACCAAAAGAAATGAGCTAATGTTTCTTTAAGTATAAAAAGTCTTGCAGGATAGCTACCCGAAGAGACCGAGTTAATCGTGATGCACTCGACACACACGGGTAAAAAAAAAAAAAAGACAAGCTATATATATAACAAGATTAAATAATTAATATAGAAAATGTGACTAATGTATGCCCAATCATAGTTAAGTGAATCTTTAATTGATGAATTATGTGATATATAGTGTATGGCATTTATGATGTGTTCTATTTAAATTTATCATCATTCATACTTGTGTGACTTACATAGTGTGCAAATTTTTGGACATAAAATGTATGTATGATTTCTATGATTACAATTATTAGATATGTCATATTAGATAAGAATTACACTCCAAGGCCATATCCCCATCAAATCACTACAAGTCTCAATGCTACACTAATTATCACCTCACAAATGGATAGATACTACAATGGATGATCTACATGTATAATACATGTATTATGTTATATATGTGTGTGTAAGGGGGATCCATCCCACTCTTGCATTCGATTATCCCCTCTCTCTCTCTCTAGCAAAATTTCTCTATATTCTCTCTACACCATTTTCCCTTCATCAAAGATATCTTCATCTCACCTCACAAAGTTGCTGCCCCTTTCAAGAATTAAGTGAAAAACAAGATCTTCCAAAGAATAAGGAGATTTTCAAAGAACTCTTGTTTGTGCATCCAAGAGGTATACTTGGCTAATCCTTACCAATCTTCTTTTTAGGAGCATGACTAGGTCCTAAATATTGAAATGCATGTTGAGATAAGTGTTGCATGTATGATCTAAAGGTTTTTCTAGAAATGTGGTGGTGAAATGGTTGCATGTTTGTTATATGTGGTTAATCTACAAAATATGTGAACTTTGAGTGGTGATTGTGCAATTGCATGTTAAAATAGGCTTTGCATGCTTGATTATATTGTTAAAACTCTTTGCATGTGTGATTAAATAAGTGATGATGATATTCTTGAGGTTAATTAAGTTTGTTAGAGTTAGATTTATCATTTAGTTAAGAGAATAAGGGAATAGATCATCCTATGGAAAAGTTGAGTAAATTGCAGTCCCCTCTAACGATTTTTATAAAATCCTATGCTATGAATTTTTGAAACCTGTTTTAGTATGTTGTTATACATGATGTTGTGAGTGCATGGTAAAAATTTGGTAGCATTTGGAGAATTATACAAATTTTAATGATTTTTCAAAGTGGTCCATGTTTGAGTTACATCATACAGTTTCAGATCCTAGAAATTTATTTTTATAAACTCGGTCAAGTGAAATATTTTAAAACTGTTTTAGGTTGTTATTCTACATGAAGTCTTGAGTGTATGGTTAAATTTTGGTAATGTTTGGAGAAGTTTACGAATTATAATGAATTTTCAAAGATTGTCCAATTTCAAACCCGAAATGTGCAGTTTCAGACCATAGAAAAATATTTTTATAAAATAGGTCAATGTATATTTTTCAAAACTGTTCCAGTATGTTATACTAAATAATATTTTGAGTTTATGATATAAATTTTGTAATTTTTAGATTAGTATATGAATTATAATGAATTTTCAAACATAGTCTAGTTTCAAGATGAAATTCTACAGTTTTTGACTTTAGAAGGATAATCTTAGAAATTTGATGAGTTATAATTATTTCCGAACTGTTTTAATATGTTTTAATACATGATGTTGTAAGTTTAAATTATTAATTTCAAAAGATTTTAATTACTATGTGATTTATGGTGAATTTTATAAATCAGACTGTATTAGAGTACCTTCCAAACATATGTTTGGGTACAATAGGTTAATTATTAAAGCTTGTGTGTTTGGAACTTATATCTATTGTTATAGCATGACTAACTAAGAGGTATTATGTGAATGATATTAATTATTTTCATGAATTTTAGATGTTTTGTTATAAATATGAAAATCATTATATGTTAACGAGTGTATTTCTATCTATAAGTTACTAGCTTTTGAATCTATTTTTATCTATGATTAAAAGTGAGATTCAACCATCTCTTGAAACTGATTTTGAGAAATAAAATGTAAGCTTATGTGTAAGGTGATGAACCGTAGGTTTCAAAGTAATGTAATAGAGTTTTATGAGTTCATAAGGTCTAAATAGTTTTCTTTCACATGATTAATTGATGCATGTTCTAAAGAATGTTATAAAGTCTATAAGATTATTTTGTTATGTCTTGTCATGATATACATATGTGGCATGAATGATATGTATGTTAGGTTATATAGCTGCCCAAGACATGACTCCATGATATTATGTTTATTAAGATACACTAATGAACCTTGAATAATATGTTAACTAAGTACACATGAAGATGAATATGTATGTGTTTGTATGATATGATGGAGATGTAATTAATCAAAGGCTAAATGTTAATGAATGTGCCGAGTGCAGTACGAGACGACCAGATACTTCAGTAGCTATCCCCGCTTCAAGTGGAATCTTCAAAAGTGGGTAACTTCTACTCTCTACTATGTGTTGATAATTAAATTAGTAAGATATGTATGAAAATCTACGGAGGGAAGCACCGTAGCTATAACCGGGAGGGCTTCACGCCGGGCGACGACCATAAGGGCCAAGTGCCTGGTCTATGAAAGCAAGGTCTTGTGGGTTAGCGTGCCCACATTCCTTAATGTTATGTGACCATAAGGGCGAGAGTGCCTGGTCTAATGTTATGAGGGTCCAAAACGGGTGAGCGTGCCTGTTGGACATGTAGTACGTGCTTAATAATTTAATTGCTTCTATGTATGAGAGAGTATTGTTATCCCACTGGGCTTCCTCTCCGGAGGAATCTCATGATGTTACCTTTAAATCTTTTCAGGTTCAGCTTACAACGAAACGGATGTGTAGCCGGCTGTATGGACTCCTCCCGAGAAGTATATGTTTTGATTAATGTTAATATGTATGTTTCGATGGTGCTTAACACTCTCTGAAACCTTCCATGTTGGTTTAACTGTTTATGTAAGATTTTCATATGTTTTAAAATACTTTAAGGTTTTGACTTACAAATGTGGGTAAGACACGAGTCGGATGTTTACATCTTCATCCTTCATTTTTTAAAAAGAAAAAAAAGGGCTCGTGTTTTCATAATTAAGTCTTCCGCTGAGTTTCTTTACGAAAAGAATTTTTAATCATTTTAAATTTTCCTTATACGAATATTTTATTTTAAGCATGTAACGTCATGGTAGTGCCTCAATCCGTCAAAACCGGGTCGGGGTGTTACAATATGTGTGTGTGTGTGTGCAGGCACGTGTGTACACGTATATATCTGTGTGGATTTCAAATCTCATAATATTATATATTTATATTGAAGATTCTAAACTCTAATTAATATTTCTATTTTTAATTATTTTAAAATCTTAATTTTAAAATTTTAAAAATGCTAATTGTGTAGATATTGATAATTAATACATATTTTATTTTTAGTTATATACATATTTATAGCCTATAGGTTATACTTATGTATGCTACAAATATCATATATAAATATTTAAAATATCATAAATGGAAAATCCAATATTAAGATACCAAACTTTAATTTATATAAATATTTAAAGCATTATATCAAAAATTTAAAGATATTCAAATAACAATACAATTAATATATTAGAAATAAGTAAATTGTATTGAATTTTTATTAGTTAGTTTGTTTATAAAATGAATATGTAATGTATTGAATTTTTATTAGTAAGTAAATTGTATTGAATTTTTAATTTAATCTTGTAATATTTGTGTTAAGAATTTTTTAATTTATATATTTATTTAAATTTTAAAATCTAATACGATTGTAAAATATATAAATAAATTAGTCCACAAACACTAAACGAATATGCTAACGAACATGTTCGCGAACCTGTTCGCGAACAGGTTCGTAAGACAGGCTCACGAACATGGCGAACATGTTCGCGAAGCTGTTCGTAAGGCAGGCTCCCGAACATGTTCGCAAACATGTTCGCGAGCCTGCTTAACAAACATGTTCGCGAGCTTTCAAATCAAACATGCACAGGCTCGAGTTCGGCTCGTTAAGTATTCGAGCTCGAAATTTGGGCTCGAGTTCGGCTCGTTAAGCTTCACAAACGAACTCAAATGAATATTTATCGAGCCGAGCCACGAATAGTTCACGAACGGCTTGGTTCATTTACATCCCTGCTATCTATATTGTTGATGATCACACCTCAAAACTCAGACAACACTTCAATAGACAACGGTTTTGCAGCAAACCCTCAAAACTAAACAATTCAATCACAAAATTGAACCACAAAAACGATCAACACACAGAAGATTTAAGGTGGTTCGGCTCGCCACTTCGGCCTACATCCACCATCAAGGGATCGAACTCAATACACTATGAATCAGTCGCTGATATCAGCTTACAAGAGAAAAACTCCAAATATTAGGGTTCTATCACTCTCTCTAAACCCTAATTCACTCAGCTCGCAAATTATAATGAATTCTTCTAATCTGCTCTATCCAGATATACATATATATATGGGTAGAAGAACCCCTCAAAAAATTGCAGAAACTAATAACAACAAGCAACGAATTTCTGTTTTACAAACTGAATATGCGTGGATAAGCCCTAGCCATAACTACCATGAGCCGATAGTTATGAATCTTCTTCTAGAGCCCGGTTCACTTCTATCTAGCCTAGTTCCCTGCAATCTGATTCTGATTCTGAGCTTCCTGAATTATTTCCGAGTTGATGTCACAATTCTCCACCTCAACACGTGAAATCATTCGATTCTTTTGATCTGTACTTCGATTATACCTTGTGAACTTCGATCCAGCTTTTGACCTAAACCAAATCCATGCAAAACAGAAACTTTGGTCCTAGAAGAACCTTAGTGAGCATATCTGTTGGATTATCAGCAATTCCTATTTTAGTAGCCTCAATAATACCCTTTTCAATTAAGTCTATAACAAAATGCAATTTTACATCTACATGCTTGCATCTGTCATAAAACATCTGATGTTTTGCTAAGTGCAATGCACTTTGATTATCACAGTGAATTGCAACTCTCTTTTGCTTGACAAATAACTCATGAAGAATTCATTTTAACCAAATGGCTTCATTCACAGCTTCTGTCATAGCCACATACTCAGCTTCAGTGGTGGATAAGGCCACTGTGGATTGTTGCATAACCTTCCAACTCACTGCTGTTCCATATAGCTTAAAAATATATCCAGTAGTGGACTTCCTTGTATCTAGATTCCCTGCAAAATTTGCATTAACATAGCCTTCAAGAGGGTTAGTTATATTAGTTTGCTGTTGAAAGACTAAGCCTAATTCTGAAGTGCTTGAAGGTATCTCAGCATCCATTTTACAGCTTCTCAATGCATTCTTCCGGGATCAGCCATAAACCTTCTAATCCTGCTTATAGCATATGATATATCAGGTCTACTGCAGACCATGGAGTACATCATACTCCCCACAACATTAGAATAAGGGACATTAAGCATATATTTCCTTTCTGCTTCATCTCTTGTTTCTCTTCTGCTATGAGTTTGAACTGAGTTCCCAAAGATGTAGTTACAGCCTTTGATTCATGCATGAGAAATCTCTTCAAAACCTTTTCGATATAGTCTGTCTGATACAAAAAAATCCATCCATTTTCTCTATTTCTTTTGATATCTATTCCCAGCATTCTCCTTGCATCTCCAAGTTCTTTCATCTCAAATTGAGATCTTAGTTTTTCCTTTAATGCTATGATTCTTTCCACATGCTCTTACTAGCTATGAGCATGTCATCAACATATAGAAGAAGATAAGTATAAACCACCTTGTTTTCTTTCTACAAGTACACATAGCTATCATAATTACATCTTTCTAGACCGATACTCATCATGAAGCTGTCAAATTTCTTGTACCATTGCCTGGGACTTTGTTTCAAACCATAGAGAGATCTTCTTAACAAGCAGACCTTATTCTCTTCTCCTGGTTTTATGAATCCTTCAGGCTGGTTCATGTATAAAGTTTCATTGAAATTCCCATTGAGAAAAGCATTTTTTACATCAAATTGTTGCAGCTCCATGTCTTCTTGTACTACCAATGCTAAGAGAATTCTTATGGACACATGTTTCACAACTGGAGAGAATATTTCATTGTAATATATCCCTTCTTTCTGGGTGTAGCCTTTGGCTACCAATCTAGCCTTGAACCTAATTTGCTCTTTTGCTGCTACTTCAATTTTCCTCTTGAATATCTATTTGCAGCCAATCAACTTCTTTCCTTCAGGCCTGTTCACTAGTTCCCAGGTATTGTTTTTTCTAATGATAGAATCTCTTCTTGCATTGTTTGTGCCCATTTATCACAGTCCTTTGTAGGTTGCAGACTCTTCATACTCAATATCCTGAGCATTACACAGAGCATAGTCCACTATGTCTGCCTGGCCATATCTAATAGGTGGATTTATCTTCCTTCTTTGTCTATCTCTAGTTAGATTGTAGTTGGTTAAATCTTGAGTTCCTTCTTCCTCATCAGGTGGTTGGTCATGGTCATTATCATCTTTAGAATCACTGTCACTTGAGGCTGAGTTTTCTTTCTCATTTATATCCCTGTTATCTGATTGGAACTCCACCTAAACCTCAGTATGTTGAGTATTTGAGTTTCCTTCAAAATAGTTTCTTAACTCTGGTGCTTGAGAATTCTGCTTGTATCCCATAACATCTTCCTTAAACACTACATCCCTGCTGATAAAACACTTAGGAGTTCCAGATTCTAAGCTCCATAACTTGTATCCTTTCACTCCATTTGGGTATCCAATAAAGATGCACTTAGCTCTAACTTCTAGTTTGTAATTTCTTGTGTGTGCAAAGGCTAAACACCCAAAAACTTTAAGAAAAGAATACTTAGAATACCATACCTCATTAGGGGATCTGAACTGAATTGAGGATGAGGGACTTCTATTCACCAAGAATGTAGCAGTTGAGACTACTTCTCCCCCCAAAACGATTTAGGTAGTCCAACATCTAGTAGGAGGCACCTGACTCTTTCAAGCAAGGTCATATTCATGCTCTCAGCAACACTATTTTGTTGGGGTGTTGCCACCACTGTCCTGTGTCTGGTGATGCCTCTATCCCTGCAGAAACCTTGAAATTCCTCTGACAAGTACTCCAATCCATTATCAGTCCTTAAGTGTTTAAGTTTCTTTCTAGTTAGGTTTTCTTGTTGTATTAGCCATTCCTTAAACTTCTCAAAAGCATCAGAGTTGTGTTTCAGAACATATACCCATACCTTCCTAGTATAATCATCTATAAAGGTAATGAAATATCTTCCCCCCCCCCCCCCAAATGTGTCTCTACCCTTGTTGGACCCCATATATCAGAGTGGACATAGTCAAGGGGACTTACAGTATTGTGTGTACCTTTTGGAAACTGAGACTTAGTTAGTTTTCCCAAGATGCATTGCTCATACTTTGGAATCTTCAGTGTGCTTCCTGTACCTATAAGCTTTTGTCTTGATAACTATAGGAGACCTTTCTCTTCTATATGCCCAAGTCTCTTATGCCAAATGATTGCTTGATCTTTCTCAATCACAGGTGCAGCTCCTCCTATGACAGTTGATCCCTCCAAAATGTATAAACCATTTGATTTGATCCCTTTATTACTAGCATTCCAGCTTTGGTGACTTGAATCTCACCATTTTGAGTTCTAAACTCACATCCTGCAACATTCAATAAGCCAAGAGAAATTAGATTCCTTTTAAGTTTTGGGATATACCTGACATTTGTCAATTTTCTGATTCTGCCATCATGTAGCTTTAGATTTTGCTTCCAATTCCTTTGACTCTGCAAGAGTGATCATCACCCAACAGTACTAGGCCTACTTCTTTAAGTTCTAATTCGGATTTTATGGGGCACATATGGAATGAGCATCCAGAATCTAGTACCAACTCATCCTTTATTTCACAGTTTAGAACACACAACATGTCTGCACTATCATACTGTTCTTGAGCCATTGCAGCTTGTTGTGCATTGCTGTTTGTCATATTCTTTTTCTTCCTCTCTGGGCAATTCCTTTTAATATGCCTAGGCTTGTGACATGCAAATCATTTCCTCACTTCTTCCTTGCATAGAGTTTGAATTTTCAGACTTGGACTGATTGCTGTTTTGGTTTCCCTTCTTGAACTTTTTGGCCTTTACATTCAATCCTTCACCAAGATTATGGTTTCTTCTTTCTGATTCAGTGCCCAACACCCTCGATCGAATGGCCATTTGAACTTCTTCTAGAGTAAGAGGTATTACTCTACCATACATTAAGGCATCCTTGAATGATTGAAAAGACTTTGGAATAGAATTGAGAAGAAGTAATGTTTTATCTTCATCTTTCTGTTTCTCTTCTATGTTTTCAAGATCATCCACGATCTTGTTAAATCCATCCAGCTTTTCCAAGATCCTCTTCCCATCCAATAACTTGAAAGATATTAATCTTTGTTTCAAGAACAGCCGATTTGCAAGAGACTTGGTCTGATATAGGGCCTCCAATTTACTCTATATCTCAAGTGCAGTTTTCTCCTGATAAACCTCTCGCAATGCTTTCTCTCCCAAACATAGAATGATAGAGCTCTTTGCCTTTCTGCAGATCTTTGAACGTTCTTCAACTGATAGTGATGAAGATTCATTTGGTTCATCACTTATCACTTTTTCCCAACCTTGTTATATTAACATTGCTTCCATTTTGCCCTTCCACAACGTGAAATCGCCGCTTCCGGTGAACTTCTCCATGTCGAGCTTCATGCCTGACATTCTGTTTGATGGGTGATCGGCCGGAGTTTCCCACAGACGGCGCCACTTGTTGATGATCACAGCTCAAAACTCAAACAACACTTCAATAGACAACAATTTTGCAGCAAGCCCTAAAACTAAACAATTCAATCGCAAAATTGAACCACAAAAACGATCAACACACAGAAGATTTAAGGTGGTTCGGCTCGCCACTTCGGCCTACATCCACCATCAAGGGATCAAACTCAATACACTATGAATCTGTCGCTAAAATCAGCTTACAAGAGAAAAACCCTAAATATTAGGGTTCTATCACTCTCTCTAAACCCTAATTCACTCAGCTCGCAAATTATAATGAATTCCTCTAATCTGCTCTATCTAGATATACATATATATATGGGTAGAAGAACCCCTCAAAAAATTGCAGAAACTAATTAACAACTAGCAACGAATTTCTGTTTTACAAACTGAATCTGCGTGGATAAGCCCTAGCCATAACTACCATGAACCGGTAGTTATGAATCTTCTTCCAGAGCCCAGTTCACTTCGATCTAGCCCGGTTTCTTGCAATCTGATTCCGGTTCTGAGCTTCCTGAATTATTTCCGAGTTGATATGTCACATATATCAAGTAAAAAGGTAGTAAATTAATTTTATGACTCGAGTATGAATAATTAAAGAACTTATGTAAAATATTTTCTGTTCTAGTTGTGTTACGAAACCAAATTTAACACTTTGTACAAAGTATAAGAAAATTGTTTGTCAAAATCAGTTTGACATAGGATGATATATTAAACCGATCATGAGATTCAATGTTAAATGTTTAATTGTGTATCAAATTCATGAAGCATGTCCAAGAAAAAAATGTAAATATATACATTTTTCATCAAGAAGATCTAAATCTATAACCGATCGAGTACAAATCGATTATAATAAAAACCACAATATATGTAAAACTTTTGTGAATTTTAATTCAAGTTATGTACTCGAACACCATTAAATTATTTTACCTCTTGCATAATCAAACTAAATTCAGTTATAATACATTTTACTTAAAAGAATGCAAAGACAAGCTTAAAAACTATAGGTTGCTGTCAGTAAATATTTGCACTGCTTGTATTAAGTTGGGCATTATACAATAATGTATACCAAAATTGTTGATTGTATACAATTATTTGAACAATGATTCAAGAAAAATTGATGCAAGATCGATGCATGGAAACTCTTTCTCCATAAGTTGAAAATGTTTTACAATCTATGACTATCGTTTCCTTCGGTCGTTTTTTATAGGTGCCGCTCGAACTTCATCTTTGTGCCGTATCTATCTTTTTCGATCATGGTTCTATTGACGTCTATGTATGAAGTGCAGAGTATGATCTAGAATGGTTTATAAAAAGGCAAAAAATTATATACCCCTTAGGCACATAGGGACACGGGTGCTATACACATACTCTTCAAGTGTTATATATATATATACGCTTATGGTGTTACATTTATATATATGTGATACTTGTAGAGTATATGTTTAATACCATATGAAGGTCAAATTGGGGGCACCGTGGCCCCGGAGCACACAAGTGTTGCGCCTACAAAAAATATAATGTGTACATCCTTGTATGTATACTAATTAATAAAGTTGTGCTCCCATCGAACCAGTCCGAATCCACACCCTTTTAACTCTTTGCACTTGTACGGTTCGTCTTAAAACTTCTAACTAAGATGTTTCTATTAATGAAGTAAACGGCTTTTTTCTTATTTTTCCATGCTAGGATATAATTTATATACGTTGTATACTTAAATTGCTTTTAATATTAATTTCTCGCTAGGTCATCCGAGTAATAATTGGTGAACACAATTTTTTTTTCTAAACTAATGTTCAACAAAAATAGCTTGCAAAGTGTTGGAAAATTGGCTTGCACAACAAGTGGACAGACCTGTAGAACAAATGAGAAACAGAAAACACACAAAACAACAACAAAGTAACCTTATAGCAATCTATGCTATTACAATGGAAAACAGCAAGTCGAGTCGAGGAATAGTCCTCTCTCCTTAAGACGAGATACGCCCAGAGGATTGCTCATTAAATTATGTGTATCGCCTCCCAAAGATAAAATGACTTCGTCTCTTGAGTGAGTAGCACCACAAACTCGAGAGCTCCGACGAGGTGTTTGAGAACTAAACTTGTGATGCAAAAATGAGGACTATGTATGCTTGGAAAATGTATGGAAAAAGATTTTGTGGTGAATTGCACATGAATTTTATTTTTTGAAATGATGTAAGATGTCCTATATATAGGCCTCAAGTTACATTTGGGAATTGATGGGAATTAATCCACCGAATAATGGGTATTCAACTTAAAAGATTACAACTTACAACATAAATAATAATAATCAATACAAATTAAAATGAAAGAGTAAAATAACATAATATTATTTATAAATAATATAAAATTTAAAAAAATAGATAAATCGTCAATTCTTGTTTGAAAATTCTTCAAATCGAAACTAAACCGTTGAACCATGTTTCGCGGTTTTAGTTTGGAACTGAAATCGAATCAACGGTTTTCCGAACCGGATGTACACCACTGTTCGAACTTAATTCAGATCATCTTACGAATGTAATTTCTCATATAACATATGACAATTTTTTATGAGATGAGTCAACTCACATGTCACTACTCATCATAAAATATAAATTAATTATTGAAAATTGGATTTAGATTATGAGTAGTTACACTCCATCGCATAAAATTATATACTTAAATTCACTATTTCGTATAGGATTTTGCATTACAATATTTTAAATTTCAACTTTCATACTACGAGTCTTACAGTGGTATCCATTTTTCTAAAAGTGTAAATTGTAATTTAGGTCACGCAAGTTTCTAATTAGGGATAGCAGTGGGGAGGGGAATCCCTGTTCATTCCCGCGGGAGGGGATGATTTTCTCCCCGACTAGCGGGCGGGGCGGGGACAGGGATCATACTCCCGGTCCCATTCCCCGTGGGGTCCCGCCAATTTATATATATATATAGTATTTTAATTAAATTATTATAAAATATATATTATATTTTTCTATACATATCAATAATACAAAGCCTTCGTTTCTCATCTTCTTCTAAATGTATTGAAGTATTGAAAAAATTAATGAAAATGTAATAATATAATTTATCATTGTACTTTTAAGATAGTATAATTAAATAATATTTTATATTTGTACGAATTGAGTCATTTTTTGATGATTTTGTTGACATTTTAGTTATATGTAATTATGTGGATTATTTTTATATATTAAAATATTATTTTTCTATAAATTAAAAAAATTAAATAAAAAAAGCATTTTGTGGGGTGGGAAATCCCCGCAGAGGACGGGATCCCCCAGGGGACCGGGACGGGAGGAAATTTTCCCCACGGGGTGGGAATGAGGAAAAAAATTCCACGTGAAGTTGGCTGGGACGGGGATGGGAATTGCTCTCTAGACCCCACCCCGTTGCCATCCCTATTTCTAATTCCTTCTTTAATTTTAGTCTAATTAAGTTAAAAATCGTCACTATTTGGTCCATTTTTGGCTTAATTGAACTAACATTGAAAATTGAAAATTGAAAACTGCTTCCATTGTGGACGAAATAGTGACAAAAATGGACAAAATAGTGACGATTTTTGACTTAATTTGACTAAAATTGAAAATGTTGAACAAAAATTGGACAGTAACTTTTTAAATGGACTAAAATTGAAGTTAACTCATATGCATTCAGATATTTTAAAGTTTTACAATGGGATAATTGCAATTAATAACATAATTTTTTATTTTAAAAAATATGATTCGATTAGGATATTTTAATTTTTGTAACTTGAAGCCCATGGTAACATTTTTGTAAATTTTTTCCACCGGTCAACTCACATGAGATATTACATAAGTGTCCATAACTCATTATTATTTTGGAAATAAGTGTGTTTCAAAAGGTTTCAACAATTTTAATTTTACAAAAATCTTTGATCAGAGAAACACAATTTAGAGCTACAGTATCTGTTATAAATTTTAAATTAAAACAATTAAAAAAATTAAAACACAGCATTTAAAAAAAAAAAAGAAGAAGAAAAAAACAAAAAAGGGTTAAAGCAAACTTAATTGGTTCAAAGTATATAACCACAGAGTCATAGGGATATAGCTAAGTGGTAAGGGTTGTGGTGATGTGGAGAGAAATCCTCCGGCGACGCAGGTTGGTTTTGTACTCTGTTGGCTCTCACCCACAATTGTCTGCCACTTGAGCACATCTCTCGATTTACATCTCATTCGACTAAGAGCCAACTGTTGGATGGGAAGTTCTTCATCTCTCCCTAATCAAAAGTATATATATCAGTTATTTGTTACTTGAACACATCCTTTGATTTACATCTCATCCTACTGAGGGGCTAACGGTGGGATGGGAGAGTTCTTCTTCTCTCCCTAATTAAAAATATATATCACATCCGATTGAGGAACCAACGATCGGCTGAGGGAATTTTTCACCTCTCCCTAAGTATATAACCAAAGAACCAAAGGTCCAAAACATCAAGAACATAAAAGATCCATCATGTCCTTATCCTAGTCATCCTATAACAAGAAAGTAAAGAAGTGAGACAAAAAATCACAAACCACTCACGGTGGCAACAAAGAAATCAAAAGCACCAAAACCATATAAGTAACTCTATATATCCGAATCGACAACTTTGAATATCGCAATTGATCCATGTGAATCAAAATAAAGCACACACTCCAATGAAATGAGGTTAGATTGCGAGCTTAACAACCCCATATTAGCAAAAAATTAAGTAAAAGTTAATTGATGATTTAAAATTGCAAATAAATAAACAAAAAGATTATATCACAAACTATGCAAAATGTCAATAACTTTTTACTTATCTAAACATTTTATAATACTTAATACAATTAAAAGCTTAATGTGAGACCTTTAGAAAAAAGTGAAACACAACACAATCATCAGAAATTATCCAAGAATCATTGTAATAATCTGGTCAATTAATTAACTACAATAATACCTCGCTTTCATTGAAACTAGGTTACAATGTAATCAGCAATATTTCGACCTTTTTTTTAAAATAAAAAATTCCCATTGCCTTAAAAAAAAGTCACAAATTATATCCCTTTAATTGCGGCTGATAAGGAATGTTTGCAAAAGTTGGAGTTCAGCTGTAATGATTGGGTAATTACAAATCATATGCATCATGACCTTAATGTGCAAATCACATCATTTAATATTTAATTTTATTAGTATACACATTACAAATATAAAATAATCAGTATCATGCTTAATGATATACTAAGTTGTTCCCATTAATATATATATCATATAATTGTAATTTATATCTCACATATATAATTAAGATCGATTTTGATTTATAACAACACATGAGGGCCATTTGATATATTTATTGAAATTATAATATACTTAATTTCATAACGTTAAAAGGATCCATGAAATACAAAGGAAGCCGTTCATTCTCATTTGTAAATTGTAATTATTATAAATAGGTTAATTATATACAAAAAAAATCAATTATTATAAATAGGTTAATTATATACAAAAAAACAAATTTTTTAAAAATTAAATTACAATTACGACACCAACTTTTATTTATAATCTTGTTGATCATTAAGAAATGCAGTTAAACATCGATTTTATCTAAAATTCGAGCAGCAAATACCTTTTATTATAATTGAGATAAGTAATACTTAAAGTTTAACTATAATTTTCTTACAGAAAATCACCCCATAATTTATCCAAGAAAACTCAAAAGAATACTTAAACATACACTAAATCACTTGAAAAACGACACTCACCATAGATCTCCATCGTTACATGGATTGTACGAGTTACATGGAAATAAACGATCAAATTCTATGAAAATAGAATGTGGCGTAACAACTATAATTTTGATGACATTAAGGTAATGAACACCATAATTTAGTGAAACATCATGACATTAATTTTTAGGCCCCCCATTGGAGGGAGGGAGATTGGAGCAATGCGCCGTGATGCGCGCTGCCTTTATCCAATTAGGATGAGTCATCATCAGAAGGGGCATTTGAGGAATTACAAATGATATCATTGAATTCCCCAAAATGCCCTCAGAGTTTCCCTAACGTCCTTTTCAACTTGGGGAGTTGAGAGGGACAAGCACCTCTCCATTTCAACAAAAACTTTTTAAGTATCTACCAATACTCACATCCCTTTCTTCTTCACCTGTCTCCCATCATCACCACACACACACTAACACACAATGTGTGGTGTTTTATCCCTTTTCTTCTTACACAATTCAACTTTGGATTGTGTTTTTTTCTATTTCAAATCTCTGCACATTAGTTCTTTTGTGTTATTTGATACCCTTTATGGACTCATAATAATAGACTTGACTTCATCGCTCTAGTTTCTCGAGCTGGAAACGATCATGCGTGTTTTGTTTGACAAAATATGATGGATATGTGCCGATCTTTTGCCACAATAACCAGTTCAATGGTATATAAATATCAACGCATATCAACCGTATAATGATAAAAGCCATACATATCCTAGGATTACGTGTGTTATGATCATAATCAAAATAAATCATTTACCATATGGTATTTAATAACCGGAATTGAAAAACTTTATGATCTCTAAATATTAGATTTTTTATACCACAAAAACTTACGTCAGATCGTATCACAGAAGGCATACTTCTTCTTAAATCCCCCAGAAAAGTTATATTTAAAAAAATTATTAATTAATTTTCAATTGGAAAACATATACTATAAGAAAGTACAAAGTAGAAGAATGAGGCAAAAGGATTTATATATGTTTGTGAACATCATTCCCATAAACATCGGAAACTAAAAAAATGAAAAAGAAAGACTCAGCCCATTTGAAACTGTCTCAATGTGCTTCCATGACAACATTGTAGTTGATGCTTTACAATATTATTATATTTTTAGATAGTTGTCTCACACCAGTCTGCATCATCATCACTCTTTCGTATGTACATGAGTAGTTCTACAATATGTGTATTAATATTCCAAACACTTCATCAATTTTTAGCCATCAGATCTGAGATTATTGAAAGTTAATAGACAATTATTTCAGATTTAGTAATTTAAAATTGATGTAGAGTCTAATATTTTGATGCACATGGTATACTATATATATATATATATATATGTATATGTGTATATATATCGTCAACATTTTATCGTGGCCTACAAATTATTTTGCTCTACATCAAAATGCCAGAAAAAAATTATGAACTTCAATCATGGAAATGAATATTATAAAGTTATTTTATAAACTATCCATATGTTTGTTCATATCCTCAATTAGATAAATATCTTATTACAAATTAAATGGGAAATCTAACCACCACAATTAGAGGTGGCAATTCGGGCCGCCCGGCTCGTTTCATTCCAACTGACCGAATGATAAAGTCGGACCGGGTTGGGTTGGATAATCCTTTTGTTAGGCCTACGAGATTGGAGCCCAGTCCAACCCCGTTTGGGCCATCTGTTTGACCGGCCAAATCGGTCCAAAGCCCTAATTAATTTTTAAAATTAAAATAATTTTTAATTAATTAAATTCTTATACCGATTTAAATAAAAATAGAACTTCCTATTAGATAATTTGAGACAGCCAATTTAAATTATAGTATCCTATTTATGTAATCGAAATTTATTTATTTAATTAATTAAACTATTAGTGGGAGCAATATCCAATATTTTTTACTTCTTTTTAGCATTCAAAAATATTTTAACTCAATTATCATAGTTTGCTAGTGGATTCTAATTTGTTAATGATAGTTGAAGATGAGAATAATTATAAAAAAATTAAAAAATACATAAAAACATGATAGAAGGTATTGAATCACATTAAAATTTACAAATAGCACAAAAAAGTAATAAAAAAACTAATTTATCGAGCTATCGGGCCAGCTCAAACCCAACGGGCCATATTGGCCCAGACCCATCCAGCCCATCGGGCAATTGGACAGGGTCAAAAAGTTTCGGTGTTTTTGGGCCGCTCATTTTAGAGCCTAACCGACCTCATTTACGGGCCCGTTGAGCAGGGCTCAAATTACCGGCTCTAACCACAATATGAGAGTAAAAGATAATGTGATGTTGTGATGCTACGGGGGGTCGTGCCTCTTATTGTATATTCGGCTCATTCCAACCTAACCCATGAGGGTATATTCAGCTCATGGGCTAGGTTGTTGTCATGTATACACTTCTGATATCATAAATGTATTTTTTTTTCTATCATTTTAAATACAAAGTATACAAATGACAATATTGAAATGAGCCCGTATATTCAATCAATCATAGCACATTTCTGTGCCATGCTGAATATGGTCATTTCCATCATATGACACATTATAATATCATTGTTAAAGCAGCTCCAATAGTCATACCACCATATTATATCTCTCATACCAATATTAATGTAGCATTTACCATTATATAACAATAGAAAGGTATAGTTGGGAAATAATATTTCTCTTAATAGAAAACAAAATTTTAATAATTTGATAGAAAGAATGTTTTTAACTAATCATTAATAAAAATTAAGGATTCCCACTTTTTTTTTTCCGCTTCTTCTATGAACAAATTATACGAACATGTTACGTTCATATTTCAATAGTTTAAAAATAAATTTATGGCAAATAGATTAATATTTACATATTTAATATTCTATGTCATTTCATATTAACGTTATTTCTATTTAAAGTTATATATCATATACAAAAAGTTGACGTATAAATAACTTTAAAAAAAGGTATAAATACATGTCTATGGCCAATTTAACAAGAATATTTCTCAATTAGTATATAATCCGTGAAATACACGGGATTATAAAAAATATTTTAAATTTCATAAATTTAGAAAAAAAATAATTATTAATTATATAAGAAATTAATGGTCTACATAAGAAAAAATAATTATTATTTATATAAGAAAATATATTAATGATGGATTAGTAAAGAACTTGGTTATTTTTTTCTATTATTTAAAAAAATTAAATATTATTGTATCTATTATTCAAACCCTCATTTTTTTTAATGAATTAATAAAAAAGTTAAAGTAAATATTCTCAATTAAATATTAACATTTAGCAAACAATAAGATGGAGACCTCATCATGCCATTAAAGGAATTAGGTCAATTCAAACATTTAACTAGCAAAACATTAAAATGAATTAAAAGGCATATGTTATAAGCATATCATATCTGGTATGTAAGCTAAATATAATAATGCAAACATTTCAAGCACCATATTATTAGCAATTAGTCATACATATTAAAATGTATTTTCTCATTATAAAAATAACATTCAACTTATATATTAAAATATTTTAACTAAAATTTCATAGGTTACAAATTGTTACTGATTATCATTAAAATTTTATAGGTTACAAATTGTTAACCATTATTATGAATTAATAGAATTAATTGAATTTAAATTATAAATTAAATATATATAATATATATACAATTGAGTAAAATTTGGAATACCCCATGGAGTGACATGTGTCCTTTAATGGTTATTTCTTTTATATATATGAAATATACAGATAAAAATCTAGGGATAAATTTTCTATTAAATTGCGAAAATGAAGTATGTTAATAGGTAGATAATTCACAATAGTCCTTTAGTAAATTCTTCGAGGGTAATTTTTAATATGTTGAAATTTTAACGGGCTATATACTTTTACTAGTAATTTTATGTTGAATAATTATTTATAGTTCAATATTGCTTAATTGATTACTTTTCTTTTTCCAACGCAAATATAATTCTTTAAGGTGTATTAGAAATTTAGAATTGTCAATTTTTTTTTAATTAACTATCCATTGGTTTAAGTTTTACGAAAATGTGTAACATTTATTTTAAGTAATAAAAACATGCCGTTTGCATTTTTTTTATTCCTCTTATTATGTATCTAAACATGGAAAATTATATTTTATTAAGAGAACAATAATAATATATATATATATATATATATATATATATGAGTGACACTTGTGTGCCCCAAGGGCATGGTACCCCCAAATCAATCATTATATGATGTTACATATAAACTCTATCAGTATTATGTGTATACTCTTCAGGTATCACATGTATACTCTTATATACATATGATACTTGTAGAGTATATGTATAATACCAAAAAATGTAACACTTGTAGTGTTATATATAACACCTGAAGAACAAGTATATAACACCTAGATTTGTGCCCCTATGTGCCCCAGGGGTATATAAGCTTTTGCCTATATATATATATATATATATAATACTATATAAGTATGGATGTTTTGTCCATTTTTTGTAATGCCTATTTTAACCCTCTTAGATAATGTCAAATTTAGAGTCCTAATTACAAAATACTCTTATTTTTTGTAATGTCTATTTTAACCCTATTAGATAATGTCAATTTTAGAATATTAATTTAGATTAATACAAGTTAATACAATTTGTTTTATTTATTTCAAGTTAATACAATTGAAGCATGAAAATCAAATAACACAGATTCCATCCAAATCAAACAAATTTTGAAAACAGGAAACCTAATACAATTAATGTCAATTTTAGAATATTAATTCAGATTAATATAAGTTAATACAATTTGTTTTATTTATTTCAAGTTAATACAATTGAAACATGAAAATCAAATAACACAGATTCCATCCAAAACAGGAAACCTAAAACAATTAGAATTCTAAACTTCATGCAAATACAATTAAAATTCTAAACTTCATGAAATTCTAAAAGATATAGCTACAAAAAGAAATTGAATCCTAATACAATTAGGAGTATTAAGACTCTATAAATAATCCTTCAATTAAACTAGAAAATATTCAAACAAAAAGAGATAGAAAGAGAAAGAATACAATTTATCGAAGTTTTCTTCCGAAACCAGGTATAAATTTAATTAATTACTTTCTACTTTATTATCCCTAGATCCATGCACAAGATTTTGGTGAAAGTTTTTAGATTGTTACTCATTCTTTACGAATTTTTTCCATTGCTATCAGAACTCAATTTTAATACTTTTTTGGCCAAAATACATCCACCTCCGAAGATGGGCCAAATTTGTTTTCCATGACTTTGGATGGAATTTTAATAAAACTTTAAACTAAAACTATGAAGATATTTCTGCAACAGGAACTTCACCCAAAAACGAATTATTTTAATTCATTTTTATAATTAAATATATCTTAATTAAACGTTGGGTAATGTAATTAATTCATACATCGATAATAATACAAATTAAATGTAAGCTTACTGGATAATGTAATTAATTCATACATCGATAATAATACAAATTAAATGTAAGCTTACTCTCTGTAAAAACAATTTAAACGTGAAATAAAAGCAGTCTTTAGGGACATAAAGTTTGTGTAAAGTTCAATGTGATAGAAGATTAAGGAGTTTTGTCAATTTAGCTTCAACTAATTCACTCAATTTTGTTCTATCGAATCTCAATAATCATACTATATAACTTCATGAGTTTGTAATATCTTATATTGACAATTTACTCACACTTATATTATTTTCTTGCGGGTATAAAATATAAAATTCAGTTCATTCTAATCATTCTAACCATTCTTTTATCTAAACAGTCGTTGTAAAAGGTGATGCAAAAAGAGTTTCTTGCAGAGTGTACAATTGTTATGTGTTGCAAATTAGAGATCCAAGACACTCTACTCTATTATTTGCTGGTAGATTGTTGCAACAATATGCAATCGATAGTTATATAAAATTGGAGACAACAAGATTACATTTTTTCAGATTGAATCAAGCAAATTTGAGAACCGAATTCTACCAGGGGATCATGGATAGTGTTTTTAAAGGTGAATTTCGTGGAAGTGAAGTTGGGTCAAGAATTTTTCTTCCTGCATCATTTATTGGTGGTCCAAGGGATATGCGGCGGAGATACCTTGATGCATTAGCGTTAGTCCAAATATATGGAAAACCAGATCTATTTATCACCATGACTTGCAATCCTGATTGGATAGAAATTCAAGAAAATCTATATGAAGGTCAAAAAGCTCAAGATCGTCCCGATTTAGCTGTAAGAGTTTTCCGAGCAAAACTGCATGACTTGAAAGATCAATTATTTAAGAAACAAATATTTGGAAAAGTTGTTGCACATGTTCATGTGGTCGAATTTCAGAAAAGGGGACTACCACATGCTCATCTACTGATTATTCTAAAGGGCGAACACAAAATTCATACAGCTGATCAGTTTGATAAATTTGTGTGTGCTGAAATCCCTAATGAAGAAAATAATCCTCGAATGTATGGATTGGTGAAGAAACACATGTTACATGGACCATGCAGTGAAAAATATACGAAAAAATCGTGTATGGTGAATGGTAAGCATAAATATCATTCTCCAAAAATATAAAATTAGAAACACATTAAAATATAACTTTAACTTTCCATTTTTAGATCATTTTTTGTCTTTTTTTTTATTTATACTTAACCAACTATTAGTAATTTATTTCAACCCTGATTTGTAGGTAAGTGCAAATGTCATTATCCAAGACCTTTTTGTGAAAGCACCATACAAGGTAAAGATGGTTATCCAATCTACAGAAGATGACAAAATGGAGTGGTTGTTAAGCTCATGAATAACTTTCAGCAGCATATCACGTATTTTTACATATGACCCGGGCGGGTTGCACGTTACCCGACCCGTGTCGAATGTTCGAATAAAACCAAGGAACAGGGATACGACTCGCAACCCGGGGTCACACCATTGACTTCGGGTGTATTGGAGCTGGACACGCAACCTGGGCGAGCTTCCAGCCACCCGACCCGGGTCGCCGGTTTGACTTTTTGGTTTCTGGCCGGCACAGACACGCGACCTGGCCAGGCGACCCTTGACTCGACCCGGGTCGTGCAAAAGGTAAGTTTTCTATTTTTTCCCCCTTTTCTTTTCAACTTCATGCAAATCTAAAAGATATAGTTACTTTCGTCCATTTTTTGTAATGTCTATTTTAACCCTCTTAGATAATGTCAATTTTAGAGTCCTAATTACAGAATACTCGTATGAAGGATAATATTGTTATTCAATAATATATATTAATAACATCAATAATATCTATTAATAACATAGATATACATATACACATAAATTTATATTTAAAAAATATCAAAAACTTAACGAATAATTATATAATGATTAGTAAATTTATAAATTTAACTTTATATATATGTTGGAATTTTACCACATAACAATGTCGGAGCAATCGAGCATGAGAATTTTAATTTGATATTATTTAATTACACAAATTCCATCCAAATCAAACAAATTTTGAAAACAGGAAACCTAATACAATTAAAATTCTAAACTTCATGCAAATCTAAAAGATATAATTACAAAAAGAAATTGAATCCTAATACAATTAGGAGTACTAAGACTCTATAAATAATCCCTCAATTAAACTACAAAATATTCAAACAAAAAGAGATAAAAAGAGAAAGAATACGATTTATCGAAGTCTTCTTCCGAAACCAGGTATAAGTGAAATAAGGTTATTTTTTTTATCTTATTATTATCTTTATATGTTCTGATTTTATATTGAGTTGAATTTGCAAGTTATTTTAATTAATTATGCGTCATTAGAAACTTTCTCTATTTAATTATTTATACTCATTCGGCTAGCAGTAAGTTAATTTTAAATAATGTTATAAAAACATTGTGGCCTGATTAATCTCCATTAACAAGGAGATTTATATAAAAAATTGCCACCTATATTTTTTCATCATTATCTTCTTTCTACTCTATTAGTGTTTCCCACTGTTTATTGCATTGCTAAAAAATTCATGTTTAATACTCTCTTTTCAAACAAACAATGATATACTTTAAAACATCTTTTGTCTTTTTCTTTATTTATTTATGTATCATTTAAACTCATCCACTACTTTTGTTTGGCGGCAATATGCGTAACATATCTATTTCTATTTATATTGCTTATATTAAGACTTTGTTTTTATATGTGGTTCTCTAATAGGAGTTACACTACAAGACAAAACACGACAAACATGTCAACAGAAACAAATTTGTCCATAAAACTTTTACAAATCGGATAAAAGGCAAAATCAATACAATTGAAGGTTCTACGAGTTGGCCACTAAAGTATGTTGTGGGAAAACTAATTCCATGAAAATTCAAAAAATGATAATGATGGATGAAGAGGTAAGTGGATGATCAAGTTTAATTTAATTTTTATCATGACTTTTTTTAGTTATGTATATTTTGATTTTTTTTTTTCATTTATTTATCCACCAATGCCTAATCATGCGGGCATTCAAATTGGAGTCATCATGTTTAATGATGACATCAAAAAATTTGCAAGTGAATTTAAAAGAAACATAACATATTTGATTGAAAATGTGATGGTTAAAGGCGTCAACACGAACTTCGCTTCAGTATATCCTGAAAAAGAATTGGTTTTAAACCATTTCAACAATGTGAAGGAAGTTTTGAACAATATCGAGGAAAATCATGATAAGAATGTCTATGTGGAGTACAAAGACTTGTGTGGTAAACATGAGGAGCGCGTCAAAATTGGTATGTATTTTTCTATTTCAATTTACTTTCAATAATTTATAAAAATAATCATTGAATATATATTTTGTTTATGAAGATATGTGGAGTGCTTACAAGGGTGAAAGAAAGCATGATTGTTAACACCGAAAGGAAGGTGGCCGTAAGAGAAATTACTTTGATAAATGAAGAGTAAGTATTACCTATCTTCTATAATAAAGTATGTGAAAAATATATGGATGCAAGTCCCTAACAAAACAAAAAAACTAAACAGAAATTCGACTTAATTTTTTTTTTAATTTCATATGCAGACACCACTATATTAATGTTTCCCTTTGGGAAGACATGACTTTGAATGAAGGAGCAGAATTGCAACAAATTGTTGACCAAAAACCGACGATTGCCATGACAAAAGTCACAATGAAGGAATATCAAGGTAAAACATAAATCCAACTAATTTTTTGGAAAAATAAAAAAGACAATAAAGAAATGCAAATGTCTTGAGAAGGAAAATGATTTTTAAATTACAAATGTTTGCTTAGGTGAGATCCAATTGCAAACCACTTCAATTTCAACTATACAAATAAATGTGAAATCTAAACAACTTGCAAAACTGTCGTGCATCGTTCATGATCCACTGGAAATATGCAAGTTGAGGATGACACATATAATGAGAGGAGGAAAAGAGACTAATCTTGAAGATCTTATCGAAAGAAAAGATTTTCTATCAAAGGTACGCGACTATAATTTATATTCAAGGTATATGGATACGTCGTGTCTTCATTATAAAACATTTTTTTCCTAAATGCAGAATGAATATTATTATTTCACTGGACTTGTGGACAAGGTAGAAAATGAAACAAAAATATGGTACAATGCATGCAAAAAGTGCACAACATCAGCACCAAAAGGTGATGGCGGAAACACAACATGTAGAAAGTGCAATGATGACCCAGTTCAAACAATACCAAGGTAGAAAATTAAAATAATAAATTACAAAATAAGATGAGTAAGACAAATCGCTATATTTTATATAAATTCATTGTTGTAGGTATGTAGTTAAACTAAAGGTGATACAAAATCATCTTGAAGCTACAATGCCAATGTTTGGTGACACGACAACAATATATGTTGGATGCTCAGTAGAAGACTACTTGAGGTCTATTGAGAAGGTAACAATTTTAGTTTTTAATAAGGTCTTCATTAAAAAATAAAACAAATATACATAGAGTGACAACCATTTTCTCATGTCCACAATTTAGTCACTACATTTTTATTGTTTTTCTAAATAAAAATACATACACATGGTCAAAATATATTTGAACATCACAGACGGTTGATCTTACAAGGAGCAAGTAAGGTCCGTTTGTTGATTGCCCTAAACTGCAACACAAAAGTTGAAGAGGAAGATTGAACGCAATTGTTGAAGCCATAGAAAAGATGGAAACTGTGGAGGTAGTAAATGACAAATTCAACAACACAACCACAACATTGATAACAACAGTGGACACTCCACCAAATGATGAACCAAAGAAAAGAAGAAGAATCAAGAAGACAAAAAATAAGGAATGCATCCATGTATCTAGCGGTGAAGAAGATGATACAATCATATATTTATTAAAAAAGTCAAGAAGGAAGAAGAGTAAGACAGAGAAGGAGATCAAACAAGAAAAAATATAATTGGTAGTCAAATTAGATTGTTACCTTTTCTTTAACTTATTTTAAATTAGTTTTATGAAAGCTTTTCTTTTAAATTACTATTTTTATAACTCTTATTAAATTGCAAAATCAATAACTTAAAAAATTCAAATGTTAACTACATTCTAATAAAATATTAAAGAAAAAGTGAATGGAAAAAATACCCAACCAAAATATAGATTTTAAAAGTTTAGCTCCTCACGTGCAACGCACGTGTTCTCTAACTAGTATATACATACATACATACATACATACATATATATATATATATATATATGGGCAAAAACTTATATACCCCTGGGGCATATAGAGACACGGATCTAGGTGTTATATACATGCTCTTCAGGTGTTATATATACTCTATAGGTGTTATATTTTTTGTGTTGTACTCTACAAGTATTATATACATATAAGAGTATATATGTGATACTTGAAGAGTATATATTTAACACCATATGATAATTAATTTGGAGCACACAAGTGTCACTCATATATATGTACCCTCCTATTTCAAAAAATAATAATGCCAATAAATAATTGAGTATAAGTATAAATATTGGAGTCCTCTTTTTTACTTTCTAATTTTTCTTATACGATTTATAAAAATCATATACGATTTTTTTAATTAGCTATTTAATTGAATAATTCTTTTTTTAACCAACATCATGCATGTTTGTATTCAAAAGCTCCAACATTCCAATTTGTAGAAATAAAAACCAATGCATCGTAAGAAACTTACCTGAGTTTTAGGATCACAAATAGAGATGACTTGAGAATATGGATACATGATGGTGATGGCGTGAAGTGATAAAATCAACTATATAAATGTCGTGTACAATAAAAAATTTCAAAATATATAAATTGTATATTTGTTATACCGACATATGTTCACTTGGTTAAATATAATTTTTTAAAACAAAATCTACATATTATATATTGTATATTAGTAATATGTAGGTTTATATTACTTATAATAATTATAAAAATGGTTGACATTATAATTTGACTTCCCAATGCATCACACAGATCCACTACTAATTTACATGGTACAAATTTCATAATAAAATTACAATATTTCAATTAAAATTTACGTAAAATAACTGGTCTGAACTTGTGTTATCACATAGTTTCTGTCTTTCTCTCCATATCACTGTAAACTTGACCAACTCCACTGGTGTTCTAGGTCGATTATCATCACAACATGTGCAACCATTGCATTGTGTGATGATTGCACTTATTGTAGAAAAAAAAAATATACTTATAGTTGAAAAAGATGTAAGTAAAATATATGTAAAAAACATACTAATAAAACACATACTTAGAGTTGAAAAACACATATTTATACCCGTAAAAGATATACTTATATCTCGTCGCACGTGATCTCTCAAGAGACCAACTCGATTATCATATTATTTATTAAGTCTTATATGAGAACGTCTCACAAATCATTTTATGTATGATGACTTAACTCATAATACATAATTCACATATAAATTTTTGAAATTGAGAATAAATATTGGTGGGTAGAAAAAGATTCGTCTCATAAAAAGCTATCCATGAAACCGTCCACACGCGTTTGTTTCAATTATTAATTAGACTTAATTGTATTTATGTGATTATTAAATTATTCATTCATCCTTATGAGTAGTTATATCATAAGATTTGGTGATATAAAATCATATATACCCGTTTCTATCATGGTCTAATATTTTTCAAATAAATAAAGTTAGTCTTACCGATACATATATATATCAAATCTAAAAAGACAAACAAACAGACCACAATAAAATGTAAAAAAAGTGGAGAAAATAGGGGTGTGTGCATGAAGGGGACATACATTCATTAATTCGAGGCAAAACAGAAGCACCATCTCCGACTTCATGCTCATATTTAACAACTAATTAACGACTTTATTTTACTATTTGCCTGTCTTCCACTATTCATATTTATCAACTAAAATAAATCATTACATCAATGCATGGACTTAATAAAATCTTTATCTTTATAAGTAGAAATATATTTTAGGATTTTATAAAAAATTAGTAGGAGTTAAAGATATTTTATTCAGGGATGTTGTTAATATTATTGATCAGCGATTTATTAATCTTTATTTGGAGAAATTTTCAAATCATATGTTTCTATTTTGAATTGATTTTTTAATAATATTTAATAATTAATTCACAAAATTTTGTTTTGCTTTACATTATTTTACCCTAATTGATATGAGAATGTTATAATAGTTGTTGGTCATCTTACAGGTTATGATTAATGTTATTGCGAAATTTATAGAAGTGCAAAACTATTAAATCTAATTCTGAATGAGTTAGCAACCAAAAATACCACTTTTGATATAAATAATTTGAATTTTACCACTCAATATAAAAAAATGTCTCAAAATACCACTAATTATAACAAAATACCACAAAATACCACTAAATTTGAAAAGTAGGATTCTCTCTCCTATCATTGAGAGTTAATTGGGCAATTATGGCCCACCAACCCCCACACGCCCCCCCCCCACACTTTCACTTTCACTTTCACTTTCCCCTTCCCCTCTTCGAAAATTTACAGCAAAAAAAGCACTATTCGAAAATTTTACAGCAAAAAAAAAAAAATTACCTTGTGCCTCAAATTCGTGGAAGGAAGATTCTTGGAACGGAAATTATCGAGGAATGGCAAACCAGGTTAGATTCGAAAATTTTGAATGTGTATTAGAATATGTGGTCGAAACTGTGGGTTGAAAATGTCTAAGCATAAACTGTGAAGTTGAAAATGTATTACATGTTATTTATATTGAATGTTTGTTGGAATTTGTTGGAATTTGTTGAGGAATTTGTTGGAAAAGCATCTAGATTTTAGGGTGAAATCTGCAAAAAATTTTCAATCTTCCTCGAAAATTCTTGCTTACTCGAAAAATTCATAATTTTCGAGTAACGCTTTAATTGTTCGTTCCTCGAAAATTTTCGAGTAACCCTGTATTTGAACTCTGCTCGAATATATTATATGGTAGTTCCTCGAACAATTCATAATTTTCGAGTAACACTTTAATTGGTCGTTCCTCGAAAATTTTCGAGGAACCTTCATAATTTTCGAGTAACACTTTAATTGTTCGTTCCTCGAAAATTTTCGAGGAACCTTCATAATTTTCGAGGAACCTTCATTAATTGTTCCGTACTCGAATATTTTGAAGGGTTAGTCTTCATAATTTTCGAGTAACACTTTAATTGTTCGTTACTCGAATATTTTGAAGGGTTAGTCGAACAATTAGGTATTTTGGATTAACATTTAAAATTGAACCCTTAAAATGTTCGAGTAGGGTTGTATTTTCGAGTAACACTCATACATTTTAAGGGCTATTCGAACAATAACCCTATTGTTCGAATAACCCTTAAAATGTTCGAGTAGGGTTCAATTTTGTTCGAATACCCCTTTAACTTGTTCGAATATCTGAAAATCAGTAAACCGTTTTATTTTTTGTTGAGGTTTCTGTAAAGTGTATTTTGTTGATAAATATGATATAAATCTGTGTTCTATTCTTGTAAATGTATAGGTCGGGTACTCGTGGGTTCGTGAGGTGTGCCAGGGTCGCATGGCCTATATTAATGGATATGTCAGACTCAGTGTCCTTGATGATATCAAGACACAGCTGCGTGCTATAGGTCGTCGCTGTGAGCAGGACTTTGTCGCTTCCTCATTCGGGCATTTTCTGAGATGGGGGACAAATAGGGACTCTTGTAAGGCCCTCCTTCATGTTCTTATGTCCCGAGAGGTACGTGTTCCAGGCACGGCTCCGGATGAGAGATGGTTTGCAGTTGGTCGAGACCATCAGCTTTGTCGGTTCTCGAAGATCGAGTTCGCTTTGATCACTGGGCTTAAATTCGGTGATTCGGTCTTCGACCCGTCCGGGGATCATTGTCCACCTGAGGGAGCTGTTTATTATAGAGTCTTTGTCGGCAGTTCTCGAGTGAGCATTGCACAGATTCGATCAAGATTTCAGGCCGGCGAGTTTATGGATAGTGCGGTTGATTCACTGAAGATCGCCAAGATCCTTGTTTTGTATTGTATAATACTTGGGGTGGACGCCGGCAATAAATTTGTTGATATGTGGGTCTGGGACTTGGTTGAGCAGCTTGATTTATGGGAGACCTTCCCATGGGGTAAGATATCATATCTCACCTTGTTACAGTACATGGACAACTATCCGAACACCATTACGCCCCTGCGTTCATCTGGTGTCCAGGCATACCACTTCTACGGGTTCTCGAACGCCCTCCTGGTATGTGTAAGATTATTTATGTTCTTAAAATATTATTTTTGATTTTGCAGCCCTGAAATTATATCATGTTTGTTTATTTTACAGTTATGGGTTTTTGAAGCAATCCCCAGGACAGTGGAGTTTACGGGGTCCAGAATGGCCACATCCTTATACATGCCGAGGTGTTTGAAGTGGTCCACCATGAGGTCTGTGGTCGACGTCACACATCTTCTCGATGAATAGGTATAAATTTTATATTAATGTTAATTATATATTTTTCCAGAACATATACTTGTGTAGAACTTTTCACTAAGAACACAACATTTGTCTTTTCTTCGTAGGGTCTGGAGTGTATGGAGCGTCTCATGCCCACACCTGAGGAGATGTTGCAGCCCTATATGAGGGACATTGACCAGGACATCGCCGAGGGAGTACAGCTTGTGAAGCAGCGACGTGGTCGTCGTCCCACTAATGCGCGTACAGCTCGTCGACCTGCACAGGAGACTGAGGGGGATGAAGCCGGTCCTTCCACGAGACCGAACACTCGTGCAGGCAGACGCACCACGACGAGGGCAGCCGATAGACGGTCCAGACGCACCACGACTCTAATTGACGAGGACCAGGACTTTCAGACCACCGAGCAGGACCCGCACGTCCAGGTTCATCAGAGTTTCGATGACGAGGTGCCCATTCGCGCTAGCCCCATTGCGGAGAGGTGCCCGGAGCCGGATTTTACATATCATCAGTCCCCACAACAAGCTCCGGTGGATCATGGGGAGTCGTCCCAAGGAGACGATGACTTATTTTCACGGCTGACACGCTGGATGGGATCTCAGTTCGAAGAGTTACAGAAATCAACGGCCCAGGGTTTCAGCGATCTATCGGACCAGGTTCACGGGTTCATCAGAGACGAGGTCGCCGCTGAGTCTCAGCGGCTGGAGTTATTGATACCCGGTATCGTCCAGCAGGAGATATGGTCGTACCATCACCCGCATGAGCCATATTCCGGTAGATATGGTAGACAGGAGCCTTCACAGCCTCAGTGGCAGCGGCCGACATATGATCCGTCAGCGTGGACCCCGTGGCCGGACGTGCAGCCGACACAGCATCAGTGGACCCCAGCTGACCGAGTCTTTCAGACAGGTATGAGCGGTCCAGGTGTCGTACCATTTGACATCGGCTCTGGTCCGGAGGCCGAGGGTGGTGATAAGGCGCCTTCGGAACACCTGTCCGATTATGACAGCCCGGAGGCCGAGGGTGGTGGTGAGGACCTTCGTTCCGAGAGTTTGCACATCCACTCCACCGAGGGTCACCTGCGTGACGTGAGACGAGAAGGCACAAACGGGTAACTTTCTTGCCCAAACGAGACGAGAATTCCAAACCTCGGCAGCATTTGATGTCATGAAGTTATATCGTCGAACAGGACATTTGACCCGAGACCACCTCGTTGCGTTGGCCTTTTTTAAGGCTTCAATAGCCCCAAAAATTCCACTCTCCTGGACAAAACTAATGTACCTGTAGAAATAATAAACTTTTTTACTCGGCAGCTTGGTACACTTATTTAAAAAAACGTAGCTTAAAAACAACGGAGGAAAACATACCTATCAAAATCACAGTCATCATAACAATAAGCAGCCCTGTGGAATAGTCCGACTAAATGTGCTCCATACTTGGACAAATTTTGTTGAAGATGGAAACAACAAAGTCCATGGGCTGCTTCCGGGTATACATTCTGAATGGCATTACTGATGCTCGCGTGTTGATCAGACACAATCAACAGGTCATCTGGACACCCAAATGCTTCTCGAACATTACGAAAGAACCATGTCCAGGATTCATCATTCTCAACACTTCCTATCCCAACAGCGAGTGGAAAAATTTGCTCGTTTCCATCTTTCGTAACAGCAACGAACCCAATTCCTTTGAACTGTCCCTTCAAATGACAACCGTCAACCACAATCACAGGTCTCGAGTACTGAGCAAATCCCCGAATGGATGCACCTAATGCAAAAAATGCGAACTTGAATTTTCCTCCTTTATGCGTCTCTAGTGCAGTATGTGTTCCCGGATTGGTTTCCTTCAAGATTTGTAAATACGCAGGAAGCATGCTGAATGACTTCTTCAGATCTCCGTATGCAGTTCGCATGGCGTGACGTTTTGCAGTTAATGCAAATCTGTAGTTCAAATTCAAGCCATGTTGGCTCATTTCTCGAATTATGTCTCTAGTGGAAACATCTGATTTGTCTTTTCGGAGCCTCTCGACGAAGTAATCTCCAATTAAAATGGATGGAAGTCTACGGGGAGCACCGGCGTTCAACTCATATGAACAAGTGTGGGGCAGGACAACTTTGGAGATTTTCCAAATACCATGTTTTTCAGAGGCAGTGAGTATGAATGGACAATTTTTTTGGCTGCATTTCACATACCATCGGCATTTGTCCGAATGATCCACACGATATTGAACCTGATTCTCCAAATGATAGAACCCAACAACATTTTTTAGTTCGGTCTTACTACCAAAAGTCAATCCTTTTTGCAGTCCTTGGGGAGCACGATCAATCTCTGAAGAAGAAGGTAACTCATCGAATGATGGAATGTCGGGAATATACCATTCCGCCCTCATTATGTCATCACAAAATTGCTGATATGCCTCCCGTTGCTCCTGATCCAACATTGCCTCTACATCTTCATCAAGTGCAAAATCATCTTCTTCATTGTTTGGATCTACAACAAAAACACAGAACATTGTTAATCACAATAAACACAAACAATACAATATGCTAAGTTCATAAATGTTCACATACCGACTCGATCATCCTGCTCTTCTTGCTGCCTCTCATTTTCGTGTGCCTCAACATCTTCTAATTCATCAGTTGGGAGTCTATTCAAGTCCAAATTGTTCAAATTAGTAGCATCAACTCGTCCGAATGATGCCACCCAAGGCTCCCTTTGTTGATTTGAAGACGTTCCAACAAAAGTGTCTTCTATCCCATCTCCAACACCCCATTTTGAATAAAATCCTTCGTCGCTCTGTAGCCCTAAGGGAATATTTGAAGAAATCCAGTTCTCTCCCATGCTGACATTGAAATTTTGACGCTCCACTTCGTCTGTTAACGGAAAAAAACTTTGAGGACCTTCATTATATTGTTCATGGACGGAAAATGTGGATCCCCCTAATGCTCCGACTTGCATGTTTTTCAAAGAAATAAAAACAACTAGAACCTCATCAACGGTTGAAAACGCCTGCTTCAAATCTAAATCATCCTTAATTTTCTTCTTCTTCAATCTTCCATTGATTTCAACTAGATAATGAATCAAATAGCCCCAACAATTCATGTCGGCTAGAACAACTCCGTGAACTAAGTTCAATAAATCGATATATGTCATTGTTTGAAGATGAATCAATGTTTGAGAACCGTTTACATATTGTAAACCTTCCCAATAACCCCCAAACCGCACCACCACTGGGAAAGCCATCTTCTTCTAATTAATTTGACCTATATAAGTGAAAAAAAATTAGGAAAATTTAAAATTACAGAAATTCCAGTGGGTTACTCGAACATTATGCAATACTCGAGTAACCCTAAAATAATGTTCGAGTAACCCTAATTCATAATGTTCGAGTAATTTTAAAAAAAATGATCGAGTAACCTTAAAATAATTTTCGAGTAACCTTATAATAATTTTCGAGTAACCTTATATTAATTTTCGAGTAACCTTCATAAAAATTTTCGAGTAACCTTATATTAATTTTCGAGTAACCTTCATAAAAATTTTCGAGTAAGTTTAATGAAATTTTCGAGTAAGTTTAAAGAAATGATCGAGTAACCTTAATAAAAATGTTCGAGTAATCTTAATAAAATATTCGAGTAACTCAATTCAAAATGTTCGAGCAAGCTAATTCAATGTTCGACTAACATTATATATGTGTCCAACACTAATTTTCGAGTAACAAAAAAAATTCATGAAACCCTCTATTAATCTAAACTAATAATATCCCACAGTTTAATGTACCATTAACAATTTTCTACACTAACTAAATATTAAAACGGATAAAATAATTTATAAAAACTTACTTGATTCTTCAGGAAGTTTATGACAACGATTGCTTCTTCAATTTTTTTGTTTTTGAATGAATCTACACTTTCATCTCTATTCTCTTTAAAAGGTGAAATTTTTTACTGTTTTCCCGTGAATGTATGTAATATCAAATCACACTGAAAAGTGAATTTTTTTTCAATCTTTTACTGTTTTCACGTGAATGTGAATGTATGTGATATCAAATAAAACAAAAAATAAAGAACCTCTTTCTCATCTAATAATGCATATGAAGAAATAAAAAAAAGTAAAAAAAAAAAAGGAATCCACTTTTACCAAAGAGAAAATGGAATCCGTATATTGTGTAAGAAAAAGTAATCATTCCCTCATTATTGAAAGAAGACCAAGTCAAATAAGTGGTAGAAAGTGACATTTTGTTATATTTAGTGGTAGAAAGTGACATTTTGTTATATTGTATGGTAAAAAAATGTATTTCTTATAGGGATTGTGGTATTTTTGCCCATTTTCTTATTCTGAATTGAGGTATTTTATCATAATCATACTAATGAGTAAATCTTGATTGCATTGTTGTTTCTAATATTTATTTTCATAATTACGAAAGTTTTGATCATGTAAAATTTCATTATCAATTTATATCTGAAAGCCAATTTATCTAAATGCCATTCAAACATAAACAAATACAAAAAAAATATTTTGAAAGAACATCTTGCATAAATTAATCTCAATAAAAACTAACAATTTTGTAATTGTTATCACATCAGAACAATATTTGAAAGAATACTCCATCCGTTTTGAAAATAAGTGTCATGTTAGAGTTTTTTTTTTAAATCCAAAAAATTAATTAACATGAAAATTGCACAAGTATACCATTATCTAATAAAGAAATTTGTGATTTGAAATTGAAAATAGGAATAAATTAATTAATTTCACAAATATATCATCTTAAATCCCTATATGTAGGTGTGGAATGTCAATCTATATATAGAAAAATTCTCTTGTGCACCAGGTGCATGTATTTGATTGGTGCAACTGGGGCTACTCGACCTGAATTCATGCATCTGAGTTTTCCTTTTTTTTTTTTTGCTTTCATGCTGTTATCTTTATATTGTAATGATGTGACATTTATGTTATATAAGTGTGACCTTTTATATAAATGTTATGACCTTTATGTTCAATAACTTAGGAAAAAATAAAGATTTTCCGGTTTTCTCGCTTCAGGTTGAGACCTTTGTGTATCATGACCTTTATGATCTATAATTTGAAAAAAAATGAAAATTTTCAAAAAAAATTCAATGCATATTTAAGATGAACATACCTTTATGTAATATTAATTGCACCTTAATATATGACATAAAGGTGCAACTAATATTACATAAAAGTGCATCTAATATTACATAAAGGTAAATATGTACAAATTTTGCTAAAGTTCCCCCCATTTTTTCTAAGTTAGAATATATAAAGATCACTACAAGGCCACACTTATATAACATAAATGTCACACTCATATGACAAATAAGATATGCTTGGATGCAGTAAGCTTAAACAGATAAAAAGAACAAGATATATAATGGTTCGAGGGTGGAGTAATCCCTCTATGTCTACTCTACTCATTTCACCAGGAGGAACTTTTTTACTGAAGATTAGTTTACACAGCCTAGCTATTACAATCAACAAAACAAAGAAATGGCCAACTTCCACACAGGTTACTACTACACTACAGACCATAACCCACACAGGATCGAACTAGCTCAACACATGACTCTCTCTTCCCCGCCTCGAGGGCGGCTCTTCTGACTTCGGTGAAAGACATTAGCAAGTATAACAACCTCTGCTACTCCTAACACAATCAAAAAGATTAAAGGCTAAAACAGTTATCTTCAACGTTCTATGCAGCAAACTCTTGATCAGGTTTAAATCGATAGTGGCTTGCTGCTTTAGATTGAGTGACTGAACTTTGGATAGCTTGAGTATGTATGCCTGCAAGCTTGCTTGAGCGTGTAGAGTAGTTCAGTAGTTTGTCCAGTTGCACTTGATCTTCTATTTATAGATGAGAAATCTACCGGTTGAAGTGTAGCAGGTTCCCCGTATTTAATGCGCCGATTTTGAGGTACAGGCCTGGCTGATCTTCACAGTACAATGCATTTTAATGCACCGCAGCAGACTTGTCCTTGTGCCCTGTCTTGTTGTCTTCACTTGATTGGCTCAAATTCTGATTGTTCCTACTGGTAATATAGTGAATTTGCGAATTCGAGGTGATCCTTTGTTAGTACGAGGTTGCTGTTACTCCCTTTTGTCGAGATATGTTTGATAGCGACTTTTGCTCTTTGCAGCGACTTCTGGTGCTTGTAGGAGTGACCTTGCCGATATATTGAAAATTGTTTATATTAACTTTATGAGCTCACGTTCCTTTTTCAAAAGGTAAAAAACGTGTCATTATTCTATTTTCAAAAATCGGGGCGTGGCATTTGTCAACTTCTATTAGATGAAATGTGTTGGATTTCAGCCACTGCTATGTTTTTTTGTCAGCATTTTTAATGGTTTCCGATATTCTGCTCATTGGTTACTGATAGGTCTCCTAACACAATAAGGTTAAACCTGGAAGTAGTAAGTGTTGAACTTGATATTAAGGTGGGTATTTATCTACTGAACATTCTGTTATTTTTATTTCATATACCTTTTTGGATGATTAAAAATCTTAAGATGGCTCAATGAGCATCGAAAAATGTTAATCTATTGAAAGGGCATTCACATGTTGCAGACATAATCATTTTAGAAGGATATGGTGAAAAAAGAAGTTGAATCATTTATGATCTTATGAACAAATTTATGTGTTAAGAATTGCAACTACTACATCCAATTCAATAATTCAAATATGTCATGCAATTCCAAGAATTGTTCCAAAATCGAAATTTTTGTTTGATTTCTTAAATGAGCTTGAACCAGATGGAACTAGAAAATTGATTTGAGACTTTGATTGGTTTGATGTGTAGAGTGCTTTAGCGTATGATTAATATACTTTGGTTAACAAATATTAGGACATCATATTCGATTTTGACAGGAAAAGTGATCAAGTAACGGTAGTGAAAGAAGGAGACACTGCTTTGTTTAATGATTTATAGAAGAAGGATATGCTGAATGGATTAGTATATGTGTACTTCCCTAGCCAATGCTTCTGTTTGCATGCATCACGTGGTGGACGATTGTGTATTTGATCTGATGTCCACTTTGATTGGAAATAATGCTGTCAATAAATATGAACTACTTCCCGAATTCTTGAAGGTGGTTCGATTTTCTTGTATTTGACACTTTGTTTTTTGGTGTAAATTAAATGATTTTTCATTCTGTATCTATGTCATTATATAAAACGACATGACAAAACTATCAGAATTTGTTTTTGGTAGGTGTGCATCAAGAGGATGAGCGTAAAGAGTGAAGAATTCGGGAGGAGCAAGACCCAGGAGATGAATATGGAAAGGTGGTATGTGAAGAGGAACTGATCCAGATTGAGCTGTATGAAGACAGAGAAGGCTTCCGTACTAAGATCGGGAGTAAAATGACAGTAGAAGAAAGAAATGGGATGGTTCATTGCCTCCGAAGTAACGCAGACCTATTCGCATTCTCTGCCAAGGATATGACGGGCATTGATCCTAGTATTGTTGTACATAAATTAAATGAGGACTCCTCTGTTAAGCTTGTAAAGCAAAAATTAAGATGCTTTGGGGAAAAAAATGTGATTATCTGCACTGAAGTGGAAAAACTCCTGAGTTTGGGACATGTGGTCCCGATACAATTTCCGATGTAACTATCTAATGCAGTGTTAATCCCTAAAGGAGAAAAGAAGTGGAGGATGTGTATAGACTTCAGAGACCTTAACAAAGCCTGTCCTAAGGATCACTATCCTCTGCCTCGCATTGATCAGCTTGTTGATTCCACCTCTGGATGCGAGAAGCTTAGTATGATGGATTCTTATCAAGGTTATCATCAAATAAAATTGTATCCAGCAGATGTGCCTAAGGTCTGCTTCGTTACTTCAGTCGGGACCTTTGGATATATTAGGATGCCATTTGGGTTGAAGAATGCAGGAGCCACTTATCAGAGGATAGTGGATAAGCTATTTGGACCGTTGCTAGGTAAGAACATGGAGGTATATGTGGATGATATGTTAGTAAAAAGCATACTGCCAGAAGATCATGTTGCAGATTTGAAGGAATCCTTTAAAGTGATACGAAATAGTGGAATGAAGCTAAACCCTGATAAGTACTGCTTTGGGGTCAGCTCTGGCAAATTCTTGGGGTACATGGTAACTAAGAACGGGATCGAGGTTAATCCATCCGAGGTCAGAGCTATAGTAGATATGGAAGCCCCACGTAATACCAAAGAGTTGCAACAATTGTTGGGAAGGGTGACAGCTCTTAGTCGGTTCGTATCTAAAGCTGCAGACAGAAGTTATCCATTCTTTAGAATTTTAAGGAAAGGATGTCAGTTTGCTTGGACAGACGAGTGTACTCAGGCTTTTGAAGAACTGAAGACTTATTTGGCAAGTTTACCGCTGCTAACCAAGCCGGATAAGGGTGAAACTTTATACGTATACATATCCGTAGGAGAGGTGGCGGTCAGTTCAGTACTGATAAAAGAACATGGAGCGCAACAAAAGTCGATTTACTATGTAAGCTGAATTTTGCAAGGTCCAGAGGTGAGATATGCAGAGGTCGAGAAGACAGGGCTGGCTATAATAACCACTGTTCGAAGGCTGCGCCCATATTTTCTGTCTCATAAGGTGGTTGTGAGGACTAATTATCCTCTTGGACAAGTGTTAGGAAAAATGGACACTTCTGGAAGGATGATTAGATGGGCAGTAGAGCTCAGGGCCTATGAGATTGAATTTGAGCAGAGGAGGGCCATCAAAGCTCAGGTTTTAGCGGACTTCATACAAGAAGCAGCTTATTCATCAGAGATTGAGGATTGGAGAATGTATGTAAACGGATCTTCGTCAAGGGAAGGATACGGAGTGGGGATCCAGATCTTTTGTCCAGACGGGCAAGAAATGTAATTCGCCATAAAACTTACCTTCCCAGTGTGTAATAATGAGACGGAATATGAGGCACTTTGGCAACGTATGAAAATGGTGACTGAAATGGGAGGAACAAGATTGAAAGCATTTACAGATTCACAACTTGTGGTCCAGCAGCTGGAGGGTGTATACGAAGTGAAAAAAGAAGCTCTGGGGAGATATGTGAATAAAGTAATAGAGGCAAAGTCGGCCTTTGAACAGTTCGAGCTCTGCCAAATTCCCCGATCAGAGAATATCACAGCGGACCATTTAGCTAAAATTGCTAGCTCATATCCTTCTTTGAAGTCCATGAAGGTTACTGTGCTGGTTGCAGAGAGAGAGAGAGAGCTAAGCAGTCCTGAAGTTAGGGTGATCTCAGAAGAGGATGACTAGAGAACTTCAATCATCAAATAGTTGAGAACAGCAGTCCAAAGTTAGGTCTGGGGAGAAAAAGATAAAAAGGTAGCAATGAAATATTGCGTTAACCAAGGGCAGCTCTATAGGCGCTCGTTCACATAAGCTTATTTAAGGTGTCTTAGTGCGACTGAGGGAAAATATGTCATTTAAGAGATACATGAAGGTTGTGGCGGGGATCATGCGGGATACAGGCCGGTTGTCAGGAAAGCACTCAGGGCTGGGTATTACTGGCCCACGATGGGCCAAGATGTAAAGACATATGTGCAGAAATGTCACAGTTGCCAGATTCATGGACCTCTGATCCATGTACCTGCAGAGGAGTTGGGTAGAATGTTTACACCATGTCCCTTCGCGAAATGGGGGATTGACCTTGTGGGACCTCTTCCTCTAGCCAAAGGACAGAAAAAATTCTTGACAGTAGCCATTGGCTACTTCACTAAGTGGGTGGAGGCAGAGCCTTTAAGCAAAATAGATGAAGGCAATGTCATTAAGTTTTTATGGAAACAGATCTGCTGTAGGTACGGAATACCAAGGGTATTAGTATCTGATAATGGAACCCAGTTCAATGGTCAGAAAACTAGAAAATGGTGTGAGGAGATGAAGATAGAACAGCGGCTCGCAGCAGTGGCACACCCCCAAGCGAACGGACAAGTTGAGGTTACTAATAGAACACTACTCAAAGGTTTGAAAGCACGAATAGAAAATACTAAAAGCAGGTGGGCAGAGGAATTGGAGTATGTATTATGGGCATACAGAACTACTCCAAGGACAGCCACAGAGGTGGCTCCATTCAATTTGGTCTTTGGAGCGAATGCAACGATCCCTGTGGAAATCGGAATAGAAACTCATAGGATCATGTCTTTTGAGGAAACTCAGAACGAGCAGTTAATGGCAGAGAACTTGGATATGGTTGAAAAGGAGAGAGACTTGGCACGTCTGCGAATTGAGAATTACAAAAGCAAAGTCAAGGCAACATATGATAAAAAGGTACGACTTAGGCAGTTTCAAGTGGGAGATTTAGTGTTAAGAAGGGCAGACGCTTTAAAGCCACGGGGGAAGTTGGAGCCGAATTGAGAAGGGCCTTGGATAGTCACAGAGGTCCTTAAGGGAGGTGCATATTGTATCTCCGATGACGTAGGGAAGACAGCGCTAAGACCATGGAATATATGTAACTTGAAGAAGTATTTTGTTTAAGTTTTTTCTGTTTCTAACTCTATGCTTTTTGGTAATATTTTCAGATGTACATTATCATGACTGAATGTTATCTTTTGAAAATATCATGGTTATTGTTATTGAATCTTAAGTCTATTTATTATCTACGAATGAAATCCTAGTCTGGAACCATGTTTGCAGAAGCTTCCTGGCAGAGGTCAGACTTCTACGTCTGCGTCATCCTCTGACCTGCGGAGCAAAGACTTAGTCAACGTGGTCTCATTTTACGTCTTCCTGACAGAGGCCAGACTTCTACGTCTACGTCATCCTCTGACCTGCGAAGCAGAGACTCAGTCAACGCGATCTCATTTTACGTCTCCCTGGCAAAACCAGACTTCTACGTCTGCGTCATCCTCTGACCTGCGGAGCAGAGACTCAGTCAACGCGGTCTCATTTTACGTCTTCCTGGCAGAGGCCAGACTTCTACATCTGCATCATCCTCTGACCTGCGGAGCAGAGATTCAGTCAACGCGGTCTCATTTTACGTCTTCCTGGCAGAGGCCAGACTTCTATGTCTACGTCATCCTCTGACCTACGGAGCAGAGACTCAGTCAACGCGGTCTCATTTTACGTCTTCCTGGCAGAGGCCAGACTTCTACGTCTGCGTCATCCTCTGACCTGCAGAACAGAGATTCAATCAACGCAATCTCAATCAACAATCTTATCTTTGCATTTGTCTTTAATCAACGAAGCAGTGTCTCATTCAACTAGGTCTCGTTATATACATTATGGACAGAGGTTAGATATGCGGCTTTGCCCATACTTTAATCAAGGGGCAATGATGATATGTGCAAGAAATAAAGATGACTTGAAAGCCTTGAAACATTAGGTAAACATCTCAATTGAAAATTTCGTTATTTTGCTCTTATAAAATACACATGCAAATTTATGACAAAATGGTTGAAAAGCTAGATGTATGTGTTCATAAGTGGTAGGAATTGAGAGAGACACAAAAGATAAATGCAAAATCATAATGAATATTTAACCTGCAAAACATACATTAAAATTGTTTATCTTGATATGATAATAAAGAAAAAAAAAACAGAATTGTCCAAGGGAAGTAAAATTAGTAAGACAATAAAAAGGTCTTAATGTTTTGGGGAACATACTTTCTTCACCTCATTTATACTTACCCGTATTCGGCTAAATGTCAAAAGAAAACAAAAAATGAAGCATGAAACACTGGAAAAGGGGCTTGAGACTTGTCTTCAGAAGAAGCTCCTTTCGAAACAGCAACTTCACCCGCGTTTGCAGTACGCCCGGTAGAATCGCCGCTCAGCATGACCAGATCTACATGGGGAAGATCTGGTACCTCTGTCTCTAAGATCGGCGGAAGTATTGGCAGAGCTTGATGGTCCGTAGAAGGAGTAGTTGACAGCAGAGGATACGGAACCTCCTTCAGAGGAGTCACTGAGGAAGAAGCCTTCTGTAGCTCGGAATAAGCTTGTTGAAGAACGGGTAACCACCAGGGGTGGTCCAAAGGCTCATACTGATCCCCCTCAAAGTAAGGACAAACGGGGCATATCTGAGAGAGGTCTACTAACATCCAGATCACCCGAGAAGCCCTGCTCTTCTGCTTGTTTCTGGGCAGCTTCAAACCCATACTGATAATAATGACCAATATGAGGGCCGAAGTCTGCCAAAGATCTACTGCTTTTCAAGTAAGCCTCTCGTAATCCCTCCACTAAATGACTCAGAAAGGTTTGCCCAGCTTCCATCAGCAACAGATTTTTACGACAGAGTTCTATACCTTTAGCAAATTTTCTAGACCCATAATCGCGGTGACTCTGCTTCTCGTCAGCCAACTTCTTCTTAAGAGATTCCTTTTCTGAAGCCCAGTTAGCCTTCGCTTCTGTAAAAGTTTTATCTAGATCAGCCAGTTTCTACTTAACCCCTTCCGCCTCAGAGCTCTTCTCAGCAGCTAAGCGAGCAGTTTCAGCCTGGTCAGAGCTGGCAACCCTAGCTTGTAGCTTACTAAAGTGAACCACTGCCTGAGAAAGATACCAGAGGAATAAATGAAATACCCTAAACAATGATTAGTAATATAAAAGTCCAATCTAGCAAGTACCTTAAACATGCATTGTGCTCCTTGTGCAAGCTCATCATCCAAAGGAAGGCGACTCAAAGAGGCGTTATCATCAGAGGTCAGCATGAGGCGGAAATACTGTTTTGCCTCTTCAGCAGTCAAGTTCAATAAAGATTTGGGAAGTTTGATGGGAGGAGACTCAATGGTCAAAGAGCGGGCACGGGAGCACTGATGTTCTCGCACTGTAATCTCATTGCGGCTATTCCGAAGAGTGGATTTGGTGCGAAGACGTTGTGGATCTGGAGGAGCTTCAGCAGAGGTGATGGCACGCTTGTCTCTATCAGCAGCGATTGAGGGGTTCTCTGACCGAGGAGGAGATCTGGGATTTGTACCAGAAGTGCGGACCCAGTTTTATGGGCAGAAGTATCCTTCAAACGGATACTGGACATCCATTGACGATCTGTAAAAAAGAAGAGATATGATAAGAACTTTAGAAGATTTGTTCCTGCAGATAATGTCTGTGTATACCAAGTTCAGGGAGGGAGGAGGTCTGATCAACACAGAAGCCAAAAGCAGAAAGGATGGTGGGATCTTCGACCAATTTCACTAGATCGAAAAGCCCAAACTCCAAAACAGATGAGTTTAGATACTCAATAACCTCTTTGGTTTTGTCCGAGCAAGGAATAGAAACAGACTTATGAAGAGCAGGTTTGTTGTAATAACACTTGTTAGCTGGAAAGAGCTAGAACTGGTCCTCAGGAGATATGAAAAAATAATCGCACTTCCAGTTCTTATCTACACTTTGAGGTTTCCCAAGAAAATGGACCATTCCTCGGGGTTGGGCGCTAAGGTAAAAGAAAGGCTTCTTGTATTTAAGAGAGAATTGAGAGTGAAAGAGGGCAGAAGTAGGCTCACCCCCGTTACCCTTGATCAGAATATAGAACGATATCATGGAACGAAAGGCTGTAGGAGTGAACTGATTAAGGGGAATGCCATATCGGTTGGAGATTTCACACAGAAAGGTATGAGGAGGAAATCTTAGTCCAGCGCGGAGCTGAGCTGTCCAAAAAGCTAAGAAAGGAGGAGGAGCAAAGTTGGGCCTCTGGTAATCAGCGGGTTTACGAATGACATAGCTGGGATGAATTGAGTAAAGTTCATGAAGAAGAGGGATACGAGCAGAAGTGAAAGAGGAAGGACCGCTGACAGAATCATATACAGGATTAGAGGGAGAAAAGCGAAGAGGATCAGTGCTGCTCGCAGAGTCAATTTCTTCTGGAGCTAGCAGAGAAAGAGGACCTGGTGGACTAGGTGTGATAGAAAGAGCTCCCTCATGAGTCTCACTGTAAGAATCAGAACATAGAAGCCCTTGAAGGGCCCGATGAGCAGGAAGATCTTCGTCGTGACTTTCGTCAGATCGAGTAATGGATTCTGAAGGAGTAAAAACAGGGGTAGACGATGACATTTCTATCAAATTATTTATAAATGGGGAATAATATATGTGCAATTATCTATACACTTCACACAATCAGGTATATCTAATACATGTATAAATGGTTAATAGAAACTGTTCGATTAAAATTATAGAGGAGGAATCGATACAAATACAAGCCGAAATTACCCACTCGTAAAGAACAGGATGATGCAAGAAAAAGGAATATTCACATCCTTCCACAAAAGAATCAATGGAATAAGAAGGGACTAGTTAAGTAAGTACCTCGCGACATTGTTGGAGAAAAATGGAAAAAGGAGAGAGTCGGAATGGAAGCGGAATGAAAGTGAAGGAGACCACCGGGTGTTAGTAACGTTGGCCGGAGTAAAAATGGAGACGATGAGAAGGAATCGGAGAAGAGGAAATACGCGCAAGAGAGAGAAAGAGAGAAAGAAGAGAGAGAGAGAGAGAGAGTCCCAAGGTATTTAAATGGAGGAGTTGAAACGATTCAAATCTCCCCTCACTTTGGTCAGGGACACGTGTATAGCCAGGGATGAAGACAAATGTCGGTTCAAGATTTCCTGGAGCACCTTGCCTACCTTTGAGTAATAGCGATTGCAGCGCTCACTGTGCAGAGCTCGTCGTCTTAGAGTTATTCTGGAGGGGGAAGCTCTGCAATTCCATGGCCAAATCAGTTCTGCAAGACAAACCACTTTGGGCCACACTAGGGGGGGAGTGGTTGATATGGGTTAAGGATTGGGCTCCTGGTATGGGCTCCTAATTGAGGGGAAACGCCCACTTAGGAGAGGAACGGCCCATTTATAAGTTGGCCCATATTAATTTTAAGAGAGGCCCAAACCTTTGTTAAAAAAGGAAAAGGAAAAGCCCACTTACATTGGCATAGTATATATACTATCATAAACTAAAAAAGAGAGGATCACATTATTTACTAGAACACACAATCATATACAATAATAAAGATGTGTAAAGAAGCTATTAGAGTTGACGTGATAGGTAACATGCGATACATTTAAAATGTTAATTATTAGTTTCTTTTTGGACAAAAACTTATATGAGTTGAGTGCACAAATTTAGATCCATACACCAGGATTGACCTGGTCAAAATGCCCAAAAAAAGGCTTCCACACCCGTTTCACATGCCCCCGTGCGTCTGATACTCGCGCTGAAGCTCACCCAAATTCACTCTAATAGACCTACATTAAAGGTATATCTAACTATACATAAAATTATGTCTAATACAACGTAATGATACATATGTCAAACCTAGGGTTTTTTTACAAAATTTTAAAGTATGAAATTTGGGCAGAATGATAGGCTTAACATAACACAAAGATAGGTCTAACATAACGTAGTGGTAGGTGCCAAAATTCAAAAACCAAGCGCAGAAAAGAAAATGTATGAAATTTGGGCAGAAAGGTAGGTTTAACATAGCTTAAATGTATGTCTAAGATAACGTCAAGGTAGGTCTAACATAACCTATTGGTAGGTGCAAAATTACAATGCATGAAAAAAGAAAAAGAAAAAAGAAGCAAGTCCCCTGACCCGGATCCGACCCGGGTGCATGGATGTAAGATCCATGCACCTGATTTATATGAGACTTCTTTCTGTACTTTTTTAAACCGAGATGTATCACATATTGTTGTGTTGGATTATGATATATCTACTGTAATTTATGACATGGTCCCATTTGCAGATTCGAAAATGAAAGATTTTCTTAAGCGTTTAATCTTAACTTGTTTGAATAATATAAAAACTCGTGTAAGACGGTTTCACAGATAATTTCTGTGAGATGAATCAATTTTTTCCATGATCAAACCCGCATTTATTATAACTTTATATGAATTGTGAAACATCAAATGTGGGTTGACCCGTTTCATGTTGTAGCATATTTTGTGAGATGGTCTTATACAAGACTCACTTTTTGAATAAATAGACTTCAAAAATAAATGAATGTCTTCAACAAAAACATGAACATGATGTATTATTTTACTTCAGAGGTATTTATTGAGACTTTTATACATTTTTTTCGGCACTTGCAAAATTAAGGACATACTATCTATTACAAATAGATTACAATTAAACTTAGGAAGTCCTTAATTTACTAAGAGCTATAGTTTAAGAATGTAATGGGACAGCATTACTTTGGGGCTTACTATAATATTTGTACATTTTATTTTGTGACTATAACTGAAATATTTGTTTTTACACATGTGAGACTGGTACATAATTACATTGTTCTATGTTCGTGTCGTATCATTTATGAGAAAATTTGAACAAGGGTTAATTATATAAAAATTCATCACATTTAAATTGATTTTCTTTACTATAATTTTTTTGAAAGATAACATCATAATTCACTACCTTCAAAATAGTTCAATTTAATACATAAAATAAAATTATGGGTTCCAAATTAATTACAAGATACATAATATGAATTATATATGACCCTTCAAACAACATGATACCATTTACTAACCCAGGAGAGGTCATGTATTAAGGCGTAAGGATCTTTTACGAAAACTCCAAGTCAAAGGATTTTACTGAGATATAGACATATTGGTGTTTGAGTTTTCCCCTCCAAACCCTCAACATGCCTGAACGCCTTCCTTGGCTTTAGCGGCAAAAATGGGCTGGACATTAGGAACTCACAAACACCTCAGTACTAAAACTCAAACCTGACTGAGTTCATCCAACCTTTCCTTAATTCATGATTTTCCTTCTTCTTAAAACATTTTAACCATGTTTACAAGAATCAACTATGATCTAACATATATAACTTAGCCTTCCATATAGGAGGCGATCACAAGAACAGAATTAAAAAAAAAACAGAAATTTAAACAACCTTCAAATATTGAAGAACACCAGAAATAAGAAGAATAAGAAGAGCACTTAAAGGCTTAAAGGGAAAAGTTACAAGAGTGGTAGAGAGAGAAGAGAGGGGGCGAGCAAAGCTCAAGCGTATCTAACAAAAGAAAATAAAACCTATTTATAGATGAAAGAGCCGGACATGAAACCCCGGATTTCAAATCTTTTATAAAAAGTAAACAGTGTATATACTGTTAATTTTGACAAGTGTCAAAAAAGATAAAATGTTTATCTAATCATGTCGACTATGGACAAAAGGGTACTCTTCTTCATGTATATCCATGATATATCTGATTTGATATTCTTCTGAAAAGCATTCGTCGGTTAGAGAATATTTCTCCATACACCTGTATAGTTTTTCATCATGTTTTGAAATATTTTTCTTGATCTCCTTCTTCTTGATCTTTCTGCTTAAAAGAAGTTTATTTACTTCTTCGTCTGGAGTCCATCTTTTAACATTTAATAAAATCTCAAATAAAATTCTATCACCTTGAGAAATCATTTCTTCTCTGTTTATGCTCCATTGATAGAAACAAAAACATCTTGAACATAATTTTCTGTGTTCATGGCCTCTTTCCTGAGCATCTTCAGGATATTGTTCTGGATAGAATTCTCTGATAATTTTCTCCATTAATCACTATTTTTGCAATTTCGGATTATGGAATCCTTTAGAATATCAAAAGATAAACTGATATCATTTTGAGAAATTTCCTCATTAGGATCTTGAGCATCCTGTAAGTTCATTGAACTATTGCTGTCAGACCCCATAGATAAGTCCGATTTTTCTCCACAAAATTCTGGTTGGCTAAGCAAATCTTGCTTCATTTCTTCAATGTATATTTCAAGAATTTTCTCTTTTGAAAGAGAACCAGAATATTTCTGTAAAATCTTTTGATAAGGACTTTGGAATTTATTAATCTTCTTTTCTTCTTCTTTTTTAAGCTTATTAAGCTTAATGATTTATTCAAGATGATCTATTGTCTCTTGAAGACCACTGATTCCAGTTTCTATATCAATTCTTGATAATTTATCCCAGAATTTTGAGTAACTTGTTCTCCAAAGACAAGGAATTCCCTTATCTGTATATCCAAATTCTGGACTCCATTTCCATATCCATGGAATACTTGATTCCATAAAGAACCAGCATAAAGTTTGCCCCGTAATTGAAGCTTTCTCCACAATTGGAGCAGAAATTGTCCAATCTTCCATAATTTCTTTTATTTTTTCTGGTAGAATTTCTACCTGAGGACCATATTTCTCCCACCAAGAATAAAACCAATTTGGTATATGTTTATGGAAACAATTTCCACAAATTTTTATTAACCATGTATGTTTTTTCTTTTTGTTTTCAAAGAAAAGAGCTTTATCAAAGCTTGCAATATAATCCCAATAATTATATTTGAATCTGACATTATTGATCGGATTTAAAACCTCCTTCTCATTTGATGGAGAAATTCCCCATTCTTCCACAGATATAATCTGTTTGATTATAAACTTTGAATAAGCATAATCATTCTGGAAGCTTCCAGTATTGGTGTGTTCAATATCCACACTTTTAAGGGAAAGAAGAATATTTTCATAAAATCCCCTTGATTTATAAGAAGCATTTGTGCAAAAAGTATTTGGAAGATATTTCTCCAAAATATTCCAAGGGTTATCAACCCATTGAGTATCTTTATCTTCTATAAGAAGAATCAACTCTTTATATTCATGTTTGATAAACATGATTGACTCACTCCTTTCCTCATTTGTAACCTTAGCATATGATGCTGGTGAATCAGAACTTTCAGGAATATCATCCTCATTTCTTTTTTCCAAGAATTTTTGGAAATCCTTGTATAAAGGATGTGTCTTATCAAGAACATTTTCTTTTGAAATTCCAGAAATATTCTGGTTTAAAAGATTTTTCCCACTGTGTGAAAATAATATGGGGTTTTTTCTGTTGGAAAATTCTGAAATTTTTGCCCATTTTGGGGCTGATTTATGGCGGGTCCCGTTTGGTAAAAATGGTATCCGTTTGAAGAGACGTGTTCTCCTCCGTGAGAGCTTCGATTCGGTATATAGCTCACCCAAAATGGATTAAGGGTGAATGAGAAATTGGGAGCCGAAGTAGTGGTTTTGGATCATGGTTAAAGCTTGGAAAATGTGGGAAAAGCCTTTTTGTCCCACATAGGAACTTTAGCAAGTTTTGTACTTGTATATAATGCTTTCCACCTTATGAGGTGAGTAAGATGTAAACCAAGAGACTCTCTCTCGCGCGCGCGGGGGGGTCTAAATCATTTCCAAGCAAGCTCGAACCAATGGACTCGTGTGCATGCGCGACCTGCGTACACGAATATCGGTCCGGAAAAGGGCGGGCCTAGCCCGGTTCCTTTTGCCACCGACCCGATCCATGCCTTTTCAGCTTCTGGCGACCTTTGGCCTTCCGGATTCCGGCAGTTTCAAAACTGCCGGCGGTTTCGGTTTTGGTCTTAATGCCTGTGTCTCTTCAGCTCGTTTTTGAGCCTATAAATAGAGGGCTCTTCCACAGTTCGAACACACACTTCCTACCATTCGACAGCCTTCGTTTTCCCTCTTATACTTCCTTCGTTTCTCGTCCGTTCTCGGTACAAGTCGGCCACTTTTTCGGTTCGCCGTAAGCAGCAGTCTCGTGCAATTCTGCGTGCTTGTAATCGTTGTACCCTGGGAAACAGACGTCTTTGTGGTCTCGTGCACCTTCGTGAGACGACGAATCTGTTTTAAGGGAACTGTGCTTGCACAGGCCTCGATTTTCATACGTTTTCTAGCCATTTTTCACACTTTTCTTCCTACAAACTTAAAACAGATTTCTTTTTGCAAGATATGGCTTCTGGTACTTCTGCAAACACTACTGCCGCAATCCCTTTGGCTACGCCTCCTGCTCCCCTGAGCGTACCAATTAACCACCTCGACAAGCCGGAAAAATTCAATGGCTTGAACTTCAAACGGTGGCAACAGAAGATGTTGTTTTACCTCACTACATTGAACCTTGCGAGGTTCTTGACTGAAACTGCACCCGTCTTGGGTGATGATGCAGATGCGCAAGCGGTCCACGCGTTGGACGCTTGGAACCATTCTGATTTCCTTTGCCGGAATTATTTCATGAATGGTTTGGCTGATGCTTTGTACAACGTGTACAGTTCGATGAAAACAGCCAAGGAGCTGTGGGATTCTTTGGACAAGAAATACAAGTCCGAGGATGCTGGTGCCAAGAAGTTCATCGTTGGCAAGTTCTTAGACTACAAGATGGTCGATTCGAAGACTGTGATCAGTCAAGTGCAAGAGCTTCAGGTGATCTTGCATGAAATTCACTCCGAAGGTATGCAACTTAGTGAATCTTTTCAGGTTGCTGCCATAATTGAAAAATTGCCACCGGGGTGGAAAGATTTCAAGAACTACTTGAAGCACAAAAGAAAGGAGATGAACGTTGAAGAACTCATTGTTCGTCTTCGTATTGAAGAGGACAATCGTGGTTCTGAAAAGAAGTTGTTTGCCCAAGAAAGCGCTAAGGTGAACGTGGTCGAGCATGGTCAAGGCTCGAGGAAGAATAACAAAAAGGCTGGTCCACCCGGCAAGGGGAGCCTAGGCCCGAAGAAAGAGAACTTCAAGAGGAAGTTTGGTGGAAATTGCTTCAATTGTGACAAGCCGGGTCACAAGGCTGCGGACTATAGAAAGCCTAAAAAGAAGCAAGAGGTAAATAATGTTGAAAACATTACTAAAAATGTTGACAATATGAATTTGTCTGCAGTGGTGTCCGAAGTAAACTTGGTGGATTCCAATCCGCTGGAATGGTGGATAGACACGAGGGCGACTCGTCACATGTGCTCTAACAAGGAGCTATTTAGTGAGTTGGTGGAAGTTGGACCGAATGAAAAACTGTTCATGGGTAATTCGGCCACTTCTGATGTGAAAGGCAATGGGAAAGTTGTCTTGAAGATGACCTCTGGAAAGGAGCTTACGCTCAACAATGTGCTGTTTGTGCCCGACATTCGCAAGAATTTGGTGTCCGGCTCGCTGCTTATCAAACATGGTTTTCGTATTGTTTTTGAATCTGAAAAAGTTATTTTAACTAAGGGAGGAATGTTTGTGGGGAAGGGATATGTGGTGGATGGGCTTTTTAAGCTCAATGTAATGGTTGTTAAAACCAAAATTATGAATAAAATTGGTACCCCTTCTGTTTATTTGCTTGAGTCTTCCATTTTATGGCATGGTAGATTAGGACATGTCAATTTTGATAGCCTGCGCAGGTTAATGAATATGAAAAACATCCCAACATTCCATATTGATTCTAAATATAAATGCGAAACATGTGTTGAAGCAAAGTTAACAAGGTCATCTTTCCAAACTATTGAAAGAAATAGTGAACCACTAAGTTTAATTCATACAGACTTGTGTGATTTAAAAATGGTACAAACACGTGGTGGTAATAAATATTTCATCACTTTTATTGATGATTGTACCAAGTTCTGTATGGTATACCTTCTAAAAGGTAAAGATGAAGCTATAGAGAAGTTTCAACTCTATAAAAATGAGGTTGAAAACCAGTTGGATCGTAAGATCAAGGTGTTGCGTAGTGATAGAGGTGGTGAATATGAATCACCATTTGCCGATTTTTGTGCTCAGCATGGAATAAGGCATGAAACTACAGCACCTTATTCACCTCAACAAAATGGTGTTGCAGAACGAAAAAATCGGACTTTGAAAGAAATGATGAATGCAATGCTGTTGAGTTCAGGTTTACCTGCGAACTTGTGGGGGGAAGCCGTGTTGTCGGGAAACTATCTTTTAAATAAGGTGCCCCGCAAAAAGGTAGACAAAAGTCCGTATGAATTATGGCATGGTAGGATACCTTCCTACAAATTCTTAAGAGTGTGGGGGTGTCTCGCCAAGGTTGTTATTCCCCTACCGAAGAAAGTAAAAGTTGGGCCGAAAACTGTTGATTGTGTTTTTATTGGATATGCACAAAACAGTAGCGCGTATCGATTTCTTGTGTTTAATTCTCAGGTTCCTGAGATCCATAAGAATACGATAATGGAGTCTCGAAATGCTTCTTTCTTTGAGCATGTGTTTCCTTATAAACCCCAATTTGAAGTCGGTACCTCGAGTAGGGTTGAGGAATCGAAAGAGGAAGAGGAACACGATGAGGAGGCTATCGTTTTTTAGCCTAGAAGAACCAAGCGAGCAAGGGTTGAAAAATCGTTTGGTAACGATTTCCTTACCTACATGATCGAAGGAGAACCACAAACCTTTTCTGAGGCTGTGAACTCCTCGGAAGGACCTCTTTGGAAAGAGGCTATTCAAAGTGAAATTGATTCCATCTTGCAAAATCACACTTGGGAACTAGTGGACCTTCCTCCTGGAAGTAAACCATTAGGATATAAGTGGATCTTTAAGAGAAAAATGAAAGCCGATGGAACAATTGATAAATACAAGGCTAGACTTGTGATTAAAGGCTTCAGACAAAAAGAAGGCCTTGACTACTTTGATACATATTCTCCTGTGACGAGAATAACCTCCATTAGAATGGTTTTGGCAATTGCAGCCTTGAGAAATCTTGAGGTGCATCAGATGGACGTCAAAACTGCATTTCTAAATGGAGATCTGGACGAAGAAATTTACATGGAGCAACCTGAGGGTTTTGATGCTCCCGGGCAAGAAAATAAAGTGTGCAAGTTAGTAAAGTCTTTATATGGCTTGAAACAAGCACCGTTACAATGGCATGAAAAGTTTGATAATGCCATGTTGAGCAGTGGGTTTAAGATCAATGAGTGTGATAAATGTGTTTATGTGAAGAACACGGAAAATGGCTATGTCATTCTATGTCTTTATGTAGATGACATGCTAATTGTTGGGAGTAATGACAAGATGATCAAATCCACTAAGGATATGTTGAATGCAAAGTTTGACATGAAAGATATGGGCTTAGCAGATGTGATTCTTGGAGTCAAAATCCATAGATCACAAGAAGGTATTGTGTTGAGCCAATCACATTATGTTGATAAAATACTTGAGAAGTTTGGCAAAGATGATATGTCTATTGCGAGGACTCCGATAGATCCGAGTCAACATCTTTCGAAAAATCGAGGAGATGGAATATCTCAAATCGAGTATGCTCGGATAATCGGTAGTCTTATGTACTTGATGAGCTGCACGAGGCCTGATATCGCTTATGCAGTGAGCAGACTAAGTAGATACACAAGCAATCCAGGAAACGATCACTGGAAAGCGATTGTAAGAGTACTCAGATATTTGAGGTTTACTCGCAGTTTTGGTCTGCATTATGGGAGATATCCAGCTGTAGTTGAAGGCTATAGTGATGCAAATTGGATATCAGATATGAAGGACTCGAAATCCACCAGTGGATATGTTTTCACACTTGGTGGAGCAGCTGTTGCGTGGAAGTCTTCAAAACAAACTGTTATTGCACGTTCCACTATGGAGTCCGAGTTTATAGCTCTGGACAAATGTGGAGAAGAAGCTGAGTGGATTCGTCAGTTTTTAGAAGACATTCCAATGTGGTCGAAACCTGTGCCTGCAATTTGTGTTTATTGTGACAGCCAGTCGGCTATTGGAAGGGCACAAAGTCACATGTATAATGGTAAGTCTAAACATATACGTCGAAGACATAATACCATTAGACAACTACTCTCTACGGGTGTTATCTCTCTTGACTATATAAAGTCAAAAGACAATCTTGCCGATCCATTAACCAAAGGGTTAAGTAGAGATATAGTTGCAAAATCATCGAGAGGGATGGGGTTAAAGCCTTTTGGGAAAGAGGTTGAGACGAAGGAAAACCCAACCTAGTTGACTGGAGATCCCAAGATCTAGGTTCAATGGGACAACCTAGTTGTCGAAGCCTCACATGCCACTGTGGGGGAGTTATTCCCGAGTACCCGTTCCTAGGATGATACAGTGGTGTCGTAGGAAATAAGGGTAAGCTTAAAGCTTTTAATGGTTTCAAATAGAGTGGAGCTAGATACTCTACAAGAAATCACCTATGTGAGAAAGAAGTGGGGCCGCTTCAAAGGGAGTTGTGGAAGGCTCAATTCCTAGAAATTCTCACAGAACCAGGTAGATGTTCACGGCCTAAACGAACATACCCATGAGAACTGAGAAGTGTCAGGAAGAGTTCTGAGTGTAATGCATCATCGTTTACACAAATGGGAAATCAGTTCAAAGACATCGCATCTACTGATTGCCTAGTAAAGTAAATGTGTTTCACAAGGGAAGGTTCAAAGGTTACACCTACCTCTCCTATGCAGAACTCAACTGTTGACTTGTACCTTTTCCTGTCTGTGTCAATTTCCATTCATGTGGGGGACTGTTGGAAAATTCTGAAATTTTTGCCCATTTTCGGGCTGATTTATGGCAGGTCCCGTATGGTAAAAATGGTATCCGTTTGAAGAGACGTGTTCTCCTCCGTGAGAGCTTCGATTCGGTATATAGCTCACCCAAAATGGATTAAGGGTGAATGAGAAATTGGGAGCCGAAGTAGTGGTTTTGGATCATGGTTAAAGCTTGGAAAATGTGGGAAAAGCCTTTTTATCCCACATAGGAACTTTAGCAAGTTTTGTACTTGTATATAATGCTTTCCACCTTATGAGGTGAGTAAGATGTAAACCAAGAGGCTCTCTCTCGCGCGCGTGCGGGGGGGTGCAAATCATTTCCAAGCAAGCTCGAACCAATGGACTCGTGTGCATGTGCGACCTGCGTACACGAATGTCGGTCCGGAAAAGGGCGGGCCTAGCCCGGTTCCTTTTGCCACCGACCCGATCCATGCCTTTTCAGCTTCCGGCGATCTTTGGCCTTCCGGATTCCGGCAGTTTCAAAACTGCCGGCGGTTTCGGTTTTGGTCTTAATGCCTGTGTCTTCAGCTCGTTTTTGAGCCTATAAATAGAGGGCTCTTCCACAGTTCGAACACACACTTCCTACCATTCGACAGCCTTCGTTTTCCCTCTTATACTTCCTTCGTTTCTCGTCCGTTCTCGGTACAAGTCGGCCACTTTTTCGGTTCACCGTAAGCAGCAGTCTCGTGCAATTCTGCGTGCTTGTAATCGTTGTACCCTGGGAAACAGACGTCTTTGTGGTCTCGTGCACCTTCGTGAGACGACGAATCTGTTTTAAGGGAACTGTGCTTGCACAGGCCTCGATTTTCATACGTTTTCTAGCCATTTTTCGCACTTTTCTTCCTACATTTTCCCCCCCTTTGAGGAAATCTTCCTCCTCTGTTTCCTCTTCCTCTATAAGAGAAAGAATCTCCACGGCCACCTGGGCCTCTTACAGACATTCCTGCAATCATAAAAGAAATTCTCTGGTCAAATAATCAGGAAGATGATTATCTTCTCCTTTTTTATATATAATATCAAAATCAAAAGGGGCTAAATAAGTCTGCCATCTAGCAAACATTTGCTTAGATACATCATGTTTAAAATCTTTTTTAAACACTCCTTTTGCTGCTTGACAATCTGTTTTAACAATAAAAGTTTGATTATATAAATCATCTTGAAATTTTATAATACATTTAACAATTGAAAGAATTTCTTTCGCAATAGTAGCATAATTTTTCTGAGCTGGATTCCATTTTCCAGAGTAGAATCTAACAAGAATTTCTTGTTTATTTAGAGGATTTATTTGTTTTAATATTCCTCCGAAACCAATGTCTGAAGCATCAGTTTCGACAATTTTATCCCAATTCGGATTGGCTAAAGAAAGACAAAGAATATTTTTGACCTTTTCTTTTATGATTTTAACCGTATTAGTATGTTCATCAGTCCAAGGAGATGGATCTTTTTTAAGTCTATCATATAAAATAGCTGTTATTTTTGAAATATTTTCAATAAAGGGAGCAATATAATTTAAGCTTCCTAAAAATCTCTGTAATTGAGTTTTATCAGTGATGATATCTGGAAATTTATTTCCAAATTCCATACTTCTTTGAATTGGAATAATTTTCCCATTGTCAATATTATGACCTGGAAATCTGATATTAGTCTGAAAGAGACTCATTTTTGGTTTGGATATAACAAGACCATTTTTAATAATTAATTGTTTAAAAATCTCTAAGTGTTTGAAATGAGTTTCAATATCTTTAGAGAAAACAAGAATATCATCTATATAAACAATTATAAAGTTACTAAAGGGAATGAAAATATCATTCATAATTTGTTGAAATTCTGATGGAGCATTTTTTAAACCAAAAGGTAAAACAGTCCATTCATAATGTCCAATAGGAACATTAAAAGCAGTTTTATACCTGTCAGATTTTTCTATTTCAATTTGCCAGTATCCTGACTTTAAATCAAAATTTGAAAATATTAAGGCTCCAAAAAGTCTATTAATCAGATCTTTTTTATTTGGTATAGGATGCCTTACCCATTTTAAAACCTTATTAAGGGGTTTATAGTTAATAACAAGTCTGGGAACACCTCTTTCTTGTTCCGAATGTTTATTAACATAAAAAGCCGTACAAGACCAGGACGACTGTGAAGGTGTTATTAAACCCTTTTTAAGAAGAGATTTGATCTCATTTTTACAAAGCTCTAGATATTCAGCATTCATTTGACAAGGTCTAGACTTTGTAGGTATGTCTTTTTCATTAAAAGATTCTTCATAAGGAAGAGTAATAACATATTTTTTTCTATCCCAAAAAGCATTTGGATGATCATTACATATATCAAGAGAAAACTTATTATAAATAAGCTTTATTTTTTCCTGTAATTTAGGATTTTTTAATTTATCATTTATAGTAAGAAGATTAATTTCTTCTTTTAAAGAGTTTATATGGAATAATTTTCTATCCATTTGTTCTTTTATTTCATTAAGAACTTTTCTAACTGGTTTATTTATAAATTCAAAAAATATTGGTTTTTTATTGAAGGTTCCAGTCAAACCTTTACCATCTACTTTTATTAAAGGATATATTTCATAAATAAATGGTAAACCAAGAATTAATTGACTTGATATATCTTTAGCTAAAAGAAAGCTAGTAGAAATGCAATTTCCATCTTTGCATATGAGAGTATCTGGAAGTTTATAATTTATATCCAGAGATCCTCCTCCAGCATGAGAAAGAGAATGAGAAGTTTTATGGAAATATCTTGAAGGTATTAACCCTTCTTGTATAACATTAAGATCAGCACCACTATCAATCATAACAATAAAATCTTTTTTATAACTTTTATCAATTAAAAGAGTTATTTTCACATACCATTTTTGTGAAGTAACTATATTCATTACTTTTATAAATCCTTCAGGACTTTTATCTTTGTTTATTAAAGATAAAAAAGATTCATTGTTATCATCAGAATGATTTTTCCCTTTTTCGATAATAGATATTCTATTATGTAATTCAATATTATTATTCTGTAAAATTTTTACTTCTTTTTTTAAATTATCTATCTCCTTATGTAGATCATTAATTGTAATAGGATTTTGATCTCCATATTTTTGTTTTAGAAGTCTATTAACTTCTTGCATAGAATATGTTCTATTTGGTATAACAACCTCTTTTCTTTCATAACTAGTTGAAGGTATATCTTCCATATGATCTATTATTTTAGATCTTAAATCTGAATCCTTAATGTTTTTAAGTAATTCTATAAAAGAATTATTATCTAAAACATTAATCTTTGTATCTTGAAATTGAGATAAAAGTTGATAATAATCATCTCCTTTTTCATCAGTATTACTGATATGATTAACACATAAATTTCCTTGTAGGCAATTATCACATCTACATTCTTCTTTTTCAGAAGGAGTTGAAGCAAAGCTTTCATTATCCATATCTTTATCTGATATAGGGTTTTCATCATTTTCTGATTCAGAATTAATCATAATAGTTAAAAGAGCTTGTTTGATATCATTATCAATTTTTAATTCATTGATTTTCTTCTTAGTCCAGCAATCATTTGCATAATGACCTGGTTTTCCACATTTATAACAATGACCTTCTTTTCTATTTTTAGAGAAAGAATTTCCTTTATTAAAGGTTTCTTTTCGTCTTTTATTATCTTTATAATGACGTTTCTTTTTATAGGGTTTTTCTATTTTTTCCCTAAAAATTTTTCTTCTATGGGTTTTTTCAATTTTTTCTTTATTAGGAATATACATCCCAAACTGATCACAAAAATAACCTAATTGTTTTCTTTCAGTTTGACCTTGTAACTTAATTTGTTTTTTAAGATTTAAATCATTACAAAGGTTTAAGCCTTCTTGAATATAGCTGCTAATTAAACTGCCATATGTATATTCCTCATAAGGAATATTAATATTATTTTTTCTAATAATATTTTTAACTCTTTCAGCAAAGAAGTTAGGTAAACCATCAATAAATTTGGCTTTCCAATGAATAGCATTACAATCATGTAATTCAAAAACTCTAAATAAAAAAGTATCTTTATACCAACGAAAATCTGTTAGTTTTCTGCATCTTAGATTGCTAAGAAGAGTTCTAATATTTTCACTAATATCTGTGAATTTTCCAGTAAAATGTTCAATAATAGTCATTACTAAAATGTAAACAACATTTTCTGTTTGAACATCATTTTCAATTTTTATAGAGCTAAGAATACTATTTTTTTGAGCTTGGGACAAATAATTATCCCACCAACCTTTTAATTGACCGGTGAAACCTGATATAATCATTTTAGCAATATTACTATCAGTATTGCCAGCAGATTGACAAACAGTGCTATACATATGCATTCTGTGAGCAAGATTGTAAATATGCTTATCAGCTAAACCATCAAGATTCCATTCGTAAATACATTTGCCATTATAGCTTTTTTCTGTAAAGAAATCCTGTTCTTCATGTAGAACATCCATAGGAGTTGGTCTACTATAATAATATTTCTGTTGTGTATGCCTATCTGCCCACTTTATTTTATTAATCAAATCGTTTTCATGAATATCATGATCAGACAAATCATCTTTTAAAGTAGAAATATTTAAATTCTTAAAATTTTCTCTAAGATCTACAATAAAATCTTCAATTTGTGTAGATTTTAATTTAAAATCTTTTATCTCTGGTGGATGCTGAATAGTAGAAGCTGCTATTTTTATTATATCAGTTTCTTTCTTTTGTTCAATATGAACATCAGGTTTTATCTGTTTAATAGCTGAAATTATATTTTCAACTTTACTATGTAAAGAAACTAATTCTTCTCCAATAATATTTAAATATAAATTTGTATAATTTTGTTTTTCCATTAGGACATTTATGTGGCTAATAGTAACCTGTAAAGTATCATTTTCAATTAATTTTGAAAAAGCTGTAAAATTCATTATTTTATTATTTTTTTCCATTTGAAAAGGACTACTTGGTGGATACAACGATTTTTGTTCCTGTCCACTTATCAATCTGTAAGTTCTTTCTAGAACATCAATATGTTCTATAATATAAGTTTTTATAAACCAAGGTACAAAAAACATTATTTCATTATGTTTTTCACAAGTTTGATAAAACTCATTTTCTATTAAATTTAGTTTATTTGAGAAATTCTCAAAAAACCATTTTCTAAAGGGAATCCAATCTGGATTTTTAAATTCTTTTTGGATATCCTGTCTGGTAGGTGATCCTTTTGAAAAATCAATTTTTATATTCATCATTAGAGACTAAAAGGAGCGTCTGACATATTATCAGAATTTTCTTTGCAAGTAAAATCTCTTACAATATTATCTCTATCTATAAACACTTCATTAACAGAATCTTTGTCTTTTTCTTCTCTAATTTGAGAAGTTGAAGCTCTAGATGTATGAGGTTCATTAACCCAATAATCTAAAGGAGATATATAAGATCTAGATGATCTTGTTCTATTCATAGAATTCATCATAGATTTTGATGTAGAAGGAAGTAATTTTCTTTGCTCATTAGAAAATTGAATTTGAATCTTTCCTTCATCATTTTGAAAAATATTTTTCAAATCATTACTTATTAAAGGTTCTTTGTGAACAGCTTGTTCAATAACCCATTCTTTAGGAAAATCTATTTCTTCCCATTTTATAGATCTTCTAGTAGTAATATTAGATCTATTGAAATTAGTCTCAATTAAGATTGTTTCATTCAACATCTTATCAAGTAATTTACATCTTGGGTTCATCGTATACAGAGGTTTATAGTAAATTCTATAACATATACAGATTAATTCAGAACCTGGTATATAATCATACCCATTAGTTTTAACATTCAAAGTTAAAGCACTAAGAATATTAGGATCTGAAAGAGATAAACATAGATCAGGATAAACATCAAAATAAACTGGTCCATGTGCAAGACTAGATTGAATTATTCCCATCAGGGATTTATTCCACATAATATTTCTACCATCTCTTAAAGCTGCTATAAAGCTTTCTGGTAAACCTTTTAATGTTAAAGGTCTAAAGGCGATTTGCACTAATCCTATATGAAGATAACTATGTGATTTCATATAAGGTAAAATATCACTCTTATTAAGAAGATTTAAAACCATTTCTTGTCTATCAAGAGGTATAGAAGACTCTGTGGTCTTAATAATTTGTTTTAAACTAATTCTGTCAAAGGTACCTATTTGGTACACTTTCCTGGGTTCAACCCTAGGAATAGTCCACTTATTAAGCAGATCTAGATTCTGAGGAACATCATATTCCTCTGTCATACTGTTTTTTACAGTATGCTTTGTTCTGAACAGATTCATTGAATCAAAAAGTTATATGTTAGATCACAGTTTTCTACTAGCTTTCTTTTAGCTAAAGATATATCAAGTCAATTAATTCTTGGTTTACCATTTATTTATGAAATATATCCTTTAATAAAAGTAGATGGTAAAGGTTTGACTGGAACCTTCAATAAAAAACCAATATTCTTTGAATTTATAAATAAACCAGTTAGAAAAGTTCTTAATGAAATAAAAGAACAAATGGATAGAAAATTATTCCATATAAACTCTTTAAAAGAAGAAATTAATCTTCTTACTATAAATGATAAATTAAAAAATCCTAAATTACAGGAAAAAATAAAGCTTATTTATAATAAGTTTTCTCTTGATATATGTAATGATCATCCAAATGCTTTTTGGGATAGAAAAAAATATGTTATTACTCTTCCTTATGAAGAATCTTTTAATGAAAAAGATATACCTACAAAATCTTTTCAGAAGAGTATCAGATCAGATACATCATCTTTTAAAGTAGAAATATTTAAATTCTTAAAATTTTCTCTAAGATCTACAATAAAATCTTCAATTTGTGTAGATTTTAATTTAAAATCTTTTATCTCTGGTGGAGGCTGAATAGTAGAAGCTGATATTTTTATTATATCAGTTTCTTTCTTTTGTTCAAAATGAACATCAGGTTTTATCTGTTTAATAGCTGAAATTATATTTTCAACTTTACTATGTAAAGAAACTAATTCTTCTCCAATAATATTTAAATATAAATTTGTATAATTTTGTTTTTCCATTAGGACATTTTTGTGGCTAATAGTAACCTGTAAAGTATCATTTTCAATTAATTTTGAAAAAGCTGTAAAATTCATTATTTTATTATTTTTTTCCATTTGAAAAGGACTACTTGGTGGATACAACGATTTTTGTTCCTGTCCACTTATCAATCTGTAAGTTCTTTCTAGAACATCAATATGTTCTATAATATAAGTTTTTATAAACCAAGGTACAAAAAACATTATTTTATTATGTTTTTCACAAGTTTGATAAAACTCATTTTCTATTAAATTTAATTTATTTGAGAAATTCTCAAAAAACCATTTTCTAAAAGGAATCCAATCTGGATTTTTAAATTCCTTCTGAATCTCCTGTCTAGTAGGTGATCCTTTTGAAAAATCAATATCTTTAATATTCATCATTAAAGACTAAAAGGAGCGTCTGACATATTATCAGAATTTTCTTTGCAAGTAAAATCTCTTACAATATTATCTCTATCTATAAACACTTCATTAACAGAATCTTTATCTTTTTCTTCTCTAATTTGAGAAGTTGAAGCTCTAGATGTATGAGGTTCATTAACCCAATAATCTAAAGGAGATATATAAGATCTAGATGATCTTGTTCTATTCATTGAATTCATCATAGATTTTGATGTAGAAGGAAGTAATTTTCTTTGTTCATTAGAAAATTGAATTTGAATCTTTCCTTCATCATTTTGAAAAATATTTTTCAAATCATTACTTATTAAAGGTTCTTTGTGAACAGCTTGTTCAATAACCCATTCTTTAGGAAAATCTATTTCTTCCCATTTTATAGATCTTCTAGTAGTAATATTAGATCTATTGAAATTAGTCTCAATTAAGATTGTTTCATTCAACATCTTATCAAGTAATTTACATCTTGGGGTCATTGTATACAAAGGTTTATAGTAAATTCTATAGCATATACAAATTAGTTCAGAACCTGGTATATAATCATAACCATTGGTTTTAACATTCAAAGTTAAAGCACTAAGAATATTAGGATCTGAAAGAGATAAACACAGATCAGGATAAACATCAAAATAAACTGGTCCATGTGCAAGACTAGATTGAATTATTCCCATTAGGGATTTATTCCACATAATATTTCTACCATCTCTTAAAGCTGCTATAAAGCTTTCTGGTAAACCTTTTAATGTCAAAGGTCTGAAGGCAATTTGCACTAATCCTATATGAAGATAACTATGTGTTTTCATATAAGGTAAAATATCACTTTTATTAAGAAGATTGAAAACCATCTCTTGCCTATCAAGAGGTATAGAAGACTCTGTGGTCTTAACAATTTGTTTTAAACTAATTCTGTCAAAGGTACCTATTTGGTACACTTTCCTGGGTTCAACCCTAGGAATAGTCCACTTATTAAGCAGATCTAGATTCTGAGGAACATCATATTCCTCTGTCATACTGTTTTTTACAGTATGCTTTGTTCTGAACAGATTCATTGAATCAAAAAGTTATATGTTAGATCACAGTTTATTCTTACATGGCTCTGATACCATTTACTAACCCAGGAGAGGTCATGTATTAAGGCGTAAGGATCTTTTACGAAAACTCCAAGTCAAAGGATTTTACTGAGATATAGACATATTGGTGTTTGAGTTTTCCCCTCCAAACCCTCAACATGACTGAACGCCTTCCTTGATATATTCTTCCATTATTATCCCAAGTCATATGAACAAAATATATTTACTCTTCTTTAAAAGCATAAGAGATTGTATTTCTTAAATTCCTTTTAATCGAAAGCAAATACTGATGTTCATAAGTATATACTATTAATTGATTTTTGTTTTTGAAGATATTAATTCAAAAGTTTGATGTGCATTTCAAAATGCTTGAATATAACTGTTCCATAATCTAGTAATATGTTTGATTACTATATGAACGGAAAACAAATGATAATTAATGATTTATAAAAAGCTGAAACATCTTTCAGTCTGAACCAATATATATATCATTTGGTATTTATTCATTTTGGAACAAAAATATATTGTCGCATGTACTGATACTCGTATTTTATAAACAAATTGAACATTTTCAAATTCACTTTGTTAAAGACACTTTAAGTTGATAGAAACACCCTGTTAAACAAGAATAAAAATAAAGAATCGTGGATCGAATGACTGTTCATCCATTTTGACCCGGACATTTTCAGGATGCCATTAATAACCAATATCGGTGGAAGTCATTAGTTCTTATAATCGCTTTTCTTTTTTTGACTGAAAACTGGCAAATCCATGTCTCCTTTTTATAGACCAAAACATACCTTTTCTTTATCAACTGGGAATCTAAAAATGAGGCTGATATGGAGAAGAAGATGAGGAAAATTTGTTTAGGAAATTATAGATGCATTACAATGGAGTACTCGAGATTCGAGAATATGAACAAAGGGGGGAGAAGCACTGCATCACTTGGGACTATATACAATCATGTACAGGTAACAAGATACAGCATAATATGTGCAGGAGATGAAAGAAAACTGCAAAAACCACTTTAAGAATGATTCGGGTAATAATAACATACGTACGTACGAGAATGCATCCTTATAGCGCGATCTTGAGTCCATCCCATCTCAAGCAATAACAATGTCAAAACGATAGGAATCCTAAAGGGTTGTTTTCATCTCCTCCCTTCCCAAGAGAAATCTGTAAGGCAAGTTAATGCTGTGATAATACGTGCAAAAAACTAACAAGCTAGAGCTCATATCAATTTACTACTTCTATCCCAACATTCTTTCAACATAAATGGAAATACGATTATATTTAGACTGGTTTTCATGCATAAGGAGTTCATCATGATCTTCAAGGCTTATCATAGTCAATATCAACTAACGATTTTACATGCGGGACATGTAAGCCGATTGTCTTAGGAGTGTTTTTGTAAGCCGATTCAATAGCATGTTTTATGTTATCTTGATCCCACGGCTGTTATGTTAATGAGAAATTTACCAGCAGAAGATCCTCATCGGTACCAAAGGATTTGTGAGCCTGTTCTAAACACCATGAAGTAACTCTCTCATGTTTCCTGCAAAAAACACCTTCACTAGTTAAGTGGCTTCATTATCAAAATCAGAAGGGAAATATCAATTATGTATAACCATTATAAAGTGCGGTTCGATCACAAGCTCTATAATATATATGTTTGCAGAGATAAAGGAAGCAATAAAAACCTTGAGCTGGCAGGATCTCGAATCTCAAACTCATCGGTAACAGCATCATACCCACAAATAACGACGTAGTGACCTGCAGTGGCCATAATCTAAGTCAATCCTCGAGAAAAAACTTAACAGTCATGATCATGGGGAATAACTGCACATCCGGATTGCTATCATTAAGATAACAATATCAAGTATGAGATGTTATCAAAATGAGATTGGAAGTTCAGATTTAAATAAATGTCTTCAGATTCCTTAATTTATGAGTACAAAAATACAAGAGTATGCCATTCTTACCAGTGTAGCCCGGGCTACCACTATAGAAGTCTGAGACACAAACATCCTCTAGCTGAGTCTCACTGCAAAAATTTAAATAAATAAATAAAAGATAAACTTGCAAATCTATATAAAATTATAGATAAAGAATAGAAAAGGGCCATGCGTAAATGATCAACTATGAGAAGAAAGAAAGACATTTAGTATTGTTGACTTTTAAAAATATTTACATGTGAACTTGTAGACATGGAACACTTGATGAGGGTTGCACTGGTGAAACAGGACTTGAAAACTGAAATTAATAAAAGAGTGCAGCTATGTTTTGATATGTCTTGGGCGAATTTGAATGTTTTTAGAGAAAATATGATAGAATTTACAATTGATGCATTATTAGAAAATTATAGTTAGGAAGATGATATATATTTGGTTTTGTGTTGAGGAAAAAAATTGAAAATTGAAATGTGACTGGAAAATGGAAGCAATAGCATACATAGTATGCTAGGTTTTAGGCTGTAACATACCTTAATTTATGCTGATCAACCAAAGCAATAGCAACATATTTTTCGGACAAGATCAGGTCCGCAATTTCATTGATGCTAATCGATCTGCACTGTAAAGAAGAGCATTCATGTCATTAGTTAAAAATCAAACATCATAGATAGCAAACCATTGAAAAATCTGTAAATGACCAGGTTAAACAACCCAAATCATTTATCAAACCAGGAGAAATTGTGTATATAATCTGAAAACTTAACCAGAAGAGTAAAGACAAAAGTTTAAACAAAAAAAAAGGTAATAATCTGTTCAACAAGAAAAATAAGTACATCAATTGCAAACAACATGAAAGGTTATGAAACTCTAGTCCTATGTTTCACAAAATGGGAGAGTTTGATCAATTTATTTCCCATCAACTGATAAATAATCCCTGAAGTTATACAATTATGACAACTATTTGGTACCAATTATAGGAAATTTAGATGGTGAAGTAAGATCAGACTACCAAAACTTCTGTGAGTTGCATTGCCAATATTTCTCAGTGAGTGAGTGCATGTTATATGCTACATGGGTATAAATGAAGATCTGAAAATTATGGGGAAAAGGGACAATACTTCAGTGTATTAACAGGATATTAGAGAAAGAACTAGGTATCAAACATGAATTTGATTAATAATTTTTTAGCAACTAACTTTACCATTCTGCATTAAAGGATCCAAGAATCCTATAGGGTGTGCAACTATGGGAGCTATTTGACCAATGCTTAACCTTAAATGCACTAAAAAAAATCACTTCAGTAATTAATAAATTAGACACCAGAGTCACAAGATGCACGGCAAGCATTCAGGCATAAGTGAATCCATATTTGTATCAAATTAGTCATTACAATAAACAATAGAGTACTTAACATGGTCAACGCACAGGGTATGAACTAGAGAAGACCACTTCTAGGACCTATATCATGCATATACATAAGGAAGAGGCCCACCAAGATTAGTTTTGAGAAGAAGTAATTGTACCTCTATGTGGATTCCAGCTTCACGAGCTTCTTGGAAGAGCATATTTACTCGCACAAGATCGGTAGGCAATTGATCCTGCAAAGGGATAACTTTGATATTGGAAATGACTAGAAACAAGTTGATTGTTGACTAGTCATGCAATTTACTTCCAGAGAAGTCCACTTCTGGCTTAAGTAACTCACATAAAAGTTACCTTGTAAAATGTCTCAACAGAAAAATCTGGATTCGCTCCTATTGTTACTGTGCAGTATGTAAAGCTTACAGAAAACTTCTGCAGCAAATAGGCCAAATCAACAGTCCAAATACTGAAACATGAGTACAATAGGCTATCAGAATGATATTCGCATCGATCAGATTTATAACAAGACTTTTTTGTCATTCTCATCATGGCTACTTTTGTTACAAATGAAACAACAGAGTAGACAACTCAAAAATAGAACACATTTCAGGAAATCAAACTAGTTTACACAAGAGAGCCCTAGCTTATAGCCACCTTGCATTTGCCTCCTCTAGCTTCTTTGTGGCTACAATACATATGACGGATTTTGATATGGCTACATTTCTTTTCCTGATTTATTTGACTATACTAGCGTGTTAAAAGATGGGGGAGCTCCTACTTCAAGAGAATTAGGTAGGGAAAAATGGTTCCTGTTTTTCGGAAATCTCCTTGGAATATTGACAAGCACTATTTGATGATGCAATTAATGCAGCACAGGATTTACCATGTTAATGTGCTTGTCGGCGCTGAAGGGATGGTGCTTACTCGAGCATTTTAAAGTCAATGCAAAACCAATAAAAACCAGTTCTCTGTTTCTTTAAGTATAGGATAGGACTATGTGAACTTGGTTTTCTCAAAGTCATTAGCAATGCTCATTAAAGATCTCTCAGTAATTCACTGCCTAGCTTCTCTTCCTACCATAAGGAACTGGTCGTGTTAAGTCATTCAACTAGCAAGCAATCAGAAAGAGTAGAATTCATATGACTCTCTAAAATGGAACCTGTAAGTGACCATGTCTAAGGAACTTTTTCTGCATATGTGTGCTAGCAAGTTCACATACAACAAAGTGAAAAATAAAATTCTCCTGGGCTGTGAATTGAATGAAGTTCACATAGTAGATCATATTTCCTTATAGGTTTAAAAATTAGTTTCTAATTGTACAAGTACAGTTTAGAATAGAAGAATGTCTAATTATTTTGAGAGATGAAAAGTTATTATATGCAAAATGTTCAATGTTACAATGTGCATGCATGTTCAGCATATCAAGGAGTGTTCGTAAGATATAGTTATGGTAGGGGTTTTACACATTTTGTTAAATCCTTAAAGAAACTACCTTGTAGTACAACAAAGCTCCACTAGTTCTTGAATATCACAATCAAAGACACCAAGGGATCTCAGAACCATTACAACACAAGCAAGACCACAATCCCACGTGTGTTGTTGGTTTATGTGAGGTACCTAGAATCAAGAAAATAATTCGCATTAGTGAAATAACTGAATTCAAAATATTTCTTATAGAAAAAATGCAACTTTTTGAAAAGGAAGCTGGCTCAGAAACACTGTAACAAAGGTAACACATCAATGGCAGAGATAATGGACCAAATAAGAGACTTACTTCAACAAAGTGGGACAAGACCGAACGTGAGCAGCAGTCTTTGCTTGATGACTGTTGGATAGCATAGGCCTCAGCAAGGTTAAAGTGATTTTCAGCAGACCCCTCAAAATTTTCTTCGATTGCTTTCAAAAGCTTGTTCATGAGAAGATGTATAGGCCACATCTTTCAGCACTCTATGTAACTGCTCTTGCCAATATTTGTGAAGTCTCCTTTTATATCTCAAAAAGAGTAGATCTTCCTCAAATTATGGTTGCCAGAATTATTTCATCAATGCTTGAATGAACTATCACGTTTTCGAGCAGTGATCACAAGAAAATCAACAATCTTTTGCATTTAAAGCATGCCCTAGAGAATAAACACACACCAAATTTCAGTTTCTATTCACGGTATAACGACCACTGGATAAATCAAACATGTGTGAAAGTACTCTAAATAGGACCATAAGAACAATAAATTGGGCAAAAAAAGGTAGTAGTTTAGTCACAAGTCATCCATGTCGTTTCAGAAGTGGAGAAATCTATCCATTGATTATTTGAAACAAATATTCTTCACTGCAAACCAAACTGCTCAACTGATTCACAGAAATACATGAAAAACACCTTAAATGTCTCTCAACCTACACTCACATTTTATAGTGAACATGCTTCATATAATCTTCGAAAACTTTTGTGATTTTTGCTTAATTTTTTGGTTGACAATATAGTCAACGCCCAGCACATCAATATTAATTCGATGAATCCCACAATACAGCTCAAAACAATACAATCCACGGTTGATTATTCAACAACCATCAACTCAATCAAAGAAACCAGCTCCTCAGCCCTCCATGGATGATCATAACATTTTCAAGAATTTCTTTTATTGAACAACAAACGGAAAAGCAAAGTCAAAGCTGCAACAGAAATCAACCGACAAATAGAAAATCAAACCGGGGAAAAATCGAAACTAAAAAACATTCCAATCTCACGATTACAAACCAAACACATAATCATCTCATGCCACCGCAAAACAATCTACAAGAAAAAATAACAGAAATTACCAATGAGGAAAAATATCAAACACCTTGAATACAAAAATCATAAAGTATTGATTTTTCCTTGTTGAGCAATGGAAAAAGGTTTCTTTATGACTTATGAGCATTAAAGAGATGCAAAAGAAAAGGAGCAAACATTCAATTCTGTTGCACCGTCCCTAAAAATTATACCTTACGTTTTTTGTTTCAGGAAAATAGGTAGGAATAAACCAATTAGAGAAGAACAGGTGACTGATTCAGCTTCTGTTCTTTTTACTGTAAACAGAACTTTCATTGGGTTGGGTGGGGGAGGGGTGGGGTGGGCCCAGGGCCAAATTCTGAAAACCCAATTGTCACGATAATAATATAAATTTTTAAACTTTAAAAGATATAATAGTTGTACATAAATATTATATTAATATATAAATATTAATTTATTATAAAATAAAAGTTTTGAACTATATAACATGATTGGAAAAATATAAGTTATATATCTTAAAAATTATAATATCTTTTAAACATTTATGTTCTAATAATATAACTTTTATGTTGTAATAATTTAAGGTTTAGTCTACTTTTGAGTCCACGTAATGATGGAATCCAATGTGAAGAAGTAAGCTATTATCTCAGCTATAATGAGACAAGCTAGTATTTGCAGTGACTACGAGCATCCACAACCCTAATACAAAAAATACAATTCATTCAATCCACATCAACACTCTCTCTCATCCACATCAACTTTTCATCCATTTAAATCAACACCCACAATCCATTAAATCCAAATTCAACTATTTAATGGGTCCCACTTCACTCAATCTTCTCTCTCTTAATTTTAATTTTAATTTCATTTGAAATTTATAAATTTGGATACACAAATTTTATTAAATATTTTAAGTAAATAAAATGTTTTATTAAATAAATATATAAACAAACTTATTCCATTTCAATGTATAATTTGTGTTGCAATTTTAATAATACATAAGTTATTTAATTATCATTTTGCAATTATAAAAATACATGAGTTAGATATAACATAAATTTAAATAAAATAAAAAATAAATTAAATCAAACAATACTATAAAAAATTCACGAAAAAAGAGAACAAAAGTAAAATAAATGAAATGAAAAATGGTACAGGAAAATAAAATAAAAGCAAATAATAATAAAAATACAATGCAAAAGAAAATCAAAAGAATTGGATGAGGTGGGACCCAGCTGTCGGATCTCTCCACTCTCCATCATAGAGCGTGTAGTACACGCGCCAATCAGAATACGAGGTGTACTACACGCGCTATTAACGAGTTTTGTTTTCTTTTTTTCACCTTTTGGATCAAATTGGATTCAATCCTTTAAATCCAAATCCTTGTCTCTCTTCCAACTAGGATCCCATTACTACCCCACAATGCATGGGATCCATTTAATGTGGATTTAAATCCAAAAATTTGCTTGCATTGTGGATGCTCTAAGTAGTCATGCATATTACGATAGGAACTTCCAAAACCTTTATGTTATATTAACATAACTCCTATACTATTCTTTAAGTATATAAACGTTATGATGTTTGTATATAAATATTATATTAGTATAATAAAAACGTTAAATTATTACAACATAAAAGTTTTCAACTATATTACACCACGTTTTATATTGAAAAAAGTGTAAGTCTGTAATTTAAAAATTATGATACGTGTACAAAAAGATTATACTAATATAGTATAAAAGTTATATTCATATAACATAAAAGTTACCACATAAATTAAAAAAATAAAATAATTTTTTCTTTAATTTATACGCGGATTCAGGTCAGACCTGACCAAACCGCGGGCATCGGACAACCAGTTGTATATGCAATTGGTTCATAGAATCACAGGGACACTACTCAATTAAATAACAAATAATTACAAAATATGTAACAATTCTCTCCCACTTATTCAGTTCCTACAAAATTTCAGATGAATTGTCAAATCATTTTGATATTCGATCTTTAAGACTTTAACCATAAAATTATGAGATATATGATGAATTATTCGCAACTTTATCATTAATTAACCATGTTGAAGTATAATGGATGGCAATAAAAATATCAAATGAAACAAAATCGTAAAAACTATAAATTGATCGATCTATAGGAAATAAACTTTTGAATCTTTTACACGGTTTGGTGAGCTTGTAGGAATTGGGAGTTACTCTCCTCAGCACCACTTGCATGGATTTGAGATTCGTGCAACTGGACCGCGCGCGGGCTGGGCTGTCCCGCCTAGCCCGTGCCTCTTTACTTTTTTCGCATGTGTTGGTCGTTACCTTCACGTTATGTTAGTGTTACCTTCGTGTTATGTTAATGTGACCCAATCTCCAAATTGCATACCCTTAGTTTAAAATCACTGAACTAAAATAACATGAATGTAACACTAATATAACATGAAGGTAACACTAACATAACATGAAAGTAACATAACATGAAGGTAAAAAACAATGTTAATCATATCTTCATGTTATGTCAGTGTTACCCTATGAGGGTAACACTAACATAACATGAAGGTAACCCTAACATAACATGAGGGTAACCTTAACATAACATTAGGGTATGACTGCCTGGAGCGAATCTTGGTGGGTTTGAGCGCACCCACCAGGTGCATGGGGCGCGTGAAAACACGCGTCAAAGGCGCGTGGGGCGGGTCGACCAGTTGCACAAAATAGTTTGCCAGGAATTGGTGGCCTTCTCGAATAATTAAATTGGGATTTCATTTCAATATTTGAATACAGTAATTTAAAATTTAAAATTTGAAATGAGTGAATTTCACAATTCATTTCATTATAAATACTTAAAAAAAATATGAATTTTAAATTCACGTCTATACAAACCATCAACAAATCAAATATGAAGAATTTCAAATCTCTTCTCAAATGTCTACACCCAAAGAGAGCCCTAGGATTTTAGATAATGAGAAATAAGTTTGTCTTCCGAACATTAGGGTCGGATACATTTACATGAATTTTGAGAAAGTTGTGGAAGCTACCAAATGTCTATTGTTTAAGATATTGTATATCAACCTTGAGAGTCGTAAATGTGAATATTAATTTGGAAATGAGTATAATTTGAAGAGTCCCCTACTCAATTTACCCAAATCAACATAACACAATACAAATTTACCATAAAATATAACCTATTCACACCAAATTAAACATATAACTTATCGTGGGCAAATATCCAAATTACACATGCCAGAAAAATTCCCATTTTGCAACCATTGACCAAAATAATGGGTGCACTTGTGGCCCACCCACCTCTATCACTAACCAATAATAAAAAAAAAAAATCAATACACACATACACACTACACAATAATTTCACACGTTCAAAATTGAAAAAAAAAAAATCACATTTTCATGAAACTCTCATCCTCTTCACTCTCTTGCTCACTGTAGATCTTCCTTTTCTCTTCACTCTCTTCTCTTCCTCTCATTCGTGAAACATCTACAATCTTCAGTGGAATTGATCTGTGCAACACTTTCGTGGAAGAACTTCTTGTGAAATGGGGTTTCACTTAAAATTTTGGCCTAATCCCCATTGAAATATAAATTCTTCTTGAAACCCTTGTAATTACTTCCTCAATTGTTTCATGAACCCTATAAGAACTCTAATTACTTTATAACATGTAACAATATGTTGGTTAGAAAATTAAACTTTAAATAGAACGTGGATCCCTATAATTTAAATTAATTCCTACAATAACTAAACAACTAAATAAATAAATGAACAACTAAATGCAGTTAAACTTTAATATTCAAATTTAAAGTTGTAATCTTACTTGATTCTTGTGATTCTTGAGGGATGGAAGCAGTAAAATTTTAGAGAAAATCCTCACAAAATATAGAGTAGTAAATTTTGTGGAATGAACGTAATGTATTTCATCTCTTTAAAATGCAAACTCGTGAATGTATAATCAAATCACTGAAAAAAAAAAAGTATAAAAAGAATGACATAAGTACACTACAAAAGCAATCATAATGTACTCATCAACTCTTCAAGTCAGAAGTGGGTATTTGGTGATAATAAGTTATTTTATATGATATTTGGATACACTAATTTAGTACAATAAGTTATCTTATGTGATAATAAGTATTTATTATATGTTTTTGGTTATTTAGTTCCATTTTCTCTAATTCGAATACCAAAATTATAGTTAAACTCATTTTAAATCAAGATAAATTCTCTTGTGCACCAGGTGCATAGATCTAAATTGGTGCAATTGGGGCGACCCGGGGTCGATCTGCGCACCCGAGCTTTCCTCTTTTTTTTTCGCTTCAGACTGTTACATTTATGTTGTAAGAATGTAACTTTTATGTTATATAAGTGTGACCTTTATATATAAATGTTATGACCTTCATGTTCATTAACTTAGGAAAAATTAAAAAATTTCAGGTTTTTTTATTTTAGATTGAGACTTTTATGTTGTATTGTTGTGACTTTTATATTGTATTCTTATGACCTTTATGTACAAATATCATGACTTATATGATCCATAACTTGGAAAAAATATCGCATTTTTAAGATGAACATACCTTTATGTGATATTAGTTGCACCTTAATATATGACATGAAGGTGCAACTAATATCACATAAAGGTAAATATGTGCAAATAATTTTGCTAAAATTCTTCCTTTTTCTTTTCTAAGTTATAATATATAAAGGTCATTACATTTATACATAAATGTCACACTTATATAACATAAATGTCACACCCATATAATATAAAGTTAACAATTTGAAGCGAAAAAATAAAATTTTAAAAAAAAATGTGCGGATCCAAATCCACCTGAACCTAACCCGAATTGTATGTGCAGTGATTGCGGAACCAACTATCAAATCAATGATTTTGTTTGTTTAGTATCCAATTGAATACTAAATTCAATCACAAATATAATAATATGAAACAGAGTTCCAATATGTCTAAATTATAGAATGATTTAGAGCAGCTGCATCAATCAATCGACAAAAAAAAGAAAAAGAGTAATATATTAAAATAATGTAACAAAACTGAAAAGCAAAAAAAAAAAGTAATAAAATATTGTTTCATGATTGCACTTTTATCTCACTTCTCTCACTATCCAGACAAGAAAATGTTGTTAATCTTTATGAATTCTGGTAGTATGCTAAAATGAGATTTTGATTAATATAATCAAGGATGAAAATATCCCGATATATCCCCGATATTTCCATTTTATCATGTGACCGAAACAAAAATGGGCTATCACGATATTTCTCTGATATTTTCATTTTTGATAAAAAAATAAATGAAAATTCAATAATTATTAGCTAAATGTCGGTAAAAATTGGTATCGATTTCAATATCAGTGGCTTCAGGTAAAAATTATAAGAAAATTCATGACTATCAAGGAAATATCGGTAAATATCCCTGAAATATCGGTAAATATCGGTAAATATCGATAAATATCGGTAAAATATCGGTAAATATCGGAAAAATATATGTACCGATATTTCCACCGAAACCGATATATCCATTGATATTTTCGTAAAATCAAGGTACCGATATATCCATCGAAACCGATATTTTCATCCTTGAATATAATTGAAAATATTGTTTAGGCGCATGCCCTTAGTGACACAAATTAAATTTTATGAATTTCTCTCTAAAAGTCATACCCTTTATTTTTAATATTAAAAACCTTCCCCAATACATACCATACTTTTAATTCTATAAATAAATAGATTAGAAATAAATCAAATGGATAACACCCATTTCAAAATAAAATTTGACTAAATCCTTGTAATTACAGCAACACAAACCTACGGCTAATTCAAACCCGATGAATAAAGTAGCAATATATTTTGAACGGGACTCGAAAACTAAAAGAGACGTTGGCATTTTGCGCTTGTCACTTCTCTTTAAACCTCCGACAAATCAAATTCTTGCAATAAATCACTCTGAGCAGCAGAGAATCTAATAACTCTAATCACTGCTAAATCACTCTCCAAACCCTTCTTAAATTCATCTTTTTCCTTCTTAATTTTCACCTTTAAAAGCTTTGCAGTTGAATTAATAGCTTTTGATGCGCCCATTTTGCACACAGGAAACATCTGGCAGAGCCTTGTCTTCACTGACTAGATTTTCTTCCGTGTTTTTTCCTTTTTGGGTTTTCTTTTTTTGTGTTTAAATGGAAAGTGCAGTTGAGAAGAGAGAGAAGAAAGATGGGCCAGAGTCGGTTACGGATGACTCAGTTACTGAGTCAAGAGATAGCAGCCGCAGCACGAGTAGCGATGGCAGATCGAGTTGTGATCATTCTTCTTCTGCTCATCAATTTGGATGGCCTATTAAAAATGCTTCTAATCGTTTGAAAATTGATGATGATTCTGATGCAAAAGTGAAACCCCATTTGAATGTTGATGATGAGTCTAAGATTAAGAAGCAGGATTCAAAAATTTCAGGTCAGTTATATGGTTTTTAATTATGTCAATCCTTTTCTTTTTATTCAAATTAAAGTTAACTTTATTTCTAAATTTTCTTGAAAAGGGCGAAAATGGCAAGAGAATAGAGGCCTACCTTCTCCCTTTCTGCTTTTCTTCTTATTGGCATTTACTTTGATTTATTTGAATTTGATATCATCAAATAATTTGAATTGCATAGAGTTAGAGATGATGAAAGAGCGTTTTGCAAAGATGTTGCTTGGTGAAGACATGTCTGGGGGTGGTAAAGGAGTTTCACCTGCTTTGACTATTTCAAATTCCATCACCAATCTATGTGGTAATAATTTGTGATGTAATGATATTTGAGAAGTTGCTTTTCTGTGATGAGAGATGTAGATTTTGTTCTATGCTGTGTTTTTGAGCTTTTGCAACCTTAATATGTAGCCACTGTGTTTGGACAATTGTGGAGATTGGAACCGTTGAGGTCTGAAAAGAAATCGATGTGGCAAAGAGAGATGGAATGGCTTCTCTCTGTGAGTGATCACATTGTCGAGTTGACTCCATCTTGGCAAACATTTCCTGATGGGAAGAGAGTCGAGGTAGGTCTTCGTTTTTGAGCACAATAGATACACTTCTTGTTTAAGTATTCTATATGCTTTAGCTTCGCTTTTTCTTGAAAGTTTCGGAGTTACATTGTTTATAGCATTCGGATATACATATAGTGGCTCCGAAGCATGAATTCATAGGCAATTGGGATGAGCCATTAGGTTGTGTTTGGGTGGAATATTTGAGGAATGATTTGATATTCATAGTAGTAAATCCATTTGTGGTGTTCTATATCATTTTCAACTATTTTTTGAGCAGTATGAGTGGATTTTGGATCCACTCCAAATGCATGTATCCAAACACAACCTTGTTTTTTGGTTGGTTATTGTTTCTTTCTTTTCAGGTTATGACTTGTCGTCCAAGATCGGATCTGTTTATTAATCTTCCAGCTCTTCGTAAACTTGACAACATGCTACTCGTGAGCATCAAATATCTTCAACTTTACATTAGGTTTAATACTGCTATGGTGTGAAATCTTATATCCGATTTTTGAATACCCCAGGGAATATTAGATGGATTTACCAATACAGAATTTTGGTATGTGGATCAAGGTATAGTGGCACCAGAATCTGATGGATCTATCAAGGCTATCCAACGGCAAGAGGATAAATGGTGGCTGCCGGTGCCACGTGTCCCTCCCGGAGGTCTTCCTGAGGCGACGAGGAGGCGATTGAGTCACAAACTTGAATGTGCAAATCAGATTCTTAAAGCTGCTATGGCCATTAACAGCATTGCTTTAGCTGAGATGGAAGTCCCTGAATCGTATCTTGAAACTCTTCCAAAGGTATGTTTTCATTCAATAACGAACGACCAAAAGAATTCGTGTTTTGAATCTTTTCTTGGACATAAATGCAGAACGGACGAGCATGTCTTGGGGATGTGGTCTACCGTTACATAACTTCAGATCATTTCTCATCGGAGTGCTTACTTGATTGCCTCGATCTGTCATCTGAACATGCTGCTTTGGAGATGGCAAACCGGGTCGAGGCAGCAATCTATGTATGGCGTAGAAGACAACATGATCTTAACCATTCAACCACTAAATCATCTTGGGAAATTGTTAAGGATCTTGTGACTCATGGAGACAAGAGTGAATTGCTTGCTCAAAGAGCTCAAACCCTCCTTCTTTCCTTGAAACAACGTTTTCCGGGGCTCACCCAAACTACTTTAGATTCCAGCAAAATTCAGTGCAACAAGGTTGGTTGATATTTCTCAGTATTGTTTTACTTCTACTAAATGTTATTCTGAAAGGGTTAATATCGAAAATCAACCTGAACTACCTGAACTTTTCATTTTCTGATTGCATCCCAAAGTCCATGTCTTTATTCGAGCACCACTTTCGGGCCAAAATCAAAACTGTCGTTCGATTTTTGCTCAAATTGAGTTTGAATCGAATCTAAATCAGAAAATTGATTTTGTGCTTATGTTTGGTTTGAAATGTGTTTTGGTATAGGTTTCATGAATTTTGATTATAAAAATTATCAAAATTCAATTTTGGCTGAAAATGATTTTAGGTTGCAAGTTTGAAAAATTCGTTAAATTAAAAAAATTCAGGTTGCAAATTGAAAAAATGTCATAGTCAGATGAGTTTTTGATATTAACTCTATTCCAAACATAACGATATCATTTCTTGCATTGGGGTTGTCTTCAGGATATCGGCAAGTCCATTCTAGAGAGCTACTCGAGGGTCTTGGAAAGTTTGGCGTACAACATCATGGCACGTATCGAGGATCTACTATACGTGGACAACATAAGCAAGCAATCGGAGAAACTCTCATCCGCTTCTACATTTAGTTTAATCTGTCAGAAAAAAATCCCGATCCCATATTCAGTGCCCGCCTCAGGCACTCCGTACAAGACAGCATATGCGACACCCAACTTTTCACCGGCATCTCTTGTAAGCCCGTTGAGAGGGGAGAGGAGTCCGTTTTCAAGTGGAAATAGCAACAAGCCTGTGCGACGTGGTTTAGGAGTCAAAAGAGTCCTCACGAACTATCTCGTTGGTGATGCAAAGGCAAAGAACTGCGGCCTAGGTTCTGCATCGAACATGGATGTAAAAGAACCATCCTCCATTGGTAATGAGTCGAGTTCATAGCTGATGGATGGATAGTTAGATAGCTTGGTTTGTTGTACTTAGTTGGGAAAAAGGTTGTAAAACACAGAAACTGCTTGTTTTCTGTTATAGAAAAGATGATTACAGAATGTGAAGAATGAGAATGCATTACATCACTATTGATTATATATGTTACTATTGCCAGATTTTGAAATTAAATCCCAATCAAATTCACTGTAAATCATATGGGCAGATTAGCAGTTAAGAGAGTATGAAATTATACATGTAGTTGCATACTTCACATTTTTTAAATAGATACAAAACCTCGTGTGAGACGGTCTATTTTTATTAATCATGGATTGAACTCATTTATATGAATTTTTATATGAATTGTTAAGTATAAGTTATGAGTTAGACTTGTCTTAAAAGTCTCACATAAAACTTATTCTTTTATACTTATTAATCATGGATTGAACACATTTACATGAATTTTTATATGAATCATTAAGTACATGTTATGAGTTAGACCTGTCTTAAATTCTCACATAAAATTTATATTCTTTTATAAATCGAAGTTGATAGTGATACTTTTAGTTACAATTTTTTTTTTAAATATAGAACATTGATAGTGTTTCAAATATTGAAATAAGTTATACAAGTGATGTGACAACATGTCTATACATTTTACAATAAGTTAATATCCAATTGATCCAAGATTCAAAAACTAAAATGCTACTATTCAAATTCAAATGTGGACAACAACTTGTCAAGAAGATACAAATATAAAGATAGGATATTGCATTTAATTCACACATTTCAATTTCATAAAAAGCCCATACATAGATATTCTATAATTCGATTTGAAACTTAAAAATGGACAAAAAAAAATCAAAATGCTAAATATCAAATTATTGCAAAATTCAATAATTTGGTAGAATTAGTATATATTAATTCAAAGCTAGCTGTAAATCAACTTTTAAAAAATCAAGTTTAACTTCATACTTGTATCTGAATAAATAAAAGTAACATACTATATCATTATACTTTTCTTTTATACATATTTTTGTAAGTATATTTAAATTACTATTCACCTTCATATGCACCCACATATTAGTTCATCGCTGATCGATTCCACTTCAAAATACATATTTCAACATCTTTATATTTCAGACAATATTTTAACATACTCCATTGTTTATAGTGTATACTGAGGATTTTTTTTTACAGCTTGATTTACGTATGCAAAATGATCATTTGGGATAATAGAGTTTGAGTGAGTCTTATGTGTCACGAAGTATCAATTCACAACCCACACTTCATAATTTGAAAATGAGTTTGTTTAGTGGATAAAAATGCAACTTAAACTATCTAGTAAACGGTCATACACAAGTTTTTGTGTAGAATTTTAATAGTTAAAGGGAGAGATAATCAAAACTAAGCTCATGAGTCATATATGTATAGTTAGAAGTATGGTTTTTTTGTTAGCCGTTTTACAAATGTAATTTCGTAAAATGGATGAATCACAATTCAAGATATTAATTTTAATTTATGAAAATTGTTGAAATTCCCATCATCAATTAATCAATAGCATAAAAGAATGAGTTGCTCTCCTATACACCAGTTGTACGGATCTGAGATCTGTGCAACCGGGCCGCGCACGAGCTGGACCGGCCTGCCCAGCCCGCGCTTCTTTACTTTTTTCGCGTGTTTCGATCGTTACCTTCATATTATGTTAGTGTTAACTTCATGTTATGTTAGCGTTACCTCATTTCCAGATTTCATACTCTTAGTTTAAAATCATTGAATTAAAATAACAGGAAGGTAACACTAATATAACATGAAGGTAACACTAACATACATGAAGGTAAAAAACAATGTTAATCATAACTTCATGTTATGTTAGACTGACCTTCATGTTATGTTAGTGTTACCTTCATGTTATGATAGTGTTACCTTCATGAATGTAACACTAACATAACATGAAGTTATGATTGCCTGGAGCGAATTTTGGTGGGTTTGAGCGCACCCACCAGAAGCGTGGGAGCGCGTGGGGTAGGTCGATCAGGGTGAATAGGTCATAGATCCATGCACCAGTTGCATAAAATATTTTACCTAAAATAATTGGATAAAAAAAAAAGGATGAATGCTAGATAGATAATATGTTAACTTAAGGAAATTATATTTAAGTTACTAAAGTAAATAAGACAAAATACTTCTTAATATAAAAACCCTAGTAACATAAGGAGTCCGGCCCATTGAGCCCAAATCCGAGTTCATCTTCAACATATTCACGTCAAATAAATTTGAATTGTATCCAATAGTTTTATACAATAAGACTATATTTTTAAATGAAGTCGTTAAGGGCCCATTTGGATAGGTGAATTTAAGTAGATATTTAAAATTTATGGAAGCAAATCCATTGGTAGTGTTTGGATGAATGTGGATTTGAAATCCATAATTTTCATTTTGAGCTAATTTCAGAGTTATTTTGGTAGATTTCAAATCTGCTCCAACTTGAGAGGATTTGAAATCCATTTATTTTAAATTCTAAATTTCAAATCACTCTATTCAAATGGAACTGGTTTTGTACATGGTTGATAAAATGAGCGCTTACATAAAAGAAAGTGTAATCAACTTGTTTCTATTTATTTGGGCCAATTCGGGCCTATGCAAATTTGGGCCGGGTGCAGGATGCTTATTGGCCAATATGGACGGATTCAATCATTCAATGGATCAATATGTTATGTTCAATTATTGTAATAAAAATGTATTATTCTATGTATAGCTTGTAGGGTTGTAGGAGCTAACAAAATTCTCTGTAATTTTATTTGAGATAACATCATTTTTAGTCCTGTAAGTTAGGTCTTTTCCATTTTCGATCCATCAAGTATAGCGAATCCAATTGCAGTACTGTAACTTCATTTTTCTTCCGATTTAAGTCCTTTTTTTGCCGGAATCCTACGTGGCAGGCGGAGGTTGCCTACGTGGCAACCAAACCCTAATCCCCAATTTTTTCCGGCGACAACTCAGCTGCCACATCAGCCAAAAAAATAATAAAAAATTAAAAAAAAACGGAAAATGAAATTTCAGAATTTAAAATGCAGATTTAAAAAAACTAACAACTAAACTAAATTGTAAATCAAAAACAGGGGAAAGGGGAAAACAAACCCAAATCGATTCGAAGAACCCTAGAAAATCCCAAATTTGCAAAACCACAAATTCCAAGTAAGAACCCTACAAAATCCGTCTCCAGAAGAGGAAAATGTCGAACTCATGTTCGTATGGGTCTCCCCCATTGATTCGTCTCTGTAATTGTGGCAAGGAAGCTGAACTACGTACGTCGAAAACGCCAGACAACCCAGGTCGAAGGTTCTACGGCTGTGAGGATTGGCAGGTAATGTGATTTCTTGTCTTTTTGGGTCGAATCTATGATGTTTGATTGTTTTGTTCAGGTATAATATTTTTTTCCAATCAGATTTGTTTTGTTCTAAATTTCGATCCTCTGTTTTTTGCCCATGTTTTTATCAGTGATATATTTGATTGTTGGTAGTTTATGTATTGTTGGTGTAGGATCCGATAATGGGGTGTAATTATTTTCGATGGGTTGATCCACCGGTGAATGCAAACACAGTCGAACTCCTCACCAAATTGAGAAAGAAAAATGCGAAGTTGGCAGATGACTTGACAGTGATAAAATTGAAGAATCAGAGGTTGAAATGGCTTCTTATCATGTCATGGCTGTTGTTTGTAACATTTTATTTGTATTCTTAGGCTTAGTGTTTCAGATTGTATTACAGATTGTATTTTCTGTTTTGCTTGCAATAGAGTTTTGCAAACTTTTGGATTGTCATAGCTTTGATTTGCAAACTTTGTATTATGGATTTTGGAATCAATGAATTTGTATTTGGAATCAGTGAAGAAGTATTGCTTTCATGTTTGCAAGTTGTTTATAAGAACTCAATCATTTGTGAAGGTGACAAGAAATTGAAAACAAAGACAACAATAAAAAAAGGCCTTGCAAAATAAATCAGACTTTAAGATACAATGCAGCTAAAAAAAAACCCCTTGGCCTTTGATTTGATCATAAATATTCAACGTGATAGTAAAGTTCGTAAAAGAGTGTCAACCAACTAAGGATCACTTCAAAGTTATGGTTCCAAAATGCAAGTAAATCTAATAGTCAGTTTAAATACAACTAAAGTAGATTAACTAAAGTGTCATCAAGCTAATGGTCTTTCCCATCTTCTTTCCCTTTCACAAATGGCTTCTTTTTCCAACCAACTCTCACTGCATGTGATGGAGACATCAAATTTGACAAAGTTATAGTTTTCTTTGCATCAGCAGATTGAGGCACTCCAATGTTCACATGTGAAGCCCTTGCACATTCCTGGAGTTGTTCATACATAGTGGGTGAAGCCTCAAAACTCTCTCCAATTTTAGGGGCAGAACTTGCTGCAGCACCCTGGAATTCAAAAACACATTATTGTCCATGTTTTCATATACAATTTCCAAAGGAAGGACAAAAAAAGATATATTTAAGTGTGGGAATGGAAGTATACTCACAGTTTTAGTGCCCATACACCATGATGGTCTTGCTGGGGTCAACACATTTGCTTTCTTTTTCTGAAATAAAACAATCAAGATACAATCAAGATACAAATTCTATGAAAGACCATTGTTGTTATGAATAAAAAGGACCTTTCTTACCTGTTCTTTCTGTTTTTTGGGCTGAATTGGCTGTTGTGGGGGTGCTGCCTCTTCTTATGTAATCACTTCCACTGGCTCTTCTTGTGTAATCACTTCCACTGGAATAACTTCTTCAGGTGCCTTCCCCTTACAACTCCTCTTGTTATGACCTTCAACTCCACATAATGAACATCTAAGTGTGGTTTGATGTCTTTTCATCCTATCAGGATCTACTTTCTTAGATTTCCCTTTCTTTGGCTCAACCTCATCAGGTCCTATCTTCCTTGACTTCTTGGGTCTACCAGCTGGTCTTGAAAAGATAGGAGCCACAAGTGGCTTCTCCCCTATATCCTTCCACTCATTTCTGCCATTGATTGGCAGAATTGATGGAGTATACACCTTCCTAAATGTCTCCATCCTATAACACTGATGAGTGTATAGATCAACTTCATAGCCTTGATTCATGATAGCCATCACCACATGTTGGCAAGGAATCCCAGTCAAATTCCACTTTCTGCATCCACATGTTCTATTCTTCAGGTCCACACAGAATTGATATCCATCTGGGCAACTGATTTGGTAATGATGATCATCTGCCTTAATGGGAATGCACTCACTTGCCTTCTCAAAAGCCTTGTCAATGATTTTCTTGATTCTAGGACACATATATGACTGCCCACACTTCTTAGCCCAGTCCCTCTTCTCTTGCAACCTTCTCATCATAAGCTCCATGATTGCTTGAAGCATACTGACTATTGGCTTCTCCCTAGCCTCAAGGAGCATGCTGTTAAAAGACTCACATATATTATTCAACAAGATGTCACACTTAGTGTTGTCTTTGAAGTAGGCCCTACTCCATTGTTGAGGTGGCTTGTCACCAAACCAGGTGACTGCAGCTTCACTTAAGGATCTCATCACTTCCATGCCCCTCTTATACTCATTCTCAGTAGAAGCCCTTGCACACCTCCAAAGTGCATTCTTGTATGCTTGTCCCCTAAACCCAGCTTGCTTGAAATTGTTGTGAAGATGCTTCACACAAAACCTATGATCAGCCCCAGGGAGGACCTCCATGAATGCTTGGATAAGCCCTTTTTGCTTATCAGAAATGAACACCCAGTCAGTGCCCCATGTTTCAATGCACATATCTCTCTTCAATAAGGTAATAAACCATCCCCATGTTTCAGTAGTTTCCTTACATACTACTGCCCAAGCAATGGGGTAAATGTTGTTATTAGGGTCCACACCAACAGCACACAGAAGAACCCCCCCATTAGGCCCCTTCAAGTATCAGCCATCTACCCCCACCACCTGCCTACAACCACTTAAAAATCCAATTTTAAGAGCATTCAAGCACAAATAAAACCTATCAAACCTGTTTTCTCCATCCCTGTCATCTACTCCTACAATAACTGTACTACTAGGATTAGACCTCTTCACTTCCTCTGCATAATTCCACACCCATGCATATTGTTCATCAGCATTCCCTTCTATCTGCTCCAAAACCCTTTTTTTGCATCTATACGCCTGCTGCTTTGAGACATTCACTCCCAAATCCTTAATTATAGATGATCTAAAACCCTTCACTTTTCTATTGGGATCACTCATAAACTCATGCATATATTTTTTGGCCAACCAAGTAGACTTCACATTTTTTACATTGAACTGCCTAGCACATGTATGCATTTTTTTGTACACCCTTACTTGAAATGTTTCTTCCTTCTCAACCCTCAAGGCATGCAACTTCCAAGGACAGCCCTCTGCCTCACACTTAGCATGTACCCTATCCCTATCATTTTTAGTAATTTTTAGGGATTTTTTTGTCTTAATGGCATGTGAGTGAATCTGCTCTCTCAATTGTGTTTTTGTGCTGAAAATTTTACCTAC
>CM016721.1:30922881-31261871 GCA_005771605.1 Scutellaria baicalensis
AAAATTTTTCTTCTATGGGTTTTTTCAATTTTTTCTTTATTAGGAATATCCATCCCAAACTGATCACAAAAATAACCTAATTGTTTTCTTTCAGTTTGACCTTGTAACTTAATTTGTTTTTTAAGATTTAAATCATTACAAGTTTAATTTTTAAGATAACAAAATTCCCCCTTCCTTGAATATAGCTGCTAATTAAACTGCCATATGTATATTCCTCATAAGGAATATTAATATTATTTTTTCTAATAATATTTTTAACTCTTTCAGCAAAGAAGTTAGGTAAACCATCAATAAATTTGGCTTTCCAATGAATAGCATTACAATCATGTAATTCAAAAACTCTAAATAAAAAAGTCTTTATACCAACGAAAATCTGTTAGTTTTCTGCATCTTAGATTGCTAAGAAGAGTTCTAATATTTTCACTAATATCTGTGAATTTTCCAGTAAAATGTTCAATAATAGTCATTACTAAAATGTAAACAACATTTTCTGTTTGAACATCATTTTCAATTTTTATAGAGCTAAGAATACTATTTTTTTGAGCTTGGGACAAATAATTATCCCACCAACCTTTTAATTGACCGGTGAAACCTGATATAATCATTTTAGCAATATTACTATCAGTATTGCCAGCAGATTGACAAACAGTGCTATACATATGCATTCTGTGAGCAAGATTGTAAATATGCTTATCAGCTAAACCATCAAGATTCCATTCGTAAATACATTTGCCATTATAGCTTTTTTTGTAAAGAAATCCTGTTCTTCATGTAGAACATCCATAGGAGTTGGTCTACTATAATAATATTTCTGTTGTGTATGCCTATCTGCCCACTTTATTTTATTAATCAAATCGTTTTTCATGAATATCATGATCAGACAATCATCTTTAAAGTAGAAATATTTAAATTCTTAAATTTTCTCTAAGATCTACAATAAAATCTTTCAATTTGTGTAGATTTTAATTTAAAATCTTTTTATCTCTGGGGATGCTGAATAGTAGAAGCTGCTATTTTATTATATCAGTTTCTTTCTTTTGTTCAATATGAACATCAGGTTTTATCTGTTTAATAGCTGAATTATATTTTCAACTTTACTATGTAAAGAAACTAATTCTTCTCCAATAATATTTAAATATAAATTTGTATAATTTGTTTTTCCATTAGGACATTTATGTGGCTAATAGTAACCTGTAAAGTATCATTTCAATTAATTTTGAAAAAGCTGTAAAATTCATTATTTTATTATTTTTTTCCATTTGAAAAGGACTACTTGGTGGATACAACGATTTTTGTTCCTGTCCACTTATCAATCTGTAAGTTCTTTCTAGAACATCCAATATGTTCTATAATATAAGTTTTTATAAACCAAGGTACAAAAAACATTATTTCATTATGTTTTTCACAAGTTTGATATAAACTCATTTTCTATTAAATTTAGTTTATTTGAGAAATTCTCAAAAAACCATTTTCTAAAGGGAATCCAATCTGGATTTTTAAATTCTTTTTGGATATCCTGTCTGGTAGGTGATCCTTTTGAAAAATCAATTTTTATATTCATCATTAGAGACTAAAAGGAGCGTCTGACATATTATCAGAATTTTCTTTGCAAGTAAAAATCTCTTACAATATTATCTCTATCTATAAACACTTCATTAACAGAATCTTTGTCTTTTTCTTCTCTAATTTGAGAAGTTGAAGCTCTAGATGTATGAGGTTCATTAACCCAATAATCTAAAGGAGATATATAAGATCTAGATGATCTTGTTCTATTCATAGAATTCATCATAGATTTTGATGTAGAAGGAAGTAATTTTCTTTGCTCATTAGAAAATTGAATTTGAATCTTTCCTTCATCATTTTGAAAAATATTTTTCAAATCATTACTTATTAAAGGTTCTTTGTGAACAGCTTGTTCAATAACCCATTCTTTAGGAAAATCTATTTCTTCCCATTTTTATAGATCTTCTAGTAGTAATATTAGATCTATTGAAATTAGTCTCAATTAAGATTGTTTCATTCAACATCTCTATCAAGTAATTTACATCTTGGGTTCATCGTATACAGAGGTTTTATAGTAAATTCTATAACATATACAGATTAATTCAGAACCTGGGTATATAATCATACCCATTAGTTTTAACATTCAAAGTTAAAGCACTAAGAATATTAGGATCTGAAAGAGATAAACATAGATCAGGATAAAACATCAAAATAAACTGGTCCATGTGCAAGACTAGATGAATTATTCCCATCAGGGATTTTATTCCACATAATATTTCTACCATCTCTTAAGCTGCTATAAAGCTTTCTGGTAAACCTTTTAATGTTAAAGGTCTAAGGCGATTTGCACTAATCCTATATGAAGATAACTATGTGATTTCATATAAGGTAAAATATCACTCTTATAAGAAGATTTTAAAACCATTTCTTGTCTATCAAGAGGTATAGAAGACTCTGTGGTCTTAATAATTTGTTTTAAACCTAATTCTGTCAAAGGTACCTATTTGGTACACTTTCCTGGGTTCAACCCTAGGAATAGTCCACTTATTAAGCAGATCTAGATTCTGAGGAACATCATATCCTCTGTCATACTGTTTTTTTACAGTATGCTTTGTTCTGAACAGATTCATTGAATCAAAAAGTTATATGTTAGATCACAGTTTTCTACTAGCTTTCTTTTAGCTAAAGATATATCAAGTCAATTAATTCTTGGTTTACCATTTATTTATGAAATATATCCTTTAATAAAAGTAGATGGTAAAGGTTTGACTGGAACCTTCAATAAAAAACAATATTCTTTGAATTTATAATAAACCAGTTAGAAAAGTTCTTAATGAAATAAAAGAACAAATGGATAGAAAATTATTCCATATAAACTCTTTAAAAGAAGAAATTAATCTTCTTACTATAAATGATAAATTAAAAAATCCTAAATTACAGGAAAAATAAAGCTTATTTATAATAAGTTGTTCTCTTGATATATGTAATGATCATCCAAATGCTTTTGGGATAGAAAAAAATATGTTATTACTCTTCCTTATGAAGAATCTTTTAATGAAAAGATATACCTACAAAATCTTTTCAGAAGAGTATCAGATCAGATACATCATCTTTTAAAGTAGAAATATTTAAATTCTTAAAATTTTCTCTAAGATCTACAATAAAATCTTCAATTTGTGTAGATTTTAATTTAAAATCTTTTATCTCTGGTGGAGGCTGAATAGTAGAAGCTGATATTTTTATTATATCAGTTTCTTTCTTTTGTTCAAAATGAACATCAGGTTTTATCTGTTTAATAGCTGAAATTATATTTTCAACTTTACTATGTAAAGAAACTAATTCTTCTCCAATAATATTTAAATATAAATTTGTATAATTTTGTTTTTTCCATTAGGACATTTTTGTGGCTAATAGTAACCTGTAAAGTATCATTTTCAATTAATTTTGAAAAAGCTGTAAAATTCATTATTTTATTATTTTTTTCCATTTGAAAAGGACTACTTGGTGGATACAACGATTTTTGTTCCTGTCCACTTATCAATCTGTAAGTTCTTTCTAGAACATCAATATGTTCTATAATATAAGTTTTTATAAACCAAGGTACAAAAAACATTATTTTATTATGTTTTTCACAAGTTTGATAAAACTCATTTTCTATTAAATTTAATTTATTTGAGAAATTCTCAAAAAACCATTTTCTAAAAGGAATCCAATCTGGATTTTTAAATTCCTTCTGAATCTCCTGTCTAGTAGGTGATCCTTTTGAAAAATCAATATCTTTAATATTCATCATTAAAGACTAAAAGGAGCGTCTGACATATTATCAGAATTTTTCTTTGCAAGTAAAATCTCTTACAATATTATCTCTATCTATAAACACTTCATTAACAGAATCTTTATCTTTTTCTTCTCTAATTTGAGAAGTTGAAGCTCTAGATGTATGAGGTTCATTAACCCAATAATCTAAAGGAGATATATAAGATCTAGATGATCTTGTTCTATTCATTGAATTCATCATAGATTTTGATGTAGAAGGAAGTAATTTTCTTTGTTCATTAGAAAATTGAATTTGAATCTTTCCTTCATCATTTTGAAAAATATTTTTCAAATCATTACTTATTAAAGGTTCTTTGTGAACAGCTTGTTCAATAACCCATTCTTTAGGAAAATCTATTTCTTCCCATTTTATAGATCTTCTAGTAGTAATATTAGATCTATTGAAATTAGTCTCAATTAAGATTGTTTCATTCAACATCTTATCAAGTAATTTACATCTTGGGGTCATTGTATACAAAGGTTTATAGTAAATTCTATAGCATATACAAATTAGTTCAGAACCTGGTATATAATCATAACCATTGGTTTTAACATTCAAAGTTAAAGCACTAAGAATATTAGGATCTGAAAGAGATAAACACAGATCAGGATAAACATCAAAATAAACTGGTCCATGTGCAAGACTAGATTGAATTATTCCCATTAGGGATTTATTCCACATAATATTTCTACCATCTCTTAAAGCTGCTATAAAGCTTTCTGGTAAACCTTTTAATGTCAAAGGTCTGAAGGCAATTTGCACTAATCCTATATGAAGATAACTATGTGTTTTCATATAAGGTAAAATATCACTTTTATTAAGAAGATTGAAAACCATCTCTTGCCTATCAAGAGGTATAGAAGACTCTGTGGTCTTAACAATTTGTTTTAAACTAATTCTGTCAAAGGTACCTATTTGGTACACTTTCCTGGGTTCAACCCTAGGAATAGTCCACTTATTAAGCAGATCTAGATTCTGAGGAACATCATATTCCTCTGTCATACTGTTTTTTACAGTATGCTTTGTTCTGAACAGATTCATTGAATCAAAAAGTTATATGTTAGATCACAGTTTATTCTTACATGGCTCTGATACCATTTACTAACCAGGAGAGGTCATGTATTAAGGCGTAAGGATCTTTTACGAAAACTCCAAGTCAAAGGATTTTACTGAGATATAGACATATTGGTGTTTGAGTTTTCCCCTCCAAACCCTCAACATGACTGAACGCCTTCCTTGATATATTCTTCCATTATTATCCCAAGTCATATGAACAAAATATATTTACTCTTCTTTAAAAGCATAAGAGATTGTATTTCTTAAATTCCTTTTAATCGAAAGCAAATACTGATGTTCATAAGTATACTATTAATTGATTTTTGTTTTTGAAGATATTAATTCAAAAGTTTGATGTGCATTTCAAAATGCTTGAATATAACTGTTCCATAATCTAGTAATATGTTTGATTACTATATGAACGGAAAACAAATGATAATTAATGATTATAAAAAGCTGAAACATCTTTCAGTCTGAACCAATATATATATCATTTGGTATTTATTCATTTTGGAACAAAAATATATTGTCGCATGTACTGATACTCGTATTTTATAAACAAATTGAACATTTTCAAATTCACTTTGTTAAAGACACTTTAAGTTGATAGAAACACCCTGTTTAAACAAGAATAAAAATAAAGAATCGTGGATCGAATGACTGTTCATCCATTTTGACCCGGACATTTTCAGGATGCCATTAATAACCAATATCGGTGGAAGTCATTAGTTCTTATAATCGCTTTTCTTTTTTGACTGAAAACTGGCAAATCCATGTCTCCTTTTTATAGACCAAAACATACCTTTTCTTTATCAACTGGGAATCTAAAAATGAGGCTGATATGGAGAAGAAGATGAGGAAAATTTGTTTAGGAAATTATAGATGCATTACAATGGAGTACTCGAGATTCGAGAATATGAACAAAGGGGGGAGAAGCACTGCATCACTTGGGACTATATACAATCATGTACAGGTAACAAGATACAGCATAATATGTGCAGGAGATGAAAGAAAACTGCAAAAACCACTTTAAGAATGATTCGGGTAATAATAACATACGTACGTACGAGAATGCATCCTTATAGCGCGATCTTGAGTCCATCCCATCTCAAGCAATAACAATGTCAAAACGATAGGAATCCTAAAGGGTTGTTTTCATCTCCTCCCTTCCCAAGAGAAATCTGTAAGGCAAGTTAATGCTGTGATAATACGTGCAAAAAACTAACAAGCTAGAGCTCATATCAATTTACTACTTCTATCCCAACATTCTTTCAACATAAATGGAAATACGATTATATTTAGACTGGTTTTCATGCATAAGGAGTTCATCATGATCTTCAAGGCTTATCATAGTCAATATCAACTAACGATTTTACATGCGGGACATGTAAGCCGATTGTCTTAGGAGTGTTTTTGTAAGCCGATTCAATAGCATGTTTTATGTTATCTTGATCCCACGGCTGTTATGTTAATGAGAAATTTACCAGCAGAAGATCCTCATCGGTACCAAAGGATTTGTGAGCCTGTTCTAAACACCATGAAGTAACTCTCTCATGTTTCCTGCAAAAAACACCTTCACTAGTTAAGTGGCTTCATTATCAAAATCAGAAGGGAAATATCAATTATGTATAACCATTATAAAGTGCGGTTCGATCACAAGCTCTATAATATATATGTTTGCAGAGATAAAGGAAGCAATAAAAACCTTGAGCTGGCAGGATCTCGAATCTCAAACTCATCGGTAACAGCATCATACCCACAAATAACGACGTAGTGACCTGCAGTGGCCATAATCTAAGTCAATCCTCGAGAAAAAAACTTAACAGTCATGATCATGGGGAATAACTGCACATCCGGATTGCTATCATTAAGATAACAATATCAAGTATGAGATGTTATCAAAATGAGATTGGAAGTTCAGATTTTAAATAAATGTCTTCAGATTCCTTAATTTATGAGTACAAAAATACAAGAGTATGCCATTCTTACCAGTGTAGCCCGGGCTACCACTATAGAAGTCTGAGACACAAACATCCTCTAGCTGAGTCTCACTGCAAAAATTTAAATAAATAAATAAAAGATAAACTTGCAAATCTATATAAAATTATAGATAAAGAATAGAAAAGGGCCATGCGTAAATGATCAACTATGAGAAGAAAGAAAGACATTTAGTATTGTTGACTTTTAAAAATATTTACATGTGAACTTGTAGACATGGAACACTTGATGAGGGTTGCACTGGTGAAACAGGACTTGAAAACTGAAATTAATAAAAGAGTGCAGCTATGTTTTGATATGTCTTGGGCGAATTTGAATGTTTTTAGAGAAAATATGATAGAATTTACAATTGATGCATTATTAGAAAATTATAGTTAGGAAGATGATATATATTTGGTTTTGTGTTGAGGAAAAAATTGAAAATTGAAATGTGACTGGAAAATGGAAGCAATAGCATACATAGTATGCTAGGTTTTAGGCTGTAACATACCTTAATTTATGCTGATCAACCAAAGCAATAGCAACATATTTTTCGGACAAGATCAGGTCCGCAATTTCATTGATGCTAATCGATCTGCACTGTAAAGAAGAGCATTCATGTCATTAGTTAAAATCAAACATCATAGATAGCAAACCATTGAAAAATCTTGTAAATGACCAGGTTAAACAACCCAAATCATTTATCAAACCAGGAGAAATTGTGTATATAATCTGAAAACTTAACCAGAAGAGTAAAGACAAAAGTTTAAACAAAAAAAAAGGTAATAATCTGTTCAACAAGAAAAATAAGTACATCAATTGCAAACAACATGAAAGGTTATGAAACTCTAGTCCTATGTTTCACAAAATGGGAGAGTTTGATCAATTTATTTCCCATCAACTGATAAATAATCCCTGAAGTTATACAATTATGACAACTATTTGGTACCAATTATAGGAAATTTAGATGGTGAAGTAAGATCAGACTACCAAAACTTCTGTGAGTTGCATTGCCAATATTTCTCAGTGAGTGAGTGCATGTTATATGCTACATGGGTATAAATGAAGATCTGAAAATTATGGGGAAAAGGGACAATACTTCAGTGTATTAACAGGATATTAGAGAAAGAACTAGGTATCAAACATGAATTTGATTAATAATTTTTTAGCAACTAACTTTACCATTCTGCATTAAAGGATCCAAGAATCCTATAGGGTGTGCAACTATGGGAGCTATTTGACCAATGCTTAACCTTAAATGCACTAAAAAAAATCACTTCAGTAATTAATAAATTAGACACCAGAGTCACAAGATGCACGGCAAGCATTCAGGCATAAGTGAATCCATATTTGTATCAAATTAGTCATTACAATAAACAATAGAGTACTTAACATGGTCAACGCACAGGGTATGAACTAGAGAAGACCACTTCTAGGACCTATATCATGCATATACATAAGGAAGAGGCCCACCAAGATTAGTTTTGAGAAGAAGTAATTGTACCTCTATGTGGATTCCAGCTTCACGAGCTTCTTGGAAGAGCATATTTACTCGCACAAGATCGGTAGGCAATTGATCCTGCAAAGGGATAACTTTGATATTGGAAATGACTAGAAACAAGTTGATTGTTGACTAGTCATGCAATTTACTTCCAGAGAAGTCCACTTCTGGCTTAAGTAACTCACATAAAAGTTACCTTGTAAAATGTCTCAACAGAAAAATCTGGATTCGCTCCTATTGTTACTGTGCAGTATGTAAAGCTTACAGAAAACTTCTGCAGCAAATAGGCCAAATCAACAGTCCAAATACTGAAACATGAGTACAATAGGCTATCAGAATGATATTCGCATCGATCAGATTTATAACAAGACTTTTTGTCATTCTCATCATGGCTACTTTTGTTACAAATGAAACAACAGAGTAGACAACTCAAAAATAGAACACATTTCAGGAAATCAAACTAGTTTACACAAGAGAGCCCTAGCTTATAGCCACCTTGCATTTGCCTCCTCTAGCTTCTTTGTGGCTACAATACATATGACGGATTTTGATATGGCTACATTTCTTTTCCTGATTTATTTGACTATACTAGCGTGTTAAAAGATGGGGGAGCTCCTACTTCAAGAGAATTAGGTAGGGAAAAATGGTTCCTGTTTTTCGGAAATCTCCTTGGAATATTGACAAGCACTATTTGATGATGCAATTAATGCAGCACAGGATTTACCATGTTAATGTGCTTGTCGGCGCTGAAGGGATGGTGCTTACTCGAGCATTTTAAAGTCAATGCAAAACCAATAAAAACCAGTTCTCTGTTTCTTTAAGTATAGGATAGGACTATGTGAACTTGGTTTTCTCAAAGTCATTAGCAATGCTCATTAAAGATCTCTCAGTAATTCACTGCCTAGCTTCTCTTCCTACCATAAGGAACTGGTCGTGTTAAGTCATTCAACTAGCAAGCAATCAGAAAGAGTAGAATTCATATGACTCTCTAAAATGGAACCTGTAAGTGACCATGTCTAAGGAACTTTTTCTGCATATGTGTGCTAGCAAGTTCACATACAACAAAGTGAAAAATAAAATTCTCCTGGGCTGTGAATTGAATGAAGTTCACATAGTAGATCATATTTCCTTATAGGTTTTAAAAATTAGTTTCTAATTGTACAAGTACAGTTTAGAATAGAAGAATGTCTAATTATTTTTGAGAGATGAAAAGTTATTATATGCAAAATGTTCAATGTTACAATGTGCATGCATGTTCAGCATATCAAGGAGTGTTCGTAAGATATAGTTATGGTAGGGGTTTTACACATTTTGTTAAATCCTTAAAGAAACTACCTTGTAGTACAACAAAGCTCCACTAGTTCTTGAATATCACAATCAAAGACACCAAGGGATCTCAGAACCATTACAACACAAGCAAGACCACAATCCCACGTGTGTTGTTGGTTTATGTGAGGTACCTAGAATCAAGAAAATATTCGCATTAGTGAAATAACTGAATTCAAAATATTTCTTATAGAAAAAATGCAACTTTTTGAAAAGGAAGCTGGCTCAGAAACACTGTAACAAAGGTAACACATCAATGGCAGAGATAATGGACCAAATAAGAGACTTACTTCAACAAAGTGGGACAAGACCGAACGTGAGCAGCAGTCTTTGCTTGATGACTGTTGGATAGCATAGGCCTCAGCAAGGTTAAAGTGATTTTCAGCAGACCCCTCAAAATTTTCTTCGATTGCTTTCAAAAGCTTGTTCATGAGAAGATGTATAGGCCACATCTTTCAGCACTCTATGTAACTGCTCTTGCCAATATTTGTGAAGTCTCCTTTTATATCTCAAAAAGAGTAGATCTTCCTCAAATTATGGTTGCCAGAATTATTTCATCAATGCTTGAATGAACTATCACGTTTTCGAGCAGTGATCACAAGAAAATCAACAATCTTTTGCATTTAAAGCATGCCCTAGAGAATAAACACACACCAAATTTCAGTTTCTATTCACGGTTATAACGACCACTGGATAAATCAAACATGTGTGAAAGTACTCTAAATAGGACCATAAGAACAATAAATTGGGCAAAAAAAGGTAGTAGTTTAGTCACAAGTCATCCATGTCGTTTCAGAAGTGGAGAAATCTATCCATTGATTATTTGAAACAAATATTCTTCACTGCAAAACCAAACTGCTCAACTGATTCACAGAAATACATGAAAAACACCTTAAATGTCTCTCAACCTACACTCACATTTTATAGTGAACATGCTTCATATAATCTTCGAAAACTTTTGTGATTTTTGCTTAATTTTTTGGTTGACAATATAGTCAACGCCCCAGCACATCAATATTAATTCGATGAATCCCACAATACAGCTCAAACAATACAATCCACGGTTGATTATTCAACAACCATCAACTCAATCAAAGAAACCAGCTCCTCAGCCCTCCATGGATGATCATAACATTTTCAAGAATTTCTTTTATTGAACAACAAACGGAAAAGCAAAGTCAAAGCTGCAACAGAAATCAACCGACAAATAGAAAATCAAACCGGGGAAAAATCGAAACTAAAAAACATTCCAATCTCACGATTACAACCAAACACATAATCATCTCATGCCACCGCAAAACAATCTACAAGAAAAATAACAGAAATTACCAATGAGGAAAAATATCAAACACCTTGAATACAAAAATCATAAAGTATTGATTTTTCCTTGTTGAGCAATGGAAAAAGGTTTCTTTATGACTTATGAGCATTAAAGAGATGCAAAAGAAAAGGAGCAAACATTCAATTCTGTTGCACCGTCCCTAAAAATTATACATTACGTTTTTTGTTTCAGGAAAAATAGGTAGGAATAAACCAATTAGAGAAGAACAGGTGACTGATTCAGCTTCTGTTCTTTTACTGTAAACAGAACTTTCATTGGGTTGGGTGGGGGAGGGTGGGGTGGGCCCAGGGCCAAATTCTGAAAACCCAATTGTCACGATAATAATATAAATTTTTAAACTTTAAAAGATATAATAGTTGTACATAAATATTATATTAATATATAAATATTAATTTATTATAAAATAAAAGTTTTGAACTATATAACATGATTGGAAAAATATAAGTTATATATCTTAAAAATTATAATATTTTTAAACATTTATGTTTTAATAATATAACTTTTATGTTGTAATAATTTAAGGTTTAGTCTACTTTTGAGTCCACGTAATGATGGAATCCAATGTGAAGAAGTAAGCCATTATCTCGGCAATAATGAGCCAAGCTAGTATTTGCAGTGACTACGAGCATCCACAACCCTAATACAAAAAATACAATTCATTCAATCCACATCAACACTCTCTCTCATCCACATCAACTTTTCATCCATTTAAATCCACACCCACAACCCATTAAATCCAAATTCTACTATTTAATGGGTCCCACTTCACTCAATCTTCTCTCTCTTAATTTTAATTTTAATTTCATTTGAAATTTATAAATTTGGATACACAAATTTTATTAAATATTTTAAGTAAATAAAATGTTTTATTAAATAAATATATAAACAAACTTATTCCATTTCAATGTATAATTTGTGTTGCAATTTTAATAATACATAAGTTATTTAATTATCATTTTGCAATTATAAAAATACATGAGTTAGATATAACATAAATTTAAATAAAATAAAAAATAAATTAAATCAAACAATACTATAAAAAATTCACGAAAAAAGAGAACAAAAGTAAAATAAATGAAATGAAAAATGGTAAAGGAAAATAAAATAAAAGCAAATAATAATAAAAATACAATGCAAAAGAAAATCAAAAGAATTGGATGAGGTGGGACCCAGCTGTCGGATCTCTCCACTCTCCATCATAGCGCGTGTAGTACACGCGCCAATCAGAATACGCGGTGTACTACACGCGCTGTTAACGAGTTTTGTTTTCTTTTTTTCACCTTTTGGATCAAATTGGATTCAATCCTTTAAATCCAAATCCTTCTCTCTCTTCCAACTAGGATCCCATTACTACCCCACAATGCATGGGATCCATTTAATGTGGATTTAAATCCAAAAATTTGCTTGCATTGTGGATGCTCTAAGTAGTCATGCATATTACGATAGGAACTTCCAAAACCTTTATGTTATATTAACATAACTCCTATACTATTCTTTAAGTACATAAACGTTATGATGTTTGTATATAAATATTATATTAGTATAATAAAAACGTTAAATTATTACAACATAAAAGTTTTCAAATATATTACACCACGTTTTATATTGAAAAAAGTGTAAGTCTGTAATTTAAAAATTATGATACGTGTACAAAAAAATTATACTAATATAGTATAAAAGTTATATTCATATAACATAAAAGTTACCACATAAATTAAAAAAAAAAAATTTCTTTAATTTATACGTGGATTCAGGTCAGACCTGACCAAACCGCGGGCATCGGACAACCAGTTGTATATGCAATTGGTTCATAGAATCACATGGACACTACTCAATTAAATAACGAATAATTACAAAATATGTAACAATTCTCTCCCACTTATTCAGTTTCCTACAAAATTTCAGATGAATTGTCAAATCATTTTGATATTCGATCTTTAAGACTTTAACCATAAAATTATGAGATATATGATGAATTATTCGCAACTTTATCATTAATTAACCATGTTGAAGTATAATGGATGGCAATAAAAATATCAAATGAAACAAAATCGTAAAAACTATAAATTGATCGATCTATAGGAAATAAACTTTTGAATCTTTTACACGGTTTGGTGAGCTTGTAGGAATTGGGAGTTACTCTTCTCAGCACCACTTGCATGGATTTGAGATTCGTGCAACTGGACCGTGCGCGGGCTGGGCTGTCCCGCCTAGCCCGTGCCTCTTTACTTTTTTCGCATGTGTTGGTTGTTACCTTCACGTTATGTTAGTGTTACCTTCGTGTTATGTTAATGTGACCCAATCTCCAAATTCCATACCCTTAGTTTAAAATCACTGAACTAAAATAACATGAAGGTAACACTAATATAACATGAAGGTAACACTAACATAACATGAAAGTAACATAACATGAAGGTAAAAAACAATGTTAATCATATCTTCATGTTATGTCAGTGTTACCCTATGAGGGTAACACTAACATAACATGAAGGTAACCCTAACATAACATTAGGGTATGACTGCCTGGAGCGAATCTTGGTGGGTTTGAGCGCACCCACCAGGTGCATGGGGCGCGTGAAAACACGCGTCAAAGGTGCGTGGGGCGGGTCAACCAGTTGCACAAAATAGTTTGCCAGGAATTGGTGGCCTTCTCGAATAATTAAATTGGGATTTCATTTCAATATTTGAAATTTAAAATTTAAAATTTGAAATGAGTGAATTTCACAATTCATTTCATTATAAATACTTAAAAAAAATATGAATTTTAAATTCACGTCTATACAAACCATCAACAAATCAAATATGAAGAATTTCAAATCTCTTCTCAAATGTCTACACCCAAAGAGAGCCCTAGGATTTTAGATAATGAGAAATAAGTTTGTCTTCCGAACATTAGGGTCGGATACATTTACATGAATTTTGAGAAAGTTGTGGAAGCTACCAAATGTCTATTGTTTAAGATATTGTATATCAACCTTGAGAGTCGTAAATGTGAATATTAATTTGGAAATGAGTATAACTTAACACAAATCAACATAACACAATACAAATTTACCATAAAATATAACCTATTCACACCAAATTAAACATATAACTTATCGTGGGCAAATATCCAAATTACACATGCCAGAAAAATTCCCATTTTGCAACCATTTGACCAAAATAATGGGTGCACTTGTGGCCCACCCACCTCTATCACTAACCAATAAAAAAAAAAAAATCAATACACACATACACACTACACAATAATTTCACACGTTCAAAATTGAAAAAAAAAAATCACATTTTCGTGAAACTCTCATCCTCTTCACTCTCTTGCTCACTGTAGATCTTCCTTTTCTCTTCACTCTCTTCTCTTCCTCTCATTCGTGAAACATCTACAATCTTCAGTGGAATTGATCTATGCAACACTTTCGTGGAAGAACTTCTTGTGAAATGGGGTTTCACTTAAAATTTTGGCCTAATCCCCATTGAAATATAAATTCTTCTTGAAACCCTTGTAATTACTTCCTCAATTGTTTCATGAACCCTATAAGAACTCTAATTACTTTATAACATGTAACAATATGTTGGTTAGAAAATTAAACTTTAAATAGAACGTGGATCCCTATAATTTAAATTAATTCCTACAATTACTAAACAACTAAATAAATAAATGAACAACTAAATGCAGTTAAACTTTAATATTCAAATTTAAAGTTGTAATCTTACTTGATTCTTGTGATTCTTGAGGGATGGAAGCAGTAAAATTTTAGAGAAAATCCTCACAAAATATAGAGTAGTAAATTTTGTGGAATGAACGTAATGTATTTCATCTCTTTAAAATGCAAACTCGTGAATGTATAATCAAATCACTGAAAAAAAAAAAGTATAAAAAGAATGACATAAGTACACTACAAAAAGCAATCATAATGTACTCATCAACTCTTCAAGTCAGAAGTGGGTATTTGGTGATAATAAGTTATTTTATATGATATTTGGATACACTAATTTAGTACAATAAGTTATCTTATGTGATAATAAGTATTTATTATATGTTTTTGGTTATTTAGTTCCATTTTCTCTAATTCGAATACCAAAATTATAGTTAAACTCATTTTAAATCAAGATAAATTCTCTTGTGCACCAGGTGCACAAATCTAAATTGGTGCAATTGGGGCGACCCGGGGTCGATCTGCGCACCCGAGTTTTCCTTTTTTTTTTTCGCTTCAGACTGTTACATTTATGTTATAAGAATGTAACTTTTATGTTATATAAGTGTGACCTTTATATATAAATGTTATGACCTTCATGTTCATTAACTTAGGAAAAATTAAAAAATTTCAGGTTTTTTCATTTTAGATTGAGACCTTTATGTTGTATTGTTGTGACTTTTATATTGTATTCTTATGACCTTTATGTACAAATATCATGACCTATATGATCCATAACTTGGAAAAAATATTGTATTTTTAAGATGAACATACCTTTATGTGATATTAGTTGCACCTTAATATATGACATGAAGGTGCAACTAATATCACATAAAGGTAAATATGTGCAAATAATTTTGCTAAAATTCTTCCTTTTTCTTTTCTAAGTTATAATATATAAAGGTCATTACATTTATACATAAATGTCACACTTATATAATATAAATGTCACACCCATATAATATAAAGTTAACAATTTGAAGTGAAAAAATAAAATTAAAAAAAAAAAGTGCGAATCCAAATCCACCTGAATCTAACCCGAATTGTATGTGTTTTGATTGCGGAACCAACTATCAAATCAATGATTTTGTTTGTTTAGTATCCAATTGAATACTAAATTCAATCACAAATATAATAATATGAAACAGAGTTCCAATATGTCTAAATTATAGAATGATTTAGAGCAGCTGCATCAATCAATCGACAAAAAAAGAAAAAGAGTAATATATTAAAATAATGTAACAAAACTGAAAAGCAAAAAAAAAAGTAATAAAATATTGTTTCATGATTGCACTTTTATCTCACTTCTCTCACTATCCAGACAAGAAAATGTTGTTAATCTTTATGAATTCTGGTAGTATGCTAAAATGAGATTTTGATTAATATAATCAAGGATGAAAATATCCCGATATATCTCTGATATATCCCCGATATTTCCATTTTTTCATGTGACCGAAACAAAAATGGGCTATCACGATATTTCTCTGATATTTTCATTTTTGATAAAAAAATAAATGAAAATTCAATAATTATTAGCTAAATGTCGGTAAAAATTGGTATCGATTTCAATATCAGTGGCTTCAGGTAAAAATTATAAGAAAATTCATGACTATCAAGGAAATATCGGTAAATATCCCTGAAATATCGGTAAATATCGATAAATATCGGTAAAATATCGGTAAATATCGGAAAAATATATGTACCGATATTTCCACCGAAACCGATATATCCATTGATATTTTCGTAAAATCAAGGTACCGATATATCCATCGAAATTGATATTTTCATCCTTGAATATAATTGAAAATATTGTTTAGGCGCATGCCCTTAGTGACACAAATTAAATTTTATGAATTTCTCTCTAAAAGTCATACCCTTTATTTTTAATATTAAAAACCTTCCCCAATACATACCATACTTTTAATTCTATAAATAAATAGATTAGAAATAAATCAAATGGATAACACCCATTTCAAAATAAAATTTGACTAAATCCTTGTAATTACAGCAACACAAACCTACGGCTAATTCAAACCCGATGAATAAAGTAGCAATATATTTTGAACGGGACTCGAAAACTAAAAGAGACGTTGGCATTTTGCGCTTGTCACTTCTCTTTAAACCTCCGACAAATCAAATTCTTGCAATAAATCACTCTGAGCAGCAGAGAATATAATAACTCTAATCACTGCTAAATCACTCTCCAAACCCTTCTTAAATTCATCTTCCTCATCTTTTTCCTTCTTAATTTTCACCTTTAAAAGCTTTGCAGTTGAATTAATGGCTTTTGATGCGCCCATTTTGCACACAGGAAACATCTGGCAGAGCCTTGTCTTCACTGACTAGATTTTCTTCCGTGTTTTTTCCTTTTTGGGTTTTCTTTTTTTTTTTTTTTTTGTGTGTGTTTAAATGGAAAGTGCAGTTGAGAAGAGAGAGAAGAAAGATGGGCCAGAGTCGGTTACGGATGACTCAGTTACTGAGTCAAGAGATAGCAGCCGCAGCACGAGTAGCGATGGCAGATCGAGTTGTGATAATTCTTCTTCTGCTCATCAATTTGGATGGCCTATTAAAAATGCTTCTAATCGTTTGAAAATTGATGATGATTCTGATGCAAAAGTGAAACCCCATTTGAATGTTGATGATGAGTCTAAGATTAAGAAGCAGGATTCAAAAATTTCAGGTCAGTTATATGGTTTTTAATTATGTCAATCCTTTTCTTTTTATTCAAATTAAAGTTAACTTTATTTCTAAATTTTCTTGAAAAGGGCGAAAATGGCAAGAGAATAGAGGCCTACCTTCTCCCTTTCTGCTTTTCTTCTTATTGGCATTTACTTTGATTTATTTGAATTTGATATCATCAAATAATTTGAATTGCATAGAGTTAGAGATGATGAAAGAGCGTTTTGCAAAGATGTTGCTTGGTGAAGACATGTCTGGGGGTGGTAAAGGAGTTTCACCTGCTTTGACTATTTCAAATTCCATCACCAATCTATGTGGTAATAATTTGTGATGTAATGATATTTGAGAAGTTGCTTTTCTGTGATGAGAGATGTAGATTTTGTTCTATGCTGTGTTTTTGAGCTTTTGCAACCTTAATATGTAGCCACTGTGTTTGGACAATTGTGGAGATTGGAACCGTTGAGGTCTGAAAAGAAATCGATGTGGCGAAGAGAGATGGAATGGCTTCTCTCTGTGAGTGATCACATTGTCGAGTTGACTCCATCTTGGCAAACATTTCCTGATGGGAAGAGAGTCGAGGTAGGTCTTCGTTTTTGAGCACAATAGATACACTTCTTGTTTAAGTATTCTATATGCTTTAGCTTCGCTTTTTCTTGAAAGTTTCGGAGTTACATTGTTTATAGCATTCGGATATACATATAGTGGCTCCGAAGCATGAATTCATAGGCAATTGGGATGAGCCATTAGGTTGTGTTTGGGTGGAATATTTGAGGAATGATTTGATATTCATAGTAGTAAATCCATTTGTGGTGTTCTATATCATTTTCAACTATTTTTTGAGCAGCATGAGTGGATTTTGGATCCACTCCAAATGCATGTATCCAAACACAACCTTGTTTTTTGGTTGGTTATTGTTTCTTTCTTTTCAGGTTATGACTTGTCGTCCAAGATCGGATCTGTTTATTAATCTTCCAGCTCTTCGTAAACTTGACAACATGCTACTCGTGAGCATCAAATATCTTCAACTTTACATTAGGTTTAATACTGCTATGGTGTGAAATCTTATATCCGATTTTTGAATACCCCAGGGAATATTAGATGGATTTACCAATACAGAATTTTGGTATGTGGATCAAGGTATAGTGGCACCAGAATCTGATGGATCTATCAAGGCTATCCAACGGCAAGAGGATAAATGGTGGCTGCCGGTGCCACGTGTCCCTCCCGGAGGTCTTCCTGAGGCGACGAGGAGGCGATTGAGTCACAAACTTGAATGTGCAAATCAGATTCTTAAAGCTGCTATGGCCATTAACAGCATAGCTTTAGCTGAGATGGAAGTCCCTGAATCGTATCTTGAAACTCTTCCAAAGGTATGTTTTCATTCAATAACGAACGACCAAAAGAATTCGTGTTTTGAATCTTTTCTTGGACATAAATGCAGAACGGACGAGCATGTCTTGGGGATGTGGTCTACCGTTACATAACTTCAGATCATTTCTCATCGGAGTGCTTACTTGATTGCCTCGATCTGTCATCTGAACATGCTGCTTTGGAGATGGCAAACCGGGTCGAGGCAGCAATCTATGTATGGCGTAGAAGACAACATGATCTTAACCATTCAACCACTAAATCATCTTGGGAAATTGTTAAGGATCTTGTGACTCATGGAGACAAGAGTGAATTGCTTGCTCAAAGAGCTCAAACCCTCCTTCTTTCCTTGAAACAACGTTTTCCGGGGCTCACCCAAACTACTTTAGATTCCAGCAAAATTCAGTGCAACAAGGTTGGTTGATATTTCTCAGTATTGTTTTACTTCTACTAAATGTTATTCTGAAAGGGTTAATATCGAAAATCAACCTGAACTACCTGAACTTTTCATTTTCTGATTGCATCCCAAAGTCCATGTCTTTATTCGAGCACCACTTTCGGGCCAAAATCAAAACTGTCGTTCGATTTTTGCTCAAATTGAGTTTGAATCGAGTCTAAATCAGAAAATTGATTTTGTGCTTATGTTTGGTTTGAAATGTGGAGTGTTTTGGTATAGGTTTCATGAATTTTGATTATAAAAATTGGAACATCAAAATTCAATTTTGGCTGAAAATGATTTTAGGTTGCAAGTTTGAAAAATTCGTTAAATTAAAAAAATTCAGGTTGCAAATTGAAAAAATATCATAGTCAGATGAGTTTTTGATATTAACTCTATTCCAAACATAACGATATCATTTCTTGCATTGGGGTTGTCTTCAGGATATCGGCAAGTCCATTCTGGAGAGCTACTCGAGGGTCTTGGAAAGTTTGGCGTACAACATCATGGCACGTATCGAGGATCTACTATACGTGGACAACATAAGCAAGCAATCGGAGAAACTCTCATCCGCTTCTACATTCAGTTTAATTTGTCAGAAAAAAATCCCGATCCCATATTCAGTGCCCGCCTCAGGCACTCCGTACAAGACAGCATATGCGACACCCAACTTTTCACCGGCATCTCTTGTAAGCCCGTTGAGAGGGGAGAGGAGTCCGTTTTCAAGTGGAAATAGCAACAAGCCTGTGCGACGTGGTTTAGGAGTCAAAAGAGTCCTCACGAACTATCTCGTTGGTGATGCAAAGGCAAAGAACTGCGGCCTAGGTTCTGCATCGAACATGGATGTAAAAGAACCATCCTCCATTGGTAATGAGTCGAGTTCATAGCTGATGGATGGATAGTTAGATAGCTTGGTTTGTTGTACTTAGTTGGAAAAAAGGTTGTAAAACACAGAAACTGCTTGTTTTCTGTTATAGAAAAGATGATTACAGAATGTGAAGAATGAGAATGCATTACATCACTATTGATTATATATGTTACTATTGCCAGATTTTGAAATTAAATCCCAATCAAATTCACTGTAAATCATATGGGCAGATTAGCTGTTAAGAGAGTATGAAATTATACATGTAGTTGCATACTTCACATTTTTAAATAGATACAAAACCTCGTGTGAGACAGTCTATTTTTATTAATCATGGATTGAACTCATTTACATGAATTTTTATATGAATTGTTAAGTACAAGTTATGAGTTAGACCTGTCTTAAATTCTCACATAAAATTTATATTCTTTTATAAATCGAAGTTGATAGTGATACTTTTAGTTACAATATTTTTTTTGAGAGGGCTGCCGAAATTACACAAAATTTTTTAAGGATTTGACTTTTCTAACATTGTATATAAGGAAATGTACTTTTCTACCACAAAATATAACAAAGTTACCTTTTCTACACTATTTTGACTCGGTCATGGAAAAATCATTAAGTAATGATTGCTTGATGATATATTCAATTTTATTTATACTTATTTAACAATTGTTTTATCCAAATACTGTAATTACAAATTTATTTGCTCTTTTTATTTATTCTCTTGTATTTATAGTTATTTAACAATTGTTTTATCCGACAACTGTAATTAGTAATTTTTATAATTTCTAATTCATAAATTATGGTTCGATTAATTAGTACGAGAACCACTATAATGTGTTAATCGAAGCAAAATAATTTATACTTAATTTAATAGAAATACTGAATATAATTTAGGTGGTTCGAGTGGCTCGATCACTAGTTCAAAAAATAAAAAATTTACAAAGTGATCGAACCACTATGTGAAATTCATAGTGGTTCGATCACTAGTTCAAAAAATCAAAAATTTCCAAAGTGATCGAACCACTATGTGAAATTCATAGTGGTTCGATCACTAGTGTAAAAATCAAAAATTTTCCAAAGTGATCGAACCACTATGTGTTTCACATAGTGGTTCGATCACTAGTGTAAAAAACCAAAATTTTCCAAAGTGATCGAACCACTATGTCAAATTCATAGTGGTTCGATCACTATTGAAAAAAATCAAAATTTTTTCAAAGTGATCGAACCACTATGTCAAATTCATAGTGGTTCGATCACTAGTGTAAAAAACCAAAATTTTCCAAAGTGATCGAACCACTATGTCAAATTCATAGTGGTTCGATCACTATTGAAAAAAATCAAAATTTTTCAAAGTGATCGAACCACTAGTGGTTCGATCACTATTGAAAAAAATCAAAATTTTTTCAAAGTGATCGAACCACTATGTCAAATTCATAGTGGTTCGATCACTAGTGTAAAAAACCATTTTTTTCCAAAGTGATCGAACCACTATGTCAAATTCATAGTGGTTCGATCACTTTGGAAAAAAATGGATTTTTGAATATTTTCAGTTTGACCCCTGAAAAAGAAATTTTATTACATTTTGACCCCAAAATAAATACAAACCCTAACACTATTTCACCCCCATTTGCGCCTCCATCCTCCATTTTCCTCTTATTACATTTTGACCCCAAAATAAATACAAACCCTAGCACTATTTCTCCCCCATTTGCGCCTCCATCCTCCATTTTCCTCTCAAATTTCTTCTCTCTTCTTCTCTCTTTCAAACATTGAAGTGCATTGGTAAGTTTTTTTTTTTTGTACATGTCTTTCGATTAATACTTCAAAATGTTTAAATTATTTTGAAGTCTTTTGTTTTAATAAAATTGGAACTTGTATTTAGGTGTTAAATTTTGCATTTTGGTGAGTCCATCGATTTTTGGCAAGAAGATTGAATCTTGAAGGGATTTAGCAATGGGTGATGAGGTATGTTCCAATTTACACTTTTGCTTTGATTTGTTGAAGTATAGTTCGAACCACTTGATGTTTATAGCTTTGAATTGTTTAATTTGTTGACTAATGATTGCAATTAGGCCTCTTATGGTTTTGTATGGTTCGAATTTTTTAGATTTTTTGAATAGTGTTTGAATTGTTTAATTTGTTGACTAATGATTGCAATTAGGCCTCTTATTGTTTTTATGGTTCGAATTTTTGAGAATTTTTGAATAGTGTTTGAATTGTTTAATTTGTTGACTAATGATTGCAATTAGGCCTCTTATTGTTTTTATGGTTCGAATTTTTTGAGATTTTTTGAATAGTGTTTGAATTGTTTAATTTGTTGACTAATGATTGCAATTAGGCCTCTTATTGTTTTTATGGTTCGAATTTTTTGAATAGATTTGCACTATTGTTGATTGCTTTGGGTTTTTTGAATACATTCGGTTTAGGGTCCATGGGTTCAATTGTTTTAAATTTTTTGCACCATTGTTTGAGTTGTTGAAGTATGGTTCGAACACTTGGGGATTTATAGCTTTGAATTGTTTAATTTGTTGAGTAATGATTGCAATTAGGCTTTATTGTTTTTTTGGTTCGAATATTTTGAGTCATAGCTTTATTGGTTTTTTGGTTCGAATTTTTGATTCATAACACTTGGGGATTTATAGCTTTATTGTTTTTTTGATTCGAATTGTTCAATATTTGTTTTAAATTTTTTGCACTATTGTTTGACTTGTTGAAGTATGGTTCGAATTGGGTGTGGTTTCTTCATTCCAATTGTTCAATATTTGGTTTAAATTTTTTGCACTATTGTTTGACTTGTTGAAGTATGTTTCGAATTGGGTGTTGGGATTTATAGCTTTGAATTGTTTAATTTGTTGAGTAATGATTGCAATTAGGCTTTATTGTTTTTTTGCACGTTTTGAATTTTTTGATTTAGATACGGGTTTCTTGATTCGAATTGTTCATTATTTGTTTTAAATTTTTTGCACTATTGTTCTTGATTCGAATTGAAAATTGCCGATTCTTGTTGCAAAAGTTTGGGTGTTTGTATTGTTGAATGTTGAAAATTGCAAATGTTGAATTGTTGTTGAATGTTGAAAATTGCAAATGTATATATTTTAATTTACTTTAATGTATACTGATTGAATTTTAATGATATACAGTACGAGCCGGTATGGGTACGCGAGGCTTTACAGGGTACTATAGCCTACGTAGTCGGCTATGTTCGTCTGAGCCTCATTGATGAGATCAAGGCAGAATTGCGTAGCATAGGACCGGACTGTGTGCAGGAGTTTCAGGGGACGTGTTTTGGACACTTCCTGCTGTGGGAAACCGAAAGGACGATCAGCAAGCAGTTTCTACATGCCCTTATGACACGCCAGATGCATAAGGGACCCGTTCCAGCTGATGATTTTTGTTCCATATTAATTGTAATGTCCACATTTTGACATCAGATAGAGAAGATGGCTTTACCTTAGACGAAGATGTTGACGCATCGTTGGATGATGAGCAGCGCGAGGCGTTTGCGGAATTTTGTGAGTACACAATGCAGCCGGAATGGTATGTTCCCGATATGGACGGATTTGACGAGCCAGAATCCGGGGAGATTTTACATGTCCCTCATGGACTTCAAAAAGGCTCGGTGTATAACAGTAAATCCGATTTAAAAAATGCAGTCGGGATGTACCATTTGGTGAATCAAGTTGAATATCGGGTCCTATATTCGGATAAGCACAGGTGGAATGTGAAATGCAACCACGACGGATGTCGATTCGTACTTAATTCATCTTCCAAGCACGGGATCTGGAAAATCTCCAAGGCTGTAGTGCCGCATAGTTGTCAGCATGACTTAAACACCCGCGCATCCCGCAGAATCCCTTCCTCGGTGATCGGTGAATACTACGTCGAGCAAGCCAGAAAAGAAAATTCCAATCTTGTGCCGAGGGCTATGATTCAAGAAATGGGTCAACGATACGGCCTGAACCTCAGCCTCAAAGTCGCAAGAAGGGCGAAACGTCACGCTATGTACAAGGCGTAAGGCGATCCGAAACAGTCATTTTGCTTGCTCCCATGGTATTTGCTCGAGTTGGTGGATGCCAATCCTGGAACTTACACTGCATTGGAAACACACTCGTCTGGTAAATTCAAGTTCGTGTTTTTTGCCCTGGCTGCCTCAATCATTGGATTTCGAAATTACGGTCGTCCGGTTATAGTTGTTGACGGTTGTCACTTGAAAGGCTCATACAGAGGTATTGGCTTCGTCGCGGTGACAAAAGATGGGAACGACCAAATTTTCCCCCTTGCAGTTGGAATTGGAAACATCGAGAATGATGAGTCATGGTCTTGGTTCATGAAGCATGTTAGGGAAGCATTCGGATGCCCTGACGACCTACTCATCGTTTCTGATCAACACGCAAGCATAAGTAATGCGATACATGAGAACTTCCCTGAGGCCACGCATGGACTATGTTGTTACCATATTAGACAACATTTGGCCAAACATGGGTCGCATTTGGTCAATCTGTTCCAAAGAGCTGCATACTGTTATGATCCAAATGAGTTCGATGGGTAAGTTTATCCCCATATAATTATTTGCACTACGTATTCATAAATAACAAATTGACGTAAAGTGTTCTTTGTTTTTTTAAACAGGTACATGTCAGCCCTACGTGACAGTCTGATGATGGGTGCAATCAATACATTGCAGAACGCCCAAGAAACGAGGTGGTCACGCGTAAAATGTCCAGTACGACGATACAGTTTCATGACGTCGAATGCCGCGGAGGTTTGGAATGCACGCCTCGTTTGGGCAAGAAAGTTGCCCGTTTGTTCCTTCCTAGAGGCTGCTCGACGGATTATGGAAAAATGGTTTGTCAAACGGAGACAAACGGCGGACGAAAGGGATCACCCTCTGACGAAGAACGTTCACGACAAGTTAATCGAGCGGCAGCGGCTTGGTCGACAAATGGATGTCTCTGAACTTGGGGGAAATAAATTCAAGGTTGTTTCCAATGGTAAACTCCATGTGGTGGACTTGGACCACCATATGTGCACATGTTGGGAGTTCCAAAGCGAGTTAATTCCTTGCTCACACGCATGTGCTGCCATCAGGTCAGTCCACTTTTTGATCTTTGACTACAATTCTCTCGCCCATCCCATCTCTTGATTTTTGTTTGGTTTCACAGTTTTACGAAACGGTCGGTGATCAATTACGTGTCGCCTTATTACACGACCGGATGGTTGAGGGGAATGTGGGCCGCCGAGGTTATGCCTGTACAAGAGCCACAATACTGGAAACAACACGATGTCGTTCATCTACAACTGTGTACGGCTCCAGAGAATCCAAGACAGGCCGGTCGACCTAAAAGTACCCGTATACCTTCTACGGGTGAACATTCTACTGGACGTCCTCGAAGGAGTGGGACATGCGGACGATGTGGAAGAGCTGGTCACAATAGGGCTACCTGTACGGAGTACATTCCCGAAAGTTCACACCCTATTTTGGATGAGCTTGAGTAGGATGATCCTATCAATAGTGGTCACGTACCTATGAGGAGGAAAAAAAAAGACATGTTCATTGTGCGGTTCTGATTCACATACAAAGAGGAGGTGCCCTACGTATTTGGCGCGACCTTGAAACACAGTTGTATAAGTACATATGTATATGCTTAGAAAAATTGGTTTTTACACTAGTGATCGAACCACTATGAATTTGACATAGTGGTTCGATCACTTTGGAAAATTTTGATTTTTTTCAATAGTGATCGAACCACTATGAATTTGACATAGTGGTTCGATCACTTTGGAAAATTTTGGTTTTTTTCAATAGTGATCGAACCACTATGAATTTGACATAGTGGTTCGATCACTTTGGAAAATTTTGGTTTTTTTCAATAGTGATCGAACCACTATGTGAAACACATAGTGGTTCGATCACTTTGGAAAATTTTTGATTTTTACACTAGTGATCGAACCACTATGAATTTCACATAGTGGTTCGATCACTTTGGAAATTTTTGATTTTTTGAACTAGTGATCGAACCACTATGAATTTCACATAGTGGTTCGATCACTTTGTAAATTTTTTATTTTTTGAACTAGTGATCGAGCCACTCGAACCACCTAAATTATATTCAGTATTTCTATTAAATTAAGTATAAATTATTTTGCTTCGATTAACATATTATAGTGGTTCTCGTACTAATTAATCGAACCATAATTTATGAATTAGAAATTATAAAAATTTACTAATTACAGTTGTCGGATAAAACAATTGTTAAATAACTATAAATACAAGAGAATAAATAAAAAGAGCAAATAAATTTGTAATTACAGTATTTGGATAAAACAATTGTTAAATAAGTATAAATAAAATTGAATATATCATCAAGCAATCATTATTTAATGATTTTTCCATGACCGAGTCAAAATAGTGTAGAAAAGGTAACTTTGTTATATTTTGTGGTAGAAAAGTACATTTCCTTATATACAATGTTAGAAAAGTCAAATCCTTAAAAAATTTTGTGTAATTCGGCCCATTTGCTCTATTTTTTTTTAAATATAGAACATTGATAGTGTTTCAAATATTGAAATAAGTTATACAAGTGATGTGACAACATGTCTATACATTTTACAATAAGTTAATATCCAATTGATCCAAGATTCAAAAACTAAAATGCTACTATTCAAATTCAAATGTGGACAACAACTTGTCAAGAAGATACAAATATAAAGATAGGATATTGCATATAATTCACACATTTCAATTTCATAAAAAGCCCATACATAGATATTCAATAATTCGATTTGAAACTTAAAAATGGACAAAAAAAAAATCAAAATGCTAAATATCAAATTATTGCAAAATTCAATAATTTGGTAGAATTAGCATATATTAATTCAAACAAAGCTAGCTGTAAATCAACTTTTAAAAAATCAAGTTTAACTTCATACTTGTATCTGAATAAATAAAAGTAACATACTACTACCTCCGTCCCATGATTTTTAGCCTACTTTGACCGGCACAGATATTAAGAAAAAACTGTTGACTTTGATTGGATGTGTTATTTTAATATTTTTGAGTGACAATTTTGTAATTTAAACCAACTTTTTGAGTGCAAAAGTTGTAAAATGAAAGAAATGGAGGGGTAAGAGAGTAAAATTTTCTTTGCCATTTTGGGGCTGACAAATTTAATTGGGACAAACGAAAATGGCAAGTAGGCTGAAAATAGTGGGACGGAGGGAGTATATCATTATACTTTTCTTTTATACATATTTTTGTAAGTATATTTAAATTACTATTCACCTTCATATGCACCCACATATTAGTTCATCGCTGATTCCACTTCAAAATACATATTTCAACATCTTTATATTTCAGACAATATTTTAACATACTCCATTGTTTATAGTGTATACTGAGGATTTTTTTTACTGCTTGATTTACGTATGCAAAATGATCATTTGGGATAATAGAGTTTGAGTGAGTCTTATATATAAGACTGTGTCACGAAGTATCAATTCACAACCCACACTTTATAATTTGAAAATGAGTTTGTTTAGTGGACAAAAATGCAACTTAAACTATCTAGTAAACCGTCATACACAAGTTTTTGTGTAGAATTTTAATAGTTAAAGGGAGAGAATCAAAACTAAGCTCATGAGTCATATATGTATAGTTAGAAGTATGGTTTTTTGTTAGCCGTTTTATAAATGTAATTTCGTAAAATGGATGAATCACAATTCAAGATATTAATTTTAATTTATGAAAATTGTTGAAATTCCCATCATCAATTAATCAATAGCATAAAAGAATGAGTTGCTTTCCTCTACACCAGTTGTAATGATCTGAGATTTGTGCAACCGGGCCGCGCACGAGCTGGACCGGCCCTCCCAGCCCGCGCTTCTTTACTTTTTCACGTGTTTCGGTTGTTACCTTCATATTATGTTAGTGTTAACTTCGTATTATGTTAGCGTTACCTCATTTCCAGATTTCATACTCTTAGTTTAAAATCATTGAATTAAAATAATAGGAAGGTAACATTAATATAACATGAAGGTAACACTAACAAACATGAAGGTAAAAAACAATGTTAATATCATACCTTCATGTTATGTTAGACTAACCTTCATGTTATGTTAGTGTTACCTTCATGTTATGATAGTGTTACCTTCATGAATGTAACACTAACATAACATGAAGGTATGATTGTCTGGAGCATAACATGAAGATATGATTGCCTGGAACGAATTTTGGTGGGTTTGAGAGCACCCACCAGACGCGTGGGAGCCCGTGGGGCACGTGGGGTAGGTCGATCCGGGTGAATGGATCATAGATCCATGCACCAGTTGCATAAAATATTTTACCTAAAATAATTGGATAAAAAAAAGGATGAATGCTAGATAGATAATATGTTAACTTAAGGAAATTATATTTAAGTTACTAAAGTAAATAGGACAAAATACTTCTTAATATAAAAACCCTAGTAACATAAGGTGTCCGGCCCATTGAGCCCAAATCCGAGTTCATCTTCAACATATTCACGTCAAATAAATTTGAATTGTATCCAATAGTTTTATACAATAAGACTATATTTTTAGATGAACTCGTTAAGGGCCTATTTGGATAGGTGGATTTGAGTAGATATTTAAAATTTATGGTAACAAATCCATCGGTAGTGTTTGGATGGATGTGGATTTGAAATCCATAATTTTCATTTTGAGCTAATTTCAGAGTTATTTTGGTAGCTTTCAAATCCACTCCAACTTGAGAGGATTTAAAATCCATTCATTTTAAATTTTAAATTTCAAATCACTCTATTAAAATGGAAGTACATGGTTATAAAATGAGCGCTTACATAAAAGAAAATGTAATCAACTTGTTTCTATTTATTTGGGCCAATTCGGGCCTATGCAAATTTGGGCCGGGTGCAGGATGCTTATTGGCCAATATGGACGGATTCAATCATTCAATGGATCAATATGCTATGTTCAATTATTGTAATAAAAATGTATTATTCTATGTATAGCTTGTAGGGTTGTAGGAGCTAACAAAATTCTCTGTAATTTTATTTGGTATATAATGTAGCTTTCAAACAAAGCAAAGAGGGGTCATTCTTTTCTATGCTTAGACTTACCTATGTCGTGTGTTTTCTGCTCGCTATCCCTCTCTCTTTTCTTAGTTTGATCCTTATATGAGTCATATTTGTGAGATGGAGTGTCACGCGATCTGTTTCAGTACATGTAAATACTTATGATTGCAAAACACATACTTATAAACGAGTGTAAATCAAAACAATTAAATGTCATATGTATAGTAATTTTTTTTCACTATAGTCACTATTAGAAATCACTCTCCGTTGGAATTTTACGAAATACCGTTGGAATTTTATAAAATTATGTTGGAATTCTTGATTCCAACGGAATTGGACCGTCTGAAAAAGGGGTGTTGGAATTTAAAATTAAGAAAGGAAATTCCAACAGAACATTCCAATGATACTTTTCCGTTGGAATATACAACCACCAATAAAATTCCAACATTATTCCAACGGAATTTCCAACGGCGTTGAATTTCGTTGGAAATTCTATTGAAATTAAATTATAAAAATTCCAACGATTATTATTTCCATTGGAATTTTCTGTTGAAATTTGGTTGTTTTCTAGTAGTAAGTGACACAATAAAACACATAACTTTATATTAAGAACTAAACGTAGATATTTATAACTGTAATATTTGATCACATTAACTGAAACACAATTATTTCTATACATCAAGTGCATGGGTCATGACCCATGCAATCCGGGTCATATGACCCGGGAGGTGATTTTCACGCCCAAAACGCGCTAGAACGCGCCCCCACGCGCTGACACGCACCCCCAAATCGCGCTCAAATCCTAATTTCACTCCATGACCTTTTAGTTATTTCGCCTAACCTTTTAGTTACGCCCTCCTAACCTTTTCATTATGTTTACATAACCTTTATGATATATTCGCATAACCTTTCTATCCTGATGGTTTAATATTTTACAGAGTAAGATAAATATATATTACCTTTTAAACCTTTATGTTATAATAACTTAATCTTAATATTATAATAATTTAACTTTATATTATAATAATATAACTTTTATATTTTTCAAAGGTTATGATAGTTCTATATAAATGTTATATCAATATAACATAAATATTAAGTTATAAGAATATAAAAGTTTTCAATTATATTACATGATTGAAATAATTCTAAATATATAATTTTAAGGTTTTAACAGACTGTAAACCTTTAAGTTGTAATAATGCAACATTTACGCATAATAATATTAACCTTTATGTTATATTAACACAACCTTTATGTTATTCTTTAAATAAATAAATGTTATGATATTTATATATAAAAGTTAAATCAACATAACATAAAGGTTAAATCATCACAACATAAAGATTTTCAGCTATATTATCTTACATTTTATATTGAAAAAAGTCTGAGTATAAAGGTTATAATGTTTGTACAAAAATGTTATAGTCATATAACATAAAGGTTATACTCGTATAACATAAAGGTTACCGCATAAATAAATAAATAAATGGACGCGGATCCGGGTCAAATCTGACCCGACCCGACCCGACCCGTGGGTGCCCAGTTGCATGGATCTAGATCCATGCAGTTGGTGCACAAGAACAATGCTCTATCTGAAAATATACCCACATTGACCTATTTTATTTTGACTTTAACTGATCCATATATATGAAGCCACATCTAAGGTAATCAAGGGCATATCCTCTTGGTAGCTTAATGTGCTTTAGCCCCCCAAACTTTTACAAACACCTCATTACATATTGTATATAATGTGGAAAAAAATATAGATTTTCAGTGTTAAATACTGATTTAGCTCCCGCAAAATGAATTACTCCCTCCCAAGGATTAAAATATCGCGATATTTCGTCGAAATATCGGCGAAATATCGCGAAAATGAAAGCACCAAAATAATATCACCATGCCAAAAAATTTCGTTGAAAATATCGCGATATTTCGGTAAATATCGCGATTATATCGTTTTTATATCGATATATCGCGATATATCGCGATATATTCCGATATATCGCGATATATCGCCCTTTTTCTTTTTTCTTTTTCCTTTTCTTCCTTTTGTTTTCAGGCGCGTGATCTTTCCTCTTTTTTTTCCTTTTTTTTTTCCTTTTTTTTTAAGATGTATGTATTTTCCTTTTTTTGTTATTTTCCTTTTTTCTTTTTTTCCTTTTCTTCCTTTTGTTTTTTACTGTTTTTTTATTATGAAATATTTATGTATTTAAAGTATGTCTATTAAAACTTAAATTTAGTTTTTCTTCTATATATGTAAATAAATGTAATAAATAATTAATTTATATAGATTATAGATTAATATACTATTATTTAGTTTTCTCTCATAATTTAATTAAGTTTAGTTAAATTACACAAGGAGTGTTATCATTTCAATGGAAGAAACTTGTAGAGTATTGTTATTCAAATAATTCAAATGTATGATATAATAAATTCATTGTTTATTTATATAAATCTGTTGTATTTTTTGTAAATTATGTGTCTTTCTAGGTATCTTCTTATAGGTAAAGTGCTTAATGTTAGTTATAACATTATATAAATTACCAGATATATTTTCTAATTTTTTCACAATATTTTCGTGATTTTTTTAAAAATTACCGATATTTCCACCGAAACCGATATATGAACCGATATTTCCGTAAATTTAAGGTACCGATACATGCACCGAAACCGATATTTTCATCCTTGCTCCCTCCTCCCAATAGTAACCCTAGCTCCGCTCTACACATAATTACGTATGTAAGACAATCTTATACGAAATTTTGAGTAAAAATACATATCATGCATATATTTGATGAGAATATAAGCAAGTGGGGTTGTCTTCGTCTTCGTCCTTTGCTGTCGATTTGTTTGGTCCTAAATATATTGAAATATAATTTTAACAATATTGATGCAAGTAGTAGGTGAATCGACCTTGTTGATCATAAATCACCAACCCCACTCCACATTTAAATAAAAAAAAGCAATACCACGATTACCCCAATCAACACTACACTTCCACAAGAAGTTGCCACATAACCAACAATCCAAATGTAAATAATGTAAATGCACTTCAAATGAATTTGGAGCTTCCATCTATGGCAATCACCCCACTAGCTACTACAATGGTGGATTTCGAGTCATCCCATTTCCCACTAATGCAACCACTATATAAACACCAGTCGCAACTTCATGATCTCATAAAAGCATAACAATAACAACAACAACAATCGAGAAAATGGGAGCATCATCAGCTAAGTCATGTTTCATCATTCTGGCATTCCTCACAGTTTACGGGATCGCCTTGGTGTCCGGAGCGGGAGAGTGCCCGAAATCGACACCGGACGCGGAGGCGATGAAGCTGTACCCATGCATGGGGGCGGCACAGGACGGGAATGCGGCGGTTCCGGCGAGCTGCTGCGCTCAGGTGAAGAGACTTGGGCAGAACCCTAAATGCATGTGCGCAGTGATGCTGTCTGATGCAGCTAAGAGCTCTGGAGTCAACCCCCAGATTGCGTTGACCATTCCCAAGAGGTGCAACATTGCTGACAGGCCTGTGGGTTACAAGTGTGGAGGTAATCATATATCTTTCTCTTTTTATTTCCAACATCTTCTCTATTTTTATGTTTTTTTTTTGTTAATTTGTTTGGATTTTGGATATTATTGGTTTACATGTGAACATTTCTATTCATAAATTAAGGCAAAACTTGTGTGTACGTGCTTATAAAGGTATTATTAGTTTGATGTTAGTTATATATTCATGAGGTATTACTGGTGTATCCATAAGGTATTAGTGGTATATCCTTAAAGGTATTAGTCGTATACTCATAAGGTATTAGTTTCATAATCATAAAGTAATTACGTGTATAACTGAAATATATATTTTAGTGAAGATATTATTCAAAGTATTACTTGTTATAGATTAATGTATTAATCATATTATTTAAAGGGTGTTACAATTCAAGTTGGGGACCGACTTTGACTCAGGGACACATAAATCCTACTCGATGAAATGATAATTCATTTAGTAATTGATGAATATGAGATTTTCCGATACATATCGACTAATGGGTTGGTGGGAAATTTTCATGAAAGTACAGATGAAATATTCAGTTGGTAAATTTTACTAATGATACATAGGGTTAGCAATTAATGAAAATATATTGTGTGTATAAGTTATAAATTAACTAATTAATTGTTCTACTAATTTCAATTTTGTTATTGTGTTTTGGCAGCCTACACTTTGCCTTGAGAATATCACATAATCTGAAGGCATGTTTGGTTGATGGAGATTGTTAGTACTACTTTTCTACGAGATATAATCGTCTATCCCGGGCTAGCTAGTTCATCTATCAAGCTATTTAATAATGTAATTATGAATAACATGAATAAACAGCATATTCCATTTTCGTGTTTGTTTAGATCGATTACTACGATTTCAGTGTTTAATATTGCATTTCATTATGTTTAATATAATAAACTACTATGTATTAATACTAGTATTTCATTTGCTCGCAATGTTCGGTTTATAATTTATTCTGATAGTTATATTAAAAAGTTATTTATATATCTTTTATTACTTCAAATTTTATATATAATATTATAGAAATATATTTTTCATTTTTTTTTTTTGATTTTTAGAGTTATATTTTATTATTTGTAATAATTTATTGAGTAAAATAGAGTTTTAATTGAAGAAAATAGAATTTGGTTGGTCCCTATTTCTCGTGTCTTTTCAGTCTTCTTTGTGCATTCATTTTTTTCTTTTTCTGTGACCTGCTATTTTGAATTAAAATAACAAAAATTGTATATGTCATTCTACGTTAGATTTGACAAGATTAAAATGTTGAAATACAAATTTTTTAAATAATCTAAACAACGAAATTGAAAGCTTATATTCTATTTATTGTCCTTTGAAAAAAGATTCATGGTCGTTTGCTCGCTAGATTATTTGATAAGTTAATGATGGAGTTAGTTAAAAGTGATCATTTAACGGTATAAATTTGAAATGTTTATTTATGTAGAAAATTTCTCATAGTTAGAAAAAATATATATATTAAATTTCCTTTAAACCTTAAAATTGATAATATGAATAATTATAAACATTAAGTAATTAAAAAAAGAATCAACAACTTGAAAGCTTACTTTTTTTTTTTTTTTTCGTTAAAGTTTTTTCATGATCTCATAGATAATTTCATAAGTTAATGATTTTCAGATTTAGTTAAAAGTGACCATTTAACAATATAAGTCTTGAATATTTATCTATATACTACGTTTCTCATAATTACAAAAGGTATATAAATTTTCTTAACTTTGAAATTGATAATAATTATAAACATTAAGTAATTAAAGTTAGCAAAAAAAAAAGAAAAAGAAATTTAAAAATTTGAAAACTAACATTCTATTTGTTTTTATTTCATGTTGAATATTTTTTTTTTTTTTGCCTCTATAAATAATTTGATAAACTAATGAGTTTTGGAGTTGGTCAAAATTGACCAATCAACAATATATCACGTTGAAAAGAGTGCTAAATGATATACTTAATTTTCTTGAAAAACTATTATTTTAGAATTTTTTAATTACTCATTGATGTGACATTTTTTTAGGGAAATGATATTGTTGTAAATTTTTCCAAATGTCTTTATATATATATAGATATAGATATAGATATAGATATAGATATAGATATATATATATATATGTTACTTAGTGATGCATGTTATTTGATGTGATGAAATACTAAATTAATTAACTAAATAATGAGAAGAGATGCTCTAAAATAAATTTTCTTTTCAATATTCTCATCGATCTCATGTCTTTTGTCCGTTTATTTGACATGTCCTAATTCTAAAGTTATGATCGATAAAAAAGAAATTAAAAAGCATAACTGAGAATTAGAATGAGAGAACATGGATGAAATGAAGCAAAATTGAATTAGTGTGACTCAAGGGTTTTATTTCAGGGTTCAACTATCCACACCCCATCATATACTAAACACACCCTATTCTTTTTAAAATAAAATAAAATAAAATAAAATAGATAAAGGGAAAAGTCCACCCTTCTATCCACACCCCATTTACGCTTTTTTTTTCTTCACTTTTCATATTATTTCCAAGTTCAATTGATTTCCAAAATTTTTTTAATAAATCCAATTTAATTCAATTTATCATTTTCCAATCTATATTCTTTTTAGATCCAAAATTATGAATAGATCAGGTCCAACATGCTTTCGTAAAATAAATTAAACCCAAAGGAGTTCATATATTTCTTTGACCAGAACAGCACCGGGTGAGATGGTTTGCAACACCACCAGCTGGAAGATTATTGCCCCCAAACTGTTTTATGAACAACTCCTCACTGTTCAACTTCAACCCTCAGGGAAGATAGTTTGCAAGTTATCCAGCTCCTTCAGCAACTGCCTAAGACAACCTTGGTTCGTTTCCTACACTTGTACAAGGTGATCCTTCCAAGGGATAAATCGATCAAACGGAAAACACGTTGAAACAAAAGCCTCTTTTTTATTAAGAACTAAAATATATTTATTACATATCCATAATCTCCTTTTGGGAGGAGAATACTGGATCAGCCTCTCATAGAGATGGCTGTAACTCGTAGACACATAAACCGAAAACTAAAACCTAGAACACTCAAACTATTACAAAGATATTTTTATTTGAAGAAAACTATGGAGAATTGTTGATGTCCTTAGCTTCCTTCTACTTGCCTTATTTATAGATGGAAATCCGAACTTGAAGTGCGGATTCCAAAGTTGCTTAAGCCAGCTGTTCACCTTTTCTAAGTGGATCAACCACTGAGTTAGTGCTTGCCAGCTTTTTCTCCTCGTGACTTATCCCATGTGAAATTGTCGGGGAATCTGTTTTTTCCTCCCATGACTTTATCGTATGCGATGCTTGTGGGACGTGACTTAGCCCATGTTACCTCTGTCAGGGAATCTTAGAAATTTGGCCTTCGTGGTCCCCGTGGATAACTTTTCTTTTGTGCAGGCCCTTTGTCCTTGTCTGCCCCTCTCTCTCGTCGGTCGGGTTTGGGTAGAAACCCTTTCCCGAACTCGGGTTCTTTCTGCTCTGGGCATGCTTGGCAGACATGGTCTTGTCCATCGGCCAATATGTGCCATATTGCAGAATTTCCGATAAGTCTCTTTGCTTGCCGGAAGCTTGTTTTCCCAAAGAATCCTTCCTTTTGTTTCAAAAAGGTCCTCTGCAAAGCTCGTCGTTGTTCCTGTCATGGAATTCAGCAGGAAAGATCCATTTGCCGAATTATGAAAGAACTTGAATGGGTACTTAACCTTGTCCATTTCGGTTAGGCAAACCCATAGTCCCCATGCTCTTCAGGTAGAAGCTTCGTCTTCTGTGAATGCTCCTATCAGAATTGGAGTATCCTCCGGAGCAGCCGTCTTGATGGTTTTTAAGGCGTTTCCATCCGATCTCCTCAGTTTGATGAAATGAAAGGCTTCATGGAAACCTTTCTTGGCTGGTTCTGGAGTTGCACTAAAGAAATACAATTCCAGAATATCACCTCTGGCCGAATGTGGATTATTGGCCCAAGTCTTGTACACCGCTGTCCCAATCCATTTCGGAAGTTTCAAAATTTCTGGGAACCCTGGTGAGACGGTATAGATTGAAGCAAGAGCTCCAAAGTTATACCATTCCTGTACTTCGTTTAGATGACTTCCTGGTTTCATCCAAACTCTTGGGTACTTTCCAGAGATATCTATGATTGTTCTCTCTGGATGGATACCCATCCTGGTGATCAGCTTCTCCCATTGCCTTTGATAAACCTGCATAGGGGAAACTAAATTCTCGTCAATTTGAACCTTAGTTTTGTCAGTCTGTGGCCTAAGATTCAACTCTCTCTCTTTAACCCCAGAGGTGCTGGGTTGACTTGAAGACTCGGGTTTTAACACCGGAGCTTTAACACTTGTTCCAGTTGGTGCATCCTCAAGGAATGCATCATCTGTAGGACTCTTGGTTATGGTATTTGAATCCATAATAATCGGGTTGGAGGCCTGCTCTCTTGTTTCCCTCTTTTGCACCGTTGGAGATGCAACCTGGAGGATAGGCCCCTGTAGTACCGTGAACAATTGTCCATATGCGTACTGGCATGCTCGTATTAGACCAGAGACAGATCTATGATCAGCCTGTTGAAGTCGCTGGGTGACTTCTGCATTGATGCATAAAGTATCAAAGCCTCGTTGTAGGCTCTTCAGGTTTTCCCTGAGATGCCTGACTCGTTTGAGGACCTCGTCAGCGACGTGTCCTTCCATCTCGTGTTAGGAAATCTGCAAGAATATTTTCATGAGATTTCTTAAGACAATATCGTAATCATAATATTGACATTCAGCCTGCCATCTAAGTATCCTAGTTTTTTCTGGTTTAGATTCAATTTTGTTTTTCAGAAAAGCTTTGACACTCGAATTATCAATCTTTGGGATGAATTTCTTGACCAGTAAGAATAAAGACCATTTTTTGAATGCCTTCCTGACTGCAAAGAATTCCTTCTCGTTGATATGCCATTTTGCTTCACTATCTGCGAATAAACCGCTGCAGTATCTGCATGGCATTTCTCCATTTGGTGTAGCCTTCATAAGGACTGCTGCCCACCAATGATCACTGGCGTCTGTGTAGAGAACCAGTTCATCCTCGTCTTGGGGTGTAACAAGTTTTGGAAGTTATTGACAAACCTCCTTAAGTTGCTTAATCCCCTCTTGGTGTTCATCTTCCCATTTGAATATTGCATCTTTTTTCAATAATGGGCTAAACATCTTCCTGTAGTGCGCCAGATTGTTTATAGACATACCGGCGAAGTTAACAACTCCGAGAAAACTTTGAAGTTGTTTCTTGTCTTTGAGGGTATCTGGAAATCCCTGAATTTTTTCCACAATATGGCTTTGCAGGATGATTCTAGATTCGTCGATCTCAACTCCAAGGAATTCGATTTGTCTTGTAGCGATCACTGCTTTCTTTTCGGAGAGCACTAATCCTTCTTTGTGACAAACATTTGAGAATATCTCCAAATGTTTGAGATGCTCTCTCACATTCTTGGATGCGATGAGTATATCATCGATGTATACGAACATGAAGCTGAAATAATCTTTGAAAAGATTATCCATCTTTCTCTGATATATCTGAGAAGCGTTTGTCAATCCCATGGGCATTACGTTCCAGATATAATGTCCTTGTGGTGTGGAGAAACCTGTATACTTCTTGCTTTCTTCCTCCATCATAATCTGGTAGAATCCAGACTTACAATCGAATTTAGAGAATACCTTGACACCTTTGATGCTGTTGACCAAGTGTTCTCTACTTGGGATGTAGTATCCATCGAACTCCAAGATGTCATTAATTCCTTTGTAATTAATAACAAGTCTTGGCTTTCATCGCTTAATTTCTCCATGATTCCTTACAAGGAATCCCAGGCTGCTATATGGAGAAACTCCTGGTGATATCAACTTAAGGTCCAAATGTTCCTTAAGTATTTTCTGCATATCCTCACGATCCGCTTGGTTCATAAGGATTGACTTGAATCTTACGAACTCTTGTTCCTTTCCGGGTTTAACCTTCAGGGATGCTTTGAGCTCGTTATTGTTCCACCATGCCAAAGGATTTTCATTATAATTCCTTTGGATTTTCTTCTTGATATCTTCGAGTGAAATCTGTTCATCAATGGAAATCTCACTCGATGAATTCTCCAATAGGCTTATTACTTCTGCAATAACTATTGGAGGAACTTCTTCTTCTCCTTGTATCCTGAATGAATACAAGTGATTATCCCATCTCTTGTTGGTCCTTATTCTTCTTGGACCATACTGCCGGTAGGATAATAGTGCATCGCCAAATCTCCTCTTATGCCATTTTTGGATGTCGAAGTTTGGCTTCATCACCACGCTTGCTGTGAAAAGTGATAGACATTTTTCTGTAGAATGTCTCTCGTAGTCTTTGGACAATAATCTTATGATCACATAGGGTTGTGAAAATAAGTCTTCTTGTCTCATTTTCCTGTGTAAAGCGCTTGAATGTTTGTAGGAAATTGTTACCTAACAACACATCTGCGCCTGTGTCATGGAAATAGATAGGTGGCATTTTGACTTTGTACCATGGGGTACCGCCTGCACCTTCGATCATGATTTCCGCTTGCTTGATTCCTCGATTAAGGATTAAAATCCTTTTAGAGAAATCTCTTCCTGCGATAGCTGGTAGATCTTCTCCAATTTCTTTAGGGAAAACCTCCTGCTTTGCAGTACATATTCCGGCGCCTGAGTCGATACAGGCGGTGAAGTATTCGGCCTTGTATTCCTCATATATCATTCCGATAGAAATGTATATGGAGAATGGACTGGTGGTCATCTGATTCTGTATCTTTTATTGGCCTCTATGAACTCCATTCCATCTTGTAATCTTTCCCAAGGTTTATGATCCTCGAGAAACTCGATCCCAAGTATCATCTGATCTGGGATTCTTCCTGCAACTCCTCTGATAGTCAATTCCATTTCACCCATCTTTAGGGTTCCTTAAAATTTTCCGACTATTGGTTGTTGGAGGTAATATAGGGCATTACATAGGAGTGTATTTTCCCTTTGAGTAATGTCAAATATTACTTCAACTCATCTCCATCCTTCTGGGCACTTCAGCTCTCCTTGTGTTTTGAAAACTTCTGGGATTCGCTAAATTATAATCGGTCTCGTTTCTTCCCAACGGCTGCTACTCATTGGCCTGTCTTGTTGGAAAGACATCCGTCTTGGCTCAATTCTGAGACTTTGGCTCTTGTTGAAGATGGGTTGATCTTGGATCCTCATATCGATCTCCTTTATGGTTGGAGATTCTATGAGTTCTGGTAGAACTACCCTGGCGAAGTCCTCAAAGATTCTTGGAACTTCGATGAATTCCTTTCTCAAGAATACACCTGAGTGATGTGTATTTGAGAGAGCATAGGAAATCTTGTAGGTGATCGAGTAAGGTCAATTCTCTTATTTCATCAAATCAATTCTTTTGAAATCTTGGTGAAGGGTTAAGACTCGGTTGATACCATTTTTTGCCCGAACCCCCACTCACCGCTAAGCAGCTCAGTGAGATCTCACAATGAGTAATTACAGGGTGACGCCAAAAAAGATACCTATCAGTTTGCTACCGGCCCAGGCGGGTGTTTGCCCGTGGGTTTCGATATCCCCTACGGAGAGTCGCGCTTCGTGACATGTCACGCGATAGAGGCTCGGGGCTTTTCATTATAGCTCTAAAACCATTTTCAAGGATCGATCCCTAACGATACGTGGAGTTGTTCACAGCCAGTTTACCCTGGTATCTCAAGGACATAATAAAGAAGTAGGTCGATAGTTTTCAGTCTATATATCATTTTCTCGGGGTTTGGATCTTCAAAATTATATAGACTAGATGAATATTGGTATAAATTGAATTTATTTAAGATTTATTTGGAAATAGCAAAAAGGAGTTTGGAAATAGCAAAAAGTGGTGGTTCAAAAGCAAAATTGGGGGGAGGGTGTAGATAGCCGTTTCAAAATATTTTAAATATTTTATTAATAAGAGTAATTTTGTCTTTTTCCCTTTTCTTTTTTTTTTTAATTTTAAATCATGGGGTGTGTTTAGTAATATATGGGGTGTGGATAGTTCAAACCTTTATTTTTAACTTTTTCAGATTAAAATGTTTGACTAATGTCTCTTTCGTTCGATCATTTAACTCATGAAATAATGTTAATTAATTCCCTGCAGATTTCATACTAGTATGACTTATTTTCTTTTTGTTTGAGTTTCTAATATTTCAGAATATTAGTTAGAATAATATTAGTCCCTATAATTAATCTTTCCTAAAGTATGAATATTTTTCCAGTACCTGCACATTCATATGTTTTCACTTATCTAAATTTGGTTACTTTTATGAAAAATTGTATTGATTATTTCCACTGCATACTTTAAAATCTTTTGAGTTCATGTCGAAAATGTTTTTATTTTTAAACTCTACGAAAATTAAGGGATGTTACAACTATTACATTATTATTAGTAATGTAGATAGAAATTAATTAATAATAAACATTAGTAAATTCTCTTACAACATTGGGAGAGAGAAGGTTTACATTAATGATCATTATCTATATATGTTCTGTTCTAATAGTACTCTGATCCATCACTCTGCATAATGCATTAGGTTACATGTATTCTGCCATGGTTCCTGCAAAAATAATAAATTTACAGCAATGTTAATTAATATGTAAATCAAAAAAATTTAGAAATAAGTTTGTAGCATAAAAGAACATATATAAAAATATGTTTACGTTAATTACCTTCTCTTTTAGCGCGTGGTAATTGTTAATTAAGTCCTTAATAATAGAGTGATCCTGCAAAACGGGTTAAAGCTTCAACTTTTAGCTGGGTTTTTTTTTGGGGAATTAAGGTTTTTAAAATATTGTGTCGAGAATAATAATATTTTCTCATTAACTACAAAAAGATAAAAGAAATTCATACCTTGCCACCAATTTCCTCTTGAGGCACAAGTAGAATTGCTTTCATTTTGATCAACATTTCCTCCATCTCTTTTGGTCTGATCAAAAGAATTTAATAGAAGAGATTAAAATAAGGATGGAAATTGTTTAAACTTTAGGATAAAACTATAATTTAAAAATTATCCAGAGGGAAAAATTTAACATAAAAAATAAAAGCTTATATTTTTCTCCTTCAATGTTATTGAGTTGCATATCCATAAAATATTTGATTATATATATATATATATATATATATATATATAGACATGATTAAAAAGATGTATGAGTTTCACAAATTAGCCCTATTTACCAAAAGCACAACACATACATTCGAGTTAAGCACGACGTTCTTAAGTCAAACTCGATATTCTTGAATTTATCAATTCACTTGAACGAAAGTATTTCCAGAATTAATTAAGAGTTACATTCAAGATTTATTATAATTTTAATTCTTATAAATATAAAAGATTTAGGTAGAGAAATAAAAATAAACTTACATGATTTGGTGGGGTATTGGGAGTAGTGGGAGAATAAACTTCTTGGCCACCATAGTAGATGGATGAGTTGTAGTAGCAGGGCTCAACTGATCTCCCATTTTCATAACTTGATGATGAATTCTTCTCTTTCTTCATTCCTTTTCTTTTCTCACTTTTATTATCTGATTTTTATTTTTTATTTTTAAAAGAAAAAAAGCAGATGTCAAGACATTATAAATGGATCAAATTCTCAATTTTATTGTAAGATTGTGTTTTATATATTACACACCATATATATAGGATGATAATTAGGTTATTACTTGCAATATATTTATGTAATTAATAGAATAAGATGAAAATTGATATTATACATTAAAATAACAAAATGAAATTAGACTAACCTGTATTAGTTTCGTGATTGAGATTGCCATAACAATTTGCAAAATCTTTTTGAGGTGGGTCTCCTGTAGGCCCCTGAATTAATTTTAAAAAAAAAAGTTAGATAAAATAATTGCAATTTGAGTACTATTTTATTAATTTATTAGTGTTGATAGATCATTTTCATTTCGTCATGATAATGATGTGCAATAATGCATGTTGTATACCCTACTAACAAGAATATTCCCCAGTCTAGCTCCCACTAAAATGAAATATTCACAAGTTTAATTAACATGTAAATTAATTCCAAGGAATCAAGATTCCTAGAATAATAAAGCTTCATACTACAGATTCAAATGTAGATGAAACATAAATGAATTGAGTGAAGTAGTAGATTAACTCCAAAACAAGAACTGAAGATGAAGAATACCATTGATGATGGTGGACCAAAGATTGTGCTGAAGAAACCTGTCGTCGAAGAGGTCGAAGATTTTGGGGAGTCTTTAGGACCAAACAAATCGACAGCAAAGGACGAAGACGAAGACAACCCCACTTGCTTATTTGCTTTCTCCATTTTAGGACAATAATTTAGCTGTAACTAATGATATATTCTTGTGTGTATATATATTGGATAAGATTCAGAATTGAGAAAGAAGATAATATATATGTAAGTGTATGAAGAAGATGGTTATAAAGAGAGCACGTGAAGTTGTGTGTGATGAAAACGTAGTGGTGGATCACTCATATTTATAGAGAAACCCTTTTGAGAAGATATGATAATGGTATTGACCAATCTCAATCGTCTATTGCAAAGTCTTGTTTGATCTTATGTTCTATATATATTGAATATTTAAGATGATATATATGAGAGATACATATTATTTTTGCGTAGATTCGGATTAGAAGTGGACCAATTAATATTTGAATGAGATGATATTTAAGGGCAACTAAAACTTGGAACCTTTTGACAATTCCATGCCTACCTCTCATTATTCCTTTCAATGCTAGGGTCAAATTAATGACATTTATCCTTTTGGGATTGGGGGCATATTCTATTCTACTTGGATTATATATTACATGTGAATTAAGTTCGGTAGAATCTGTCTATATATCTTAAAAGAAAAGTTCGTCTTACGAAAATATCTGCTAGATTGAAGAAATGTTTATAATAGGTGGGTGATGTAAATCTAAAGTTGGAAATGATTTGCTGTCATGAGCACACTAGAGTGAAGCAAATTTGTCTTGAGAGGACTCGATTGAAATTTATATCTCATTTTAATTCCTACCTATTTTATTTCATACATGCCACTATAATATTACTCCTAAAACTATGTTTTCCAACTATATATATGTGTGTGTTTTTTGTTCCTCACATAAATTAGCTAGACTTCTAAACCATTTAATTATTGATCTAATTAAAAAATATTTTATCATCTAACTCAATTAACTATCATATAAATTTTTCAGACCACGAGTACAAATGATATTACACCTTTATAAGGTGTAAATTTTGATGATTGATCCGAACCCTAATCGAAAGGTGTAAATGTTAATGACTGATTCAAATCATGATCACGTAAACTTTATAGTTCTTACTGCGTCCCTCCCTTTCATTCCCTCTTACTTATTTAAAAAAAAAAAAACCATCATATAAGATTTACAATCTAGAACGGACTATTTTATCAATAAATAAAAGTTCATTTATGCACGTGGATTAATAAAAGAATGCAAGATGGATAAAAAGAGTTAATAAAGTCAAAGAATAAGATTTTGAGAATCGAAGTTGATGATCATGTTTATAATATGAATGTTTCCACAAAGGTAGAGAAGCCTATCCATAAATATGTACATTGGATTATCTTGAACTGTGGGGCCCAATCACATGCCCCCCACCCCCACTCCATACCCACCCCATCACCTTTTAGATAGAGAAGCCAATATATTCGGATATGCATGTCATATATCATCTAATATCTATAATGTTCAAACAGTTGATTATATAGTATAATGTTAAATTCAATTTTAGTCCATTTAAAAAGTTACTGTCCAATTTTCATCCATCATGGAAGCGGTTTTCAATTTTAGTCAAATTAAGCTAAAAATGGACCAAATAGTGACGATTTTTTGTTTAATTGAATTAAAATTGAAAACCGCTTTCATGGTAGATGAAAATTGGACAGTGGCTTTTTAAATGGACTAAAATTAAAATTTTCCCATACAATATATATATATATATATATATATGAATATAAAGCTTTGTTCCTTACGTATATTTGATTTCAACATGTGATCATGTCTTCAATTTTCGATTCTATACTTTTTACCTCTTTTTTTATTCAATGCAAATATTCGAATCAATTTTCTTTTCTATATAATAATTTCTCATGATCACTTCCTTAAAAATATGAGGGGAAAGTGATACAATAAGAGTACAATGGGTAGATATATACTATATATATATATATATGATAGTAGATCTCATGTGAGACATGTCAACCATCAACACACGCTTGACAATTAATTGATATAAGAATTTGTGGAAAAAAGGTAATAAAGATCAATCTTACGGAAACTATTCGTAAAACCTTTTCACATGAGTTTTGTGTATACTATTATTGGAAAATGCTAAAATGTCAACAGTGAGCAACTCTCAATATGCCCACGCTAATTTCATCCCTAATTATATGGAAATTAAAATTAATTGATATAGTAAATATATGATACGTCAGCGGTGAACACATATTAAAGTACATGCTCATATTGATATAATATTATATAACTCATGTAATACATGAGATTTATATCAAAATACATACTCATACAAAAATAATATTGAAATAATATAATCAATATTTGAAGAATAATTTAGATTTATAAAAAGGAAATATCTTTAATGTAAACAAAAGAAAATTTAGTGAATAATATTTTGCATTTTGTTAAAAAATTTAAGATCTTTTAGCGGAGTTAATTTGTTATACATATACTCTATTATATGTTATACTAAAATTAAATAAAAATTGAAATCGATACAATAATAAAGGATGATATAAATTATATTTAGAGTGTTTTTTTTATAAATTTTTATTAACATAAATTAACACCACATTTTTCATGAAATCTTCTTTTATGCAAGCAACAATTTGTTTTCCCCTTGAATTCACAAAATAATTAAGGTTTTGCTTACAACATTATTATTATATTTACATATATATTTACAAAATTAATTGATGTTCTAGTTTGGTAATGAACTAAATCAATGAGAGGGTGACACATGTGCTCTTAGATGAATTTTCTTTTAGTATGTATTAAAAATTAGATTGATATAATATAAAGTTAAACATAATAGAAGGAAAACCAAAACAATAACAGTATGAACATGTCTTTAGATGGTTCTACATTTAATTTACGTTAGTATAAGGTCCGCATAAAAAAATTAAGTAATTTATATTGGAAATTAATTTATGATTCTATGCTACAGTAATCATCTAAATTAATATTAGAGTAAGTCTCTTGTGCATCAGGTATATGGATCTTAGATCCATGCAACCGGGTCGGATCCAGGTAATCTGACCTGCTTCTTTTTTTTTTTTCTTTTTTTTTCGCGCTAACTTTTTTCAATTTTAGTCATGACTTTTAGTTGGGTAGTTCTATAGTACACCAGGTGTATTAATACACCAGACTCTCCACTCATTTTTAGCCATCAGATTTGAGATCATTAAAGTCAAAGTCAACTATGATCTCAGATCTAATGATTGAAAATAATGGAGAGTTTGGTGTATTAATACACCCGGTGTACTACAGAAGGACCCCTTTTAGTTATGTTAAGAATACCTTTATGTAATGTATAAGAATACCTTTAGGTTACGTTAAGGATACCTTTATGCTCAGATTTCATACATTTATGTTAAGTTAGACATAGCTTAGGTTATGTTAAGAATACATTTATGTAATGTTTAGGGATACCTTTAAGTTATATTAAGGATACCTTTCATACATTTACTTTACATCAGACATACCTTTAGGTTATGTTAAGGATACTTTTATGTTATGTTAGAGATACCTTATCCCTAAGGTAGTTGTGTTACACATTTTATACACAAAGGTATCTCTAACATAACATAAAAGTATTCTTAACATAACCTAAATGTATCCTTAATATAACATAAATGTATGTGACCTGGAGCGAATTCTAAGGGTATCAAATCAGGATTTCAAAGGAACCTAGAATCACGATTTCAAAGGTATCTTTAACATCACCTAAAGATATTTCTTAACATAACCTAAAAGTATGCTTAATATAATCAAAAGGTATTCTTAACATAACTAAATGTATCCTTAACATAACCTAAATGTATGCTTAACATAACTAAAAGGGATTCTTAACATAACATGGTATGTAACCTGGAATCAGGATTTCAAAGGTATCCTTAACATCACCTGAAGGTATTCTTAACATAACCTAAAGGTATGCTTAATATAATCAAAAGGTATTCTTAACATAGCTAAAGATATCCTTAACATAACCTAAAGATATGCTTAACATAACTAAAAGGTATTCTTAACATAACGTGGTATGTAACCTGAAATTTCAAAGGTATCCTTAACATAACTAAAAGGTATCCTTAACATAACTAAAAGGTATCTTTGACGAGCGAATTTGAGCGCATCCGCCCAGGCACGTGGGAGCGCGTGAGGGCGCGTGGGACGCTCATGGAAGCGCTTACACGCGCGGGTTGGGTCAGGTGCATAGATCTAGAATCCATACACCTGATGCATAAAAGTTTTTGTTTTAATATTAAATATAATATATTTTTGGTTAAGAATTGATGGGGATTGGAGGATAGTCAGGTCTTCTTCTACATGAAATGTTATCAGATGAACCGTCAACCAAAACCTAATACAATATTAAAAATATTGAAATAAATAATTTCTAATAATTGTAAATTAATTAATAAAATTGTATATATATTAAAAATATTATATAATTTTACAATCATGCAAATATTTATACTTCAAAAAATATTTTATGTTTTACATGTTGTACCTATTATATTATAGATATTGTAATATTTTATCATGTTTAAAAAATTGGTTTATTTACACACTCAAAATATTTTATGATCTGTATAGAAAAAAAAATCAAAGATCCCTTTTGATATCGATATTATAAACTGTAAGAAACATTGTATAGATTTTGATGAAGACAAAACATGTAACAGTTAGGGCCTAGGATTCTATGTATTTAGATTCAGTTGTAATTGCTTAGACTAGGATTAGGAGGCTTGAGGAACAAGATCAAAAGTTTGAAGATGGATGAAGACCTTGCTACTTAAAAGAATCAAAATTGACTAAGTATAGGTCACTGCAGCAGGATACTGGAAGGACGCTGGGAGGATGCTACTCGAACAAAATCGAAAAATCGGCTAAGTATAGAAAGAAATTAGCAACCTTTTGGAAGGTTTACCAAGTAGGAAGCTAGCCGAAAAAGACAAAAGTAGCAGCAGCAACCGTCTCCTGAAGCAGTTACCTCAAAGTGAGCACACTGAGTTTATGTTAGAAACATTCATAAACGAACCAATCAGAATGAGCCACGAGAAAAACATAAAGGACGAAAGGACGATGCTCAGACTGATATGGCGGGTGCAACTACAGAGGTGTACAACCATAACAGAATCGGTACGAGCCAATTAAAAGAAGCCACGTCGCCTCAAGAACGCTGCAAAGGAGGAAGCTCTCTTCAACGGGCAAAATCCTCACGCCTATAAATAGAAGAAGACCAGAACTTGAAACGCACCTGAAACTCACACAATCTAGCATTCTAAAGCTATCAATCGCTCTATCTTTCAAATCCTTTAAAGTTTCAAGTCCAGTCTATAGCAGCAAACATACTCTGTTTAAAGAGCTAACTGTTCAAGCTTGCTGCCTCGTTGTTAAAGAAAACACTTTATTTATCTCTTATAGACTGTAGGAGTTGCTTGATCGAAGGCTGTTCCTGATCAAGTATTTATGTTCTTAGTAGAAGAACAAGAGCTCTGTGTGGGCTGTTTGAGTTTGGTCACTGTGCAGTAACCCTGTGTGGGATAGACTAACAGTTCTTGTTAGGTTCTAGTTTGTATAAGTGGTGTCTTTGTAAAGCAAACTACTTTCTTAACAAAGTTCCTCCTTGAGAAGGAGTAGAAAGGACGTAGACGGATTACTCCACCCTTAAACCTCTATATATTGCTTTGCCTTTATTTTGTTTAAAGCTTATTGTCTGCTGTTCTTATATCTTACTTATCTCTGTTGCCTGATATATATATATATATATATATATATTCTCTCATAAGCATCCTTAAAAGGTTTTCAGTTCAAAAGCATTGTTTTGAAGTATTTTCCATTGTGCATAAAACTCTTTTTGATTAAGTTCACAAGGTAACTGCTCAAGCAGTAATCTCAAGAAAAGCAAGCTCTCTAGCTACCTGCCTGTTGTGACTTAAACATTCTCTTCGGAAGAAAAGTTTGAAAATTTGAGTAGGCTTATTCACCCCCTCTAAGCCTACTACCACTTGGGACCAACATAAACTTTTACTCATCTATATAGTAACATCTATATTAATAAAAGATTATAGTGTATCTCAAAGGAGGGATTTTTTTTTTTTTTTATAAAAGCATTTTATATCCAAACACTACATGTATGATATGTGATACTTTGTATCTTAATTAAGTTTAGATATATATATATATATATATATATATATACGAATAATATCATTTTTTGTCCGCTAATTTTGACACTTTCCAATTTCAATACACTAACTATCAAAAATCCAATTTTAGTCCTGTAACTTCATTTTTTGTCCGATTTGAGTCCGATTTTGGCCGGATTTTTTGAACGGGCTGATGTGGCCACCGGAACTTGCAACGTGGCTTGAAACCCTAAGTCTCAATTTTTTCCAACCAAATATCCCGCCACGTAAGCCGCAACCGCCATGTCATTTAATTAAATAAAAAAATTGAAAATAAAAAACAGAAACAACATAACATTAATTAAAAAAACAACTCCAAAACAAGTGTAAAAAATTGGGACACAATCGAATTGAAGAAAGAACCGTAATTGACAAAATCACTAACCCTATACTCCTAATCAAACCATAATCCCTGAATTGAAGAAAGCATCCAAGAAATCTGGTGTTCGGAGCTTCATCTCAGTCGAAGTTTTGTGACATTTCGGAAAAGGAGATGAATCATAGACCCGTACATGAATGACATTTACCTCCGCCAACATATGGTAAGTTCGATTTCCTCCATTATTTCTCAAGAAATCTTCATTTATGGCATTTTTACTTTTGTCTGTAGTAATGTGGTAGGGTCGACGTGGTAGGTGTAATATAATTTACTGATTTGAGAATAGTCCCCAACATATGTTTTGAAAGTCAAGGGTCCTATTTGGTCAAGATTTCTTCTCATTTTTTTATGATTTTGTGTCTGGTTTCCCTTCTTTATAAGGCTTTTTGTCGGTGCTTAGGGTTGTATAAAAGTTGCACTGGTTTCTTAACCTATTTTGTGAATTTCACTTCACAAATCCAAATAAGAAACAAATTACACTTCGGCTATATGTTGGTGGGAATATTCAACTGGGTGAGGATCCTACCTATATTGGAGGTAACTTGTATGTGTTCGACTACTATGAAGTGAAATATGCATCTCTTAGGAGTTTTATAAGTGTTGTTGAAAAGGATGGTGTATCTGGAAAACTAGGAGTCTACACTTTTGGTGGAAGTGGGTTTAAATTAGTGAGGGATGATACTGAATTTCTTTGCATTAATGAAATCAGATTCTATGTGGGGGTTATTATTGACAGTGGTGAGGGAAGTGGTAGAGCAGTGAGTGAGGGTAGTGAGAAGGGGCTTGAGGTTGAGAGTGAAGGGTTTCATGACAGTGACTACTCTTTTGAGATAAGTAAGGGGTTTTTGAATGCTATAGATGCTTTATCACCTGGTGATGAGGTAGATAAACAAGATAAAAAAAAAAAAAAACAGAGAGATGAAAGGGGATGTATTAGATGAAAAAGTTGAGGAAAATGGTGATGAGAAAGTTGATGGAGAGAAGTCTGATGCAGGTGAAAAAGATATTTAGAGAGTGAAGATGATTTAGATAGTAACATTGATTCTGAAAATGAGGGAAGAAAGAGAAACCTTGTCTTTAATGAGAACTAGTAGTGTACCGGCGCGATGCACTTATTATATAATCTAATAATTTTAATTGTTGATGATATAGTATAATGATATATTGTTTAAGAATAAAATTTATATTGCTTTTAATGTCTATATTAATAAAAATGTTTAATATATTCAATTTATATAAATAATTGTATTTGATAAACTTTTCACATTTTCCCCTCATCTTTATTTTTCCTCCTCTTTAAATATGTCTAAAAACAGTGGAGTCATAATCATATCATAACCCCTTCTCCTTCACTTGTCTTTCTCTGAAGTGGTTGTATATATTTTTTTTATTAAAATGCTAAATTTTAATTTTTTAATGCAATTATTTATCAAAAGATTTAGATAGTGAAGATGACAATCAAATTAGTATTGTTGATATCTCATTATATCTGAAAACGCTTTTATCCCAATTTTTCTTCTTATTTTCATCATCAATATATATATATATATATATATTGATATTTCTAACCTCCATTTCATGTTACCTCATTCTCATTAAGTGAGAATAGTTATATATGCATTGCTTATAGAGTATAATGACTATCATCTTGGTTTTTCTTCTTATTTCCATCACTAATTTTTCTTCTTCTTTTGATATATTAAACCTCAATTTGATGCTATTTATCCTTATAGAATGAGAGTTATTATATTGTTTATATAATACAATAACTCTCATCTCAATTTTTCTTCTTATTTCCATCACCAATTTTCTTTTCTTTTGATATTTCTAGCCTCCATTTCATCTAAGTTCATTCTCATTAAATGAGTTGTTATATATACATTATTGCTTATATGAGAAAATAACTTTCATCTCAAATTTTCTTCTTATTTCCCTAACTAATTTTCCTTTTCTTTTAATATTTCAACCCTCCACTTGTTTTGATATTTATAACCTCCATTTCAAAAAGCTAGCTCATCCTCATTTAGTGAGACTTCCATCTTCATTTCATGCATTGCTTATATAGAAGTAGAAAATGGTTTGTAGAGGAAGCCTAATTTTAATGGCTTGAAGAGGAAGCCTAATTTTAGTGGCTTGAGATGAAAGATTGATTCAAAATTATTAAATTAATTTAGAAAACCAAAATGAAATTAAAAAAAAATTACACAAATTGATGTGACATTTTTAGGATGGAAAGTGACAAATTTATATATTTTGCCAACATTTTATTATTATTATTATTATGTATATATAGATATAGATATATAGATATAGATAGATTTTAGATTGGTAACCAACCTTTATTATTATTAATTTAATTTCAAATTAATTATAATGTTTGGTATTTCTATAATAGTTTTCAAACTTTTAAACATTTTATAGCCCTTTAGATTCCACATTTATATATCTATCAAAATTATAAACTAATTTAAACTTTGTTTGATTTTTGATAATGTTTAAATTTCATTATTTTCAAAATTGAACTATATCATTAAGATATAGTCATATCATTTAAAATAGCTTATTGTATTTCATCTTTACTCATATATGTAAAATTGAAGATAACTTATTATATAATAGTGTGTGTATATGTATGTATGTATGTGTGTGTGTCTATATATATATATATATATATATATATATATATATATATATGGCTTGTTCTAGAAGATACCTAAAAGTTTTTAAGTTTTTTTTTTTATTGGTTGATTGCTTTGGAGGGAAAATGACAAATTTGAAATTTTCCCCAACTTGTCTGTTTTTAGTATAATATACATGAGGGGTTCAATCCTATTTTCCAAATTGGTAAAAATTTTAGCACAAAAAGGGAATTAAGAAAAGCAGTTCAATCACATGCCATTAAAACTAGGAAAAACATAACAATTAGAAAAAATGATAGGGAGAGGCTACATGCTAAGTGTGATGTGGATAGTTGTAGTTGGAAATTACATGCTTTGAGGGTTGAGAATGAATGCACTTTTCAAATAAGAATGTATAAATCAAATCATTCTTGTGGTAGACATTTTCAAGTGAAAAATGGCAAGTCTAGTTGGTTAGCCAAGAGGTATATCGATGAGTTTGTGTCTGATCCAAGCAGGAAAGTTAAGGGTTTAGAGCATTTGTGATCAGGGACTTGGGGTGTAGCATCTCAAAACAGCAGGCTTATAGGTGTAAGAAAAGGGTTCTGGACCAATTAGAGGGGAATTCAGATGAACAATATTCATGGCAGTGGAATTATGCAGAGGAAGTGAAAAGATCAAATCCTGGAAGTACTGTGATTGTGGGTGTTGATGATTCTGATGGTGTGAATAGGTTTGATAGGTTTTATTTATGCTTGTATGGATTAAAAACAAGTTTCTTAGCTGGTTGTAGGCCTATTGTGGGGGTTGATGGATGTCACTTGAAGGGGCCTCATAGGGGGGTTCTGCTATGTGCTGTTGGTATAGATCTTAATAATAATATCTATCCAATTGCATATGCAGTAGTGTCTAAGGAGAATGGGGAAACATAGGTTGGTTTCTTACTTTGTTAAAGTCAAATCTGATGATTCAAAAAAACATGAATGGTCCTTCATATCTGATAAGCAAAAGGGACTTATTCAAGCATTCATAGAGGTCCTCCCTGCAGCTGAGCATAGGTTCTGTGTGAAACATATTCACAATAATTTCAAGAATGCTGGATTTAGAGGTCAAACATACAAAAATGTGTCATGGAAATGTGCCAAGACCACAACTGAAAATGAGTTTAAGAGGGAAATGGAAGAAATGAGAAGTTTAAGTGAGAATGTAGTGAAATAGTTTGATGACAAGCCACCTCAACAGTGGAGCACGGCTTATTTCAGAGATTCCCCTAAGTGTGACATCCTTCTGAACAATGCATGTGAATCTTTTAATAGTATGATTCTAGAGGCTAGGGAGAAGACTATAGTCAGCATGCTAGAGTCCATCATGGAGTTGTTGATGACCAGAATGCAAGAAAATAGGGATAAAGCCAAAAAAGCTTGGCAGTCATACTTGTGCCCTAGAATCAAGAAATTGATTGATAAGAATTTTGATAGGGTAGGGGGACTGCATTCCAATTAAAGCAGATGACTACCATTACCAAGTCAGTTGCTATGATGAGTATCAATTCAGTGTGGATTTGAAAAAGAAAACTTGTAGCGGCAGGAAGTGGGATTTAACTGGGATTCCATGCAACCATGTGGTGGTTACTATCATGAGTCAATGATATGAAGTTGACCAATACACTCACAAGTGTTATAGGGTGCACACTTACAAGAAGGTCTATGCTCCCACAATTCTACCAATCAATGGGAGGAATGAGTCAGGGCATGTGCCACTTGCTCCTCCAAACTATTCTAGACCAGCTGGAAGACCAAAAAAAATCTAGGAAAAGAGAGCCAGATAAGCCTGAACCAGGAAAGAAGAAATCTCAGAAGAAGGCAGACCCTGATAAATTGAGAAGATAGCAAACCACATTGAAATGTAGTAAATGTGGTGTTGAGGGTCATAACAAAAGGAGTTGCAAAGGCCCAGCAGTCCAAGAAAATGTCCACCCTAATGAGGAGACTCCACAAGCTGTTCATGCTGAGGTTCCTCAGGAAGAAGTTCCTCAAAATCAGGTTCCAGAAGAGGTTATTACACACGTGGAGGTAGAAGTAGAAAAGCTGCCCCAACAAAAAACAAAATCCAAAGGTACAAGGTGTTAATTTATTTGTGATTTCTCATACAATATTTAAGTTGATCTCAAAAAAGAAATGAGTAGTGGCCAGAACTTCAAGACCATCATGGTGTATGAAAACTAATGCAGTGAGTACAAAACCCCTGTCTTGCCAATATTGGCTTTTTAAGCTTTAGAAGCTGAGCAAATCTGAACTAATGCAATATTCATTGCAGGCTGCTGTTGGTGATTCAAATACAAATGAGGTCCACACTCTTGAGCCTGCACTGACCATGTATGAACAATTAAAGCAATGTCAATCATCAAGGGTTAATATTGGATCCTCAGTCTGCAGATGCAAAAAAATATGTCACTTTGTCCACTCTGGTTTCTCAATCCAAAGGCAAGAAGAAAGGTGGGAAAATCATAGGGAAAGAGAAGCTTCAAGAGTGATTAGCACTTTTAATGTCATTTTGCCAACTAGTTTGGAATTATGTTTATGGTTGTCTTGGATATGAAACATTTTTCTGTTTATATTTAATGATATTTTATTGTATGGTGGGAAACACTTTTCAGTTATGTGGTTTAGCTTATGGAATTCAGTGTGACTTCTCAAAATGCTTTTGGGTATTGATGGTTTTATTGCAATGAAATGATTAAGTTGTTCAAGGTTATATATTGTTTCTGTTTATGAGTGGTATTTATTAGTTTATGAAGTTGCCAATTGCATCATTTTTGGAAGCTTGCTGGTTGTTGGTATTTATGTAAGAATTTTGGGATTGTTGTTAGTTCATGAGAGGGATTGTTGTTGGTATTTATTAGTTTGCTGGTTGTTGGTATTCTCTTCAAAGTATTGTTGATGGATTTATGAGTGGTGTTGTTTATTAGTGCCAATTACAGTGGTTTATGCTTTTTGGATACAATGTTGTTTTAAACCAATTCAATAAAACCTTCAATAAGTTCCTCAAAGTACAATAACAAACAAGAGGCCATTGCAACCATATTTCCATGACAAATTACAACCACAAATCTGTTTCAAACCATTGCCAAATCCAATATTCAATACAATAACAACTTCAAATTTGAATACAAATTCAAAGTATGACAGATTCAGCCCTAAACCCTTACTATTCAGCCCTAAAACAAGTACACTATGACAAACAACAACCATGACACCATTAAGAGTCATTTCAATCTATGAATCTTCCAAGGTAGTAGCTTCATCTCATCTACCAACTTCACATTTTTTCTCGTTAATTTTGCTATCACTTAGACTGTGTTTGGACTTACCGATGGATCAACCCATCGAAAATACTTACATCCCATAGTCAGATCCTACAACACACAAATTAAAACATCATCAAAATAAAGCCAATTAACTTTCATCAGACAAACAGAGACTATTAAAAACAAATTTATGCAATGTCAAAATTGATTTGATTTCTTTTGAGATTTGTCTTTTCAGTTCAAAATTCAAGCAATAGAGACTATCAAATTGAGTTTCATCCCTAAATAAAACATCAAATATTACAGTTTTCAAGACATCCCCCCCCCCCAATAATTGTATGAATCTAAGTTCTAATTTCTTGGCAGTTTTCAAACAAAAGAAGAAGTAAACTCCCAATTCCTCAAGACTTACCCGCCAATCTTCACAACCGTAAAATCTTCTACCCGAATTGTCAGGCGTCATTGATAAGCGAAGTTGAGCTTCCTTGACACAATTACATAGACGAATCATAGGAGGAGACCCATACAAATACGAGTTTGACATATTTCTTGGTCGGCGGTTTCGCGGTGGAAGAATTATTGATGGGGATTTTCTAGAGTTCTTCTATATTACAAATCCCGTTTCAATTTGGGGATGAAATCAATTTTTGAGTTGTTTTTTAATTAATATGTTATGTTGTTTCTGTTTTTAATTTTCAATTTTTTATTTTATTAAATGACATGGCGGCTGCGGCTTACGTGGTGGGATATTTGGTGGGAAAATTTTGGGGCTTAGGGTTTCAAGCCACGTGGCAAGTTCCGGTGGCCACGTCAGCCCATCCAAAAAATCCGGCAAAAATCAGACTCAAATCGGAAAAAAAATGAAGTTACGGGACTAAAATTGGATTTTTGATAGTTAGTATATCGAAATTGGAGAGTGCCAAAGTTAGCGGACGAAAAATGATATTATCCCATATATATATATATACACATACATACATACATACGCACACAAAGATTGAAGATCAAGGATTAATTCACAACCTTTTGTACGGTGGTTATTTAATCCATCCAATAAAAGTCAAGAAAATAAGACCACCATCAACAGTGACGGACCCGGGATTTCAATTCAGGGGGGTCTGAGTCAGTTCGTATAAAAGAAAATGAAAATTCTAAACTGTGAACATAAATAAATTGCAATTTTGATAAAATTATTATATTACAACATTCTCTTCTATATATTTATATTTTACCGTAGATTGTCATGATACATAAAAAAAATACACTAAATATTAGAAAGTAAATAAAACGTTCAAGAACTTGTAAGTAAAGAAAAATAGGATTTAGTAAAACAAATTAAATTTTCAAGAGCTAAATAAAACAACAGGATATAATTCAAAATCTGAGAGTTTATTGATGAGCTTTGTCGCATATTCTTAAAAAAATAACATCTTATTTTCTTTATTTACTCAATGTGAATATGTTCTTCACCAAAACTTAAATATTAAGAATATTTTGATTTTTTTTCTTTCACAAAAGAAACTAAATCTTACATTAATTTAAGTAAAACAATAATTTAACCATTCAACAAAATAGGTTTCTCAATCTCTAATCTTAGTGAAAAGTAAATCAACAAGAAGGGAAAAAAAAGCAAGAAAATTAATATATAAATAATACTTTATTTATTGAAATTAGATATTAGATAGAGAAACAATTGAGAAATAGTAAATAAGAATTTTATGTTATGAAAGAAAAGAGGACAACAATTAATGAGGAAGAAGAATGAAATGGTAAACTCAATTTGCATAAAAACACACATGAATCTTAATAATTGTTGAATGTTTTTTTAAATAAATTACTAAATTACCATATTACCCTAATCATTTTAAAAAAAATTCAGGGGGCTCTGTGTTCCCCTTAGCCCGACTGTAGGTCCATCCCTGACCATCAATCAATGATAATGATCTATCTTTTATCGATGGAGGTTTTTCTATTTTCTATTTTATTCATTTTATTTATAATTTGTACAACCACTTTCCATATGTTTTTTTATCATAATAATTGTACATAAGATTCAATTTTCAGGCAATTCAAAAAAAATGAATATGTACAATAAATTTTTTTATGTGTCACTAAAATTTTAGTTACAAATTATCGCAAAAATATTAATGTAAAATGACAGTGCGTTGTCACAAAAAGTAATGAAAATAAGGTAATGAGAAAAAATTATATGCAAAACATGATGCTATAAGCGCTAATATACTGTAATACATCAATATACCCATGTATGTTATCACAAAAACTAATGGCAACCATCGCACCGTGTCACAGTTGCACTTATTAAGAAAAAGACATATTTATAGTTGTACAAAACATATTTGAAATACATGTAAAAAACATACTTATAAAAATATTTATAGGTGAAAAATATATATCTATATCAATAAAAATATACTTATATCTGGCCGCACGTGAGACGATCTCACATGAGACCAACTCAGATGCTATTTATTTATTTTCTTGAACGGGAATAGCCCAGTTATCCAATGTTTTATTGGAAATTTAATTATTTAAAGTATGTTACTATTTACCATTTTTTAATTTCCCCTATATATACATGACTGTTAATAATTTTAGGTTCAATCTGCTACTTGAACTACATATGGGTTATTTTAATTTGCTGCCTGAATTAATTATTGTATTTTTTCATTGGATATCTTACTAAAAAAGTTTGTTCACTAGTCATTCTTTCAAAAAAATTCACTTTTTACCCAAACTCAATTTTTAACACATCTGAAGTGGAATTGATCCAACAATCCAGTTAAGACACCAAGAACTCAACCTCCAACAATGGAGATGAACTTCAATGAAATGACATGAGATTTAAGTGGTTCGGCTAAGTAACATAGCCTACATCCACTGGAAACGAAATCAGAACAATTCACTAAGCAAAGCACACGAATTACAACTTACAAGATTATCCCAGTAATTAGGGTTTTCTCTCAAGAACACTCAAACCCTAATACAATCTAATCTCACTGAATACATTGTAACGCCCCGTTTTAAAATACTGTTTGGACGCTACTTACATTAAAAATTGTCCTTCTCAATAATAATAAAGATAAGTAAAATCAGTAAAAACCTGGAAATATTTTCCCATAAAACATTGTTATGAAATACGAATTCTTTGGAAAATGCAGCGGAAACGATTTTCTTGAAATTTCTTTCTTTACAGACACATTTTTAATACACTGAAAAGAGCGATAGATTAAACATTTACGCAAATAAATATATTTGGAATTTGTAGAATAAAACTCTTTATTAAAATCTTCTATGACCTTAATAATATCGGCTACCGGCATTCACTGCTCGCACGCCACGTCCTGGATACTTTAAGCTGAAAACATTTTTACACATAGGGGTGAGTGTCAGAAAACACTCAGTGGGGTTCATTTGTACGGTGGAGGGGATACATATTATACACGTAGCCATATCATGAAAACGAATCACATTGTGGACTCTTGAGTAGTCCTTTGCAAACCGTCTTGGATAGATATCCGAAGAAAATCTATCCAGGCCCCAAGCCGACCCTATGGGTTTTTACACCCCTGTTGCTGGGTTTCTGAAGAATATCCCTGTTGCTGGGTTTCCGAAGAATACCCCTATAGATGGGTTTCCGAAGAATACCCTACTTGGCGTAGAAAGCACATGCGCAGTTAAGTGTTTCACATAATGTTTCTCACATAACACATAGTACACGTTATTCACGTTCACGTAAGTTCATATAATTCACGACAATACAAATAGACAAGTAAATCCTTTGCCATGTATTGGTTTCTAAAGAAACCCCTCTGGTACGGGTATTATCCCGACTTTTCGTCATATAAAATCAATTGCATTTGTATTCTTTCAAATCGTTAAACCTTTCAAGAACATATAATTTACTCGAAAATCAATCATATAGTAATGACGTTCAACCTGAAATAGACTTCACATGAATATCGAATTTAATGTCACATAATGCATATAAATTCATATAATAAATTGTATAATTAAAAATGCATTTATTTGATAAGATTTTACCCCACCTTGGATATTACTCGATCTTGTTCAAAAGTTCGCCCGTTCAGTACGCGTTCCTACTCCTGTCCCTTGTTCGTTTATCCTATAATTATTAGGAGTAGGCTTAGTCTCTAACTTATATATCTATAAAATATACATGCAGTATTAAATTCCTATGATACAATAATAACAGAAGATACCAGGATAAAGGTGTATTTAAATACACTAGGGTTTAAGGTGATCGTAACCCTAAACGAGGGTTTTCCCGTATGAAGCTTAAATCATCGTTTTCGTCAATTGGGGATTAAAACTGACATCTATAACATGGTACAATATAAAAATATACTTATCATTAAAATCTGGGGTCATTTTGTAATTTCAGTAAAGTCCAGGGGCTAAAATTATATTATCATAATCTACAGGGGCTGAAACATGAATGAAGTAAAGTTGGGATTTTGCAATTTAGCCCCTGCAATTAATCAAATTCCCAAACCCCATCCCTAACTCCCAAACCCCCTCCCCTGCTGCTCAGCCGTCTACCATCACTGCTGCCGGCGACGGGCCCGTCGCCAGCGTTTACCTTGCACGGCACCGCCACTCACGGCACTGCCCCCTTCCCCCAGCAACACACACACACAACACACGCACACACACGCGCACATGAACTCACTCTCGCACACACGCAGCGCCACCACTGGCTGCGCTGCCAACCCAGTGACGACGAAAAACCGAGGTGCAGAGAGAGAGAGAGAGAGATAGAGAGATAAAGAGCGAGAGACAGAGAGATAGAGAGACAGAGGGAGAGAGCGAGAGACAGTGTTTGAGAGGAAAAGAGAAAGTCGTGGCCGCCGTTGCCGGCGACGGACGACGACGAAGAACAAATCGAAAGAACATAACCGGATATATATCAAAGCATTAAACTTTACCCCTTGTTTCAAATCCCACCACCCTCTCAAAAAAGTTCTCCTTCCCAACATTGCCGACTTGTGCGAGAGAGAGGAATCAAGCGAAAGAAAGAGAACCCACATTTGAGAGAAGAAAGAGATTTGTGAGATTTGTGCTAGAGAGAGGAATAGAGAGTGAAAGGGAAGGGGTGTGGCAGAAAGAGAGAGAAAATCGATGCAAGAAAAGAAAGAGATAAGGAGGGGGGAAGAGATATACGTGTCAAAAGAGGAAGGCGTGAGGTGTCATGGTGACCCACCTTCTCCACACTAAAACGGGCTGGGTTTTGGATTAGAATTGACTCGGGAATTGTACTTTCTTTGGTCGAGATTTAATTATACATTGAATTTAATTATTTACAGTATTGCTTATTTGGTCGACATTTATTTTGTATACGGGTTACGATAATTGGGTCTTCGTATAACAATTATCAATCGAGACCAACCCCATTAATTAAAAGAGTAAGTCTCTTGTGCATCAGGTGCATGGATCTAAGATCCATGCAATTGGGTCGGATCCGGGTTACCCGACCCACTTCTCTATTTTTTTTTTTTCGCGCTAACTTTTTTAAAAATTGGTTATGACTTTTAATTATGTTAAGGATACCTTTATGTAATGTGTAAGAATACCTTTACGTTATGTTAAGGATACCTTTATGTCCAGATTTCATACATTTACGTTATGTTAGACATACCTTTAGGTTATGTTAAGGATACCTTTATGCTCAAATTTCATACATTTACTTTACGTCAGACATACCTTTATGTTATGTTAAGGATACCTTTATGTTATGTTAGAAATAACTTATTCATAATATAGTTGTATTACACATTTTGTACACAAAGGTATCTCTAACATAACATAAAAGTATTCTTAACATAACCTAAATGTATCCTTAATATAACGTAAAGGTATGTGACCAGGATTTTAAAGGAACCTGGAATCACGATTTCAAAGGTATCCTTAACATCACCTAAAGGTATTCTTAACATAACCTAAAGGTATGCTTAATATAACCAAAATGTATTCTTAACATAACCTAAATGTATGCTTAACATAACTAAAATGTATTCTTAACATAACGTGGCATGTAACCTGGAATCAGGATTTCAAAGGTATCCTTAACATAACTGAAAGGTATCCTTACCATAACTTAAAGGTATCCTTAACATAATTGAAAGGTATCCTTAACATAACTGAAAGGTATCCTTAACGAGCGAATTTGAGCGCATCCGCCCAGGCGCGTGGGAGCGCGTGAGGGCGCGTGGGACGCGCGTACACGCTCGGGTCGGGTCGGGTGCATGGATCTAGGATCCATACACCTGATGCATAAAAGTTTTTGTGTAATTAAAATTGGATCAAACAATTTAGAGTAAGTCTCTTGTGCATCAGGTGCATGGATCTTAGATCCATACACCCGGGTCGGATTCGGGTAATCCGACCCGCTTCTTTTTTTTTTTTTTTCGCGCTAACTTTTTTTTCAATTTTTAGTCATCACTTTTAGTTATGTTAAGAATACTTTTATGTAATGTGTAAGAATACCTTTAGGTTACGTTAAGGATACCTTTATGCCCAGATTTCATACATTTACGTTAAGTTAGACATACATTTAGGTTATGTTAAGAATATCTTTAGGTAATGTATAGGGATACATTTAGGTTATGTTAAGGATACCTTTATGCCCAAATTTCATACATTTAATTTACGTCAGACATACCTTTAGGTTATGTTAAGGATACTTTTATGTTATGTTAGAGATACCTTATCCATAAGGTAGTTGTGTTACACATTTTGTACACAAAGGTATCTCTAACATAACATAAAAGTATTCTTAACATAACCTAAATATATCCTTAATATAACGTAAATGTATGTGACCTGGAACGAATTCTAAGGGTATCAAATCAGGATTTCAAAGGAACCTAGAATCACGATTTCAAAGGTATCTTTAACATCACCTAAAGGTATTCTTAACATAACCTAAAAGAATGCTTAATATAATCAAAATGTATTCTTAACATAACTAAAGGTATCCTTAACATAACCTAAATGTATGCTTAACATAACTAAAAGGTATTCTTAACATAACGTGGTATATAACTTGGAATCAGGATTTCAAAGGTATCCTTAACATCACCTAAAGGTATTCTTAACATAACCTAAAGGTATACTTAATATAATCAAAAGGTATTCTTAACATAATTAAATGTATCTTTAACATAACCTAAAGGTATGCTTAACATAACTAAAAGGTATTCTTAACATGACGTGGTATGTAACCTGGAATCAGGATTTCAAAGGTATCCTTAACATAACTAAAAGGTATCCTTAACATAACTGAAAAGTATTCTTAACATAATTAAAAGGTATCCTTAACGAGCGAATTTGAGCGCATCCGCCCAGGCGCGTGGGAGCGCGTGAGGGCGCGTCAGACACGCGTGAAAGCGCGTACACGCGCGGGTCTGGTCGGGTGCATGGATCTAGGATTCATGCACCTGATGCATAAAAGTTTTTGTCAACAATTTAATAGTATATATAATTTTTAAATTAATCAATGTCTTGGATTTTTATTAACGGTTTATTTTATCTCCTCCGTCAATTTAAAATAGTCGTAATTAATAATTAACTTTAGATTTTCATAATAGTGTATTGAAATATTTTGTACGTAACCCATTGTCAAAAATTGATTTTCCAACTCAAACCTAAATTACCATAAGATGAATCGAAACTTAATTTCTTGACTTAATTATTATATTTCTTATGAATTCTAATTATAGATTAATTTTATTTGGGGTGTTACATACATACTCGAATTGAATGAATGAAACAATTGAGTACACCCTTATATATGTAGAACTAAAGCCCTCTATCAATTTCTAGAAACTCCAGACGATTAAGCGCGAATTTCTGTTACAAGCCCCGTCAGCTGCGCAAGAACCCTAACTGCTTTAACTGTCTTGGGCCGATTCTGCAGAGAGTGAACTCGGTCCGGTTCGGCTCGATTTCACCCGGTTTTTCTCACATTGATTCCGGTTCTAAGCTCCACAGATGATTTCTCAGTTAATTACATTTCACATGTTCCAGCTTATAACAATCACTAAAAAACTCGAAACATAATATTCTACCTCCAAACATCAACCAAAATTCACGAGTCATACACCAACAATATTCTATTTTGAAGTAAAATCATAATCCTAAGTCAATTTAACAGTTATCGTTCAATTTGAAGTTGAATCAGGTTAGTAACTATTTACGAGAATTATGACTAGAGATTAATTTATTTTCTTTTTTGAATGAGGGAAATTATTTTGTAAAGTCACCATCTACTTTTTGTATAAGAATATACTTCAAATAAGGAAACAAACTTTTAATCACCTTTTATTAATATTTTGATCTTTTAGATAAAATTGTGTACAAAAAATATTTTTATTATTAATGGATAAAGTTAAATATCTTCTTGTATGAAAGTGACATGAATTTGTTAATATTTTCTACCACCCAAAAGGAATATCAAATATTCTTTCTCTAGACGCACATCAATTTAAGTCATGAAAAAGAAATTATGCATTTTAGAAGCCCGACACTTGTAAGGTCAAGATCCTATTAATGAACTTTCTTATTTTCCTCCTTTGCGATAATTAGATTTTGTCATTCATATGTACGTTTTTGTTTTTTACCATTATTTTGTTCTTCACCCCTTACAATTTTAAGATTTCGTGCAACTTTTTTGTATTTTATAGTTTAAACTTCTCTATTTTTCCTGGAGAAGTCTTGTGTGCCCCAACACGATTCGGCCCAATCCATCTATCTATTTATATTTTTTCTTTTTTTTTTCTTGCACCCTAATCCTTATTCTTTTTCATTTTATTTTCTCTTCCTCCACGATTCGTGCAATCTCTTATCCTCCACAGCTATTGAAGTCAATGACGACATTTTTCATTGTGGTTGGACCGTGTTTCTGTCGAATTTCCTCCGACATGGACCGCAACTTTGAAGGATTCCGACCGACGAGTACGAGGTTGAGGCCGGCCACTGCCATTTCGCAAGCTAAGGTTTTTCCGATACCGTCGGTTAGGCCAGTGATGAGTGCCCATAAATAGTATTCTTTGAGATTTTTTGTTGGCCTGAAGAAGAAGATCCATGTTGATGTAATGATTTTGAGGATGAATTTAGAGAGATTAAGGAAGTCTAGACAGGCTGTTATTAGGAGGAATATATTTTGAAACTCCATGGAAATGTACAGATCCAATTTTATTTATAATAAGGTTTTGAATGCAATATATGTAATACTTTAAAATATAAGCAGTAATACCCTAAAGTTGAAAATGCAATACATTATACTATATTTTAAGCATTAATACCTCAAAGGTAAGTATGTAATACCTCAAAGGTGCATATGTAATACCGTATGCTTTAGGTTTAATACCTTAAAGGTAAATGTGTAATACCTTAAGAGTATACACTAATACCTAGGAAGTATAAATAATATTTATCACTGAATCACATAATATAAAATTTGATGTGTGTGGGTGCACATCAGCTTAGGTGCAACCGTGCATGTGGGCGCATGGGCGCGAGTGAAGGCGACCCACGCACCAGGTCGGATAGGGGGCACGGATATATGATATGTGCCCTTGGTGCACACCAGTTTTTGCCTTTTTCCGGAGGGTCCTTCTAATATACACTATTATATGCATACACTGGTGTAATGAACCATTAGATTAATCAATTTTGACCATCCATTTTAATTTTACCTAAGTTAACATTCTCAATCTTTACAGCCGTAAAAAAAAATTCCGACACATTTATTTAGGTAGTCTAATATCTTCCATTTATATATATTTCTAAAACTTTTGATTGTACTAATTTGCGCTAACGATATATGAATTTAATGTTACTGTTCTTTTCATCTTACGAAGACGATCGTATTAAGATCCATTGTTGATATGTTTTGTTATGTGATTAATGATTTGAAAGTTGGTGGTTATAGAAATTTGATGGTGATAGTGGACTTTTGATGGAAATGGAGTGGTGGTCCTTTTCTGAATGAGACGATGGCGCTGCAACATGGGTGTAGTGCTCACTAAACCTTTGTAATATCTAACAAGTCAATTCACACCCCAAACATCTTTGGAAAACATATAATAATATATAAAAATAATTCTTTAGTCGAATGGTGTCCAATTAGCGTAATGGACGTTTTCCTTCTTACTGGTTAGACGATTTCCTCCTGGTACATTTATTTTGAGTTACTCTCTTACGAATCAGGTCTATGGATCTAAAATCCATGATGCAAACCGGGTGCCTGACATGCTTTTTTTTTTTAACGCTTAATTATTTTTTTAGAATTCTATCATGACCTTTAAGTTATGTTAGAGGTAACTTTATGTTATGTTAGAAATACATTTATACCCAAATTTTATACATTTAACTTAAAAAAAAACCTTTATTTCGGCACTTTTTGTATACATACCTTGTGGAAATGTCCCACTTTAACATATTTTCTTAAATATTTGACCAGAATAGCACAAAATTTTAAGATTTGACCAAAATAACATAATCCTTATAATTTGTGACCAAAATACCACAAATTGACTTTGACCTCAAGACAGCACTGACATGATGACTGACACAAGACAGTACTTTCAGTTTCTAAAGTGGGACATTTCCACGTGTAATAAATCTCTTGTGAGACTATTTACATTTCCACTTTAATTTTTGTCGTGTGTAATAACTGTCTTGTGAGTTACTATTTACCTTTTAATTTTTGTCGTGTATAATAAAGTGGATTTTGTTTTTCTTTGACTTACTATTTACCTTTCATTCAAATAAATACACTTTCCATTTTGGTAGATAGATACAATAATTTCATACGACAAAAATTTCTCCCTTCTACTAAATATTCTCCCTTCTACTAAAAATTCTCCGAATCTACTAAAAATTTTTGCTGGAAAGTTTTATCACTCTCAGGAACAAATTAAAGAAGATTTACGTAAAAAAACCGAGAGGTAAGTCCATTTTCTGAATCTCGAATTATTTTTTACGTGGAAAAAACATGAATTTTTCATCCTAAAGTTAAGAAAAAGTGTGTATTATATTTGTCCACGCAAAAGTCATGAAAAATCAGTATCCACGAAACATTTTCTAGTGCCACGAAAATTCTCACGAAAATTATGATCTTCAAAATTGTCACGAAAATTCTCACGAAAATTGTCACGAAAATTATGAAATTCAAAATTCTCACAAAAATTCTCACGAAAATTATGATCTGCCACGAAAATTCTCACGAAAATTGTAAGGCACTCCACGAAAATTATGATCTTCAAAATTTTGGATGTTTTTTCTACCACGAAAATGTCACGAAAATTGTAAGGCACCACACGAAAATTATTGCTCAACCACGAAAATTTGGCAGAGTCTTAGTTGCATGAAGTAATTCATGTTTCATTTTTTTTTTTTTACAGTTGAAAGATGAGTTTGTTGCCCGTTGTGGTTTGGTTTGGTGGATATTGGGAAGGGTTAGAGTACAAAAGTGGTTCGAGACAGGTGATTCAACTTCGAAGAGTTTGTTATCAAGATTTATTTGAATCAATTGACGAAGTTGTGCGTGCTGATGAGTGGTGGGGATATGTCATCCATTCCATTGTCGTGGATGAGGGTAGGGTGAAAAGAATGAAAATCAGGAACGATTCAGATCTTAGTAGCATATTGTCTGTGATCAATGATGTTCTTGTTGTTTATGTGACACTGAAAAGTAGAAATGTGGGAGGCTTTGGTCAGAGCAGCGAGGCAGGTGGTCCTTCATTTACTGTTGGATCATCATACGAACAACAAGTATGTAGAGATTATTCAAATATTCCAGAAGGGCTGCAAAACGATCAAGCATTCATGGCCTCATGGAGTATACCGAACCAAAATGATCCGTGGGGACAATTTGTGAGACAACCTAACGAGAATTTGCCGTGTTGGGCATCATCTAGTGGTAGGGTTGATTATACAGTACAGGATTGGGGAATGGATGGCCTTGACTTAAATACGTCTCCTATAGATTGTGTCCAAGAGGAAGTGGCACGGAAACAGGATTTTCATGAACATGCACATAGTGGATTTCATGATGGTACACATAATAGTATTATATTTAGGAATGCAGTGCATCTATTGAATATTTATGATTTAGATTGAGCATTTTAATTGAGGTGGAATTACTTGTGCAGATGTGAACAACGAGCAAGATGGTGTAGGGGATGCTGATGAAGCTGCGGATAATGATTTGGAGCTAGATGCTGAGGATGCATCGTTGTTGGAGCAGGAGCAACTCCAGGAGCATGAGTCATTTATGACTTACATTGGGATGCGGACACACGATAATGTTGACGATACCTTTGAGGCAGACTTTCAAGCAGGATCCAGTGATGGGGTTCCGCATACCGTTCCTGTTTCGGCCTTTGCTCCGAGTTATGCTCCGGATTGGTTTATCCCTAAGATTCCCGACGTGGATCCATCTGTTTATTCAGAAGGTGGTGCTCGCGAGATTACGACAGAAGCTCTTCAGAAAGGATCTACTTTCGGCTCCAAACTGGAGTTGAAGAAAGCAGTTGGTATGTACCATATTGAAAATCAGGTTGCATACCGTGTGGACCATTCCGATAAACATCGTTGGTTTTTGAAGTGCGTCCAGAAAAATTGTCCCTTCGTCATGAATGCTTCTGAAAAATATGGGATTTGGCGCATATCCAAGATTGTTATCCCACATAAATGTTCGTCGGAGTTGAATAGTGATGACCCACGTCGCCCTTCTTCTACTGTGATCTGTGAGTGCTTTGTCGATGCACTACGGAAAGAGAATTGCAAACTCACTCCTCGCGACATCATTCAGGAAATGAATGGTCGTCATGGTCTACAGGTGTCTTACAAATTGGCTTTGAAGGCAAGACGACATGCCATGATTAGGGCTTATGGGGATCCAACATTGTCGTTTTCTATGCTTCCATCTTACTTGGAGGTTTTGAAGGCTGCTAATCCGGGGACATACACATCGTTAGAGACCCACGATGATGGAAAATTCAAATATGTTTTCTACGCATTAGGTGCCTCCATACTGGGATTTCGAGGTTATTCAAGACCTGTCATAGTTGTAGATGGTTGTCATCTGAAGGGGCAGTATAAAGGTATTGGGTTTGTGGCTGTGACGAAAGATGGGAATGATCAGATTTTTCCTTTGGCAATTGGTATAGGTAATATTGAGAATGATGCATCCTGGAGCTGGTTCTTGACTAATGTGAGAGAAGCATTTGGAGCCCCTGCCCAACTTCTTCTCGTATCAGATCAACATGTGAGCATCTCGAATGCCATTGCACAAGTGTTCCCTGATGCAGCGCACGGTTTATGCTGTTACCATATACAAAAAAATTTGGCCAAGTATGGGAAGCATTTGGTTGGCCTCTTCAATAGGGCCGCATATTGTTATCATCCGTCGGAGTTCGATAAGTACGTCACTTATTAATACCATTAGATTCCATATGTTAAGTTTATTATGCTCTGATTTTAATATTCTCATGATAAATCTTTTATAATGTATCCAGGTATATGAACACACTGGTGAAATCCCAAATTACTGGTGCTCTTGATGCTTTGAAAGGTGCTGGTGAATACAGATGGTCTCATGTCAAGTGCCCTGTTCGTAGGTTTAACTTCATGACGTCTAATGCTGCTGAGTCGTGGAATGGGAGGTTAGTTTGGGCTAGAAAGCTACCCGTCTGTTCATTTTTGGAGTGTGCTAGACGCATTACAGAGAAGTGGTTCTACGAACGACGAACCGCCGCATTAGAGCGAGATAACACACTGACGAAGGCCGTCCATGAGAGATTGCAGGATGCAATGAAAGAAGGGCGTTCTATGCAGGTTAATAAGCTTGGACGGCTCAAGCTCAAGATCACCACTGATAATAAGAATTTCACAGTCGATCTGTCAGACCGTTCATGCACTTGCCAGGTTTTCCAGCTTGACTTGATTCCATGCTCGCATGCATGTGCAGCGATCAGGTAAGGCTTTGTATATGTAAATTAATTACTTGAGATACCACCTTACACTTCATTATTGTTTTCTAATGCAGCTATACGAAAGAGCCCGTCACGAGATACGTGCATGAGTGTTACTGGACCCGTTCATTGAGAGGTATGTGGGAGGGTGAGGTACTCCCTGTGCCTGACCCAGCGGATTGGGTTATCTCCGACGAGGCACGAGCATTTGTCTGTCTACCTCCTGATAAACCGAAGCAAGCTGGACGACCAAAGGGAAAACGGATTCCTTCTTTTGTCGAGGCTTCTAGATCCAGACACGGTTCTATCCCGTCCGGTCATCCAACCGACCAAAACACTGAAAATGTTCAGCCCGGTGGTATAAGACAAAGGAAAAAGAAGAGATGCTCTATTTGTGGCTCAAAAAGTCACACGAAGAGAAAGTGCCCGATATACATCGAAGGTCAACGCTTTGTTCAAGACGAGGAGTAACTCATGCAAATATGGGATGTGTAAAATAAAATTGTGTTTATAAAATAAACTTGTTTTTATAAAATAAAATGTGTATATTCGAATGTCTGGACATGCATTTTCGTGACATTTTCGTGATACACATGCATTTTCGTGACTTTTGCGTGACCTTTTCGTGTCATACAAGTGGCATAATCGTGGTATAACCGTGGCATTTTCTGCGATTTTCGTGGCATACATGCATTTTCGTGGCATTTTCGTGGCATAGACGTGGCATTTTCGTGAGAATTTCGTGGGTGGATCAACGCACGTGGCATTTTCGTGGCATTTTCGTGAGAATTTCGTGGCATGCATGCATTTTCGTGGCATTTTCGTGCAATAATCGTGGCATAAACGTGGCATTTTCGTGAGAATTTCGTGGGTGGATCAACGCACGTGGCATTTTCGTGGCATTTTCGTGAGAATTTCGTGGCATGCATGCATTTTCGTGGCATTTTCGTGCAATAATCGTGGCATAAACGTGGCATTTTCGTGGCATAATCGTGGCATTTTCGTGAGAATTTCGTGGCATGCATGAAGTTTCGTGGCATTTTCGTGCAATAATCGTGGCATAAACGTGGCATTTTCGTGGCATAATCGTGGCATTTTCGTGGCATAGACGTGGCATTTTCGTGAGATTTTCGTGGCATGCACACATTTTCGTGGCATTTTCGTGAGATTTTCGTGAATAAACGTGGCCTAGTCCTTGCATAAACGTGGCATTTTCGTGAGATTTCGTGGGCAATTGAATTTTCGTGGGTGTATGCATTTTCGTGTTTTTGAATTAACGTGGGTGGATGAACTATATCCTTAATTCTAAGCACATATATATCGAATAACATATAATCTAAGCATTTCATGTCTACTTAACAGTTTGAAATCACAAAAGAAATGATATAAAATAATCTAAAGAAATATGTAGCTTCGAAATATAAATAAAAGCCTAAGACAAATCATCTGCCTGTATGGTGCTCTCATCTAAAGAAAATCTATACATCTGAATGGCCACCAATCGTCTAACAGCATAAACGCCTTCAGACATCTCAGGCCGAGGAAACACCTCCATCATCAACGACTCGACCGACTTCAGTGCGAAGATGCCACAACTCGTCGGATCATCCTGCACGTAACATATGTTCTGCGGGATACTCTGTATACGAAACTCCGGTGCACTATACGAAGCCGGGTCTATCGCTTGGTGCCATCCAGAGTGGTCCAGAAGTCGAGGTAGAACCCGTTGAATGGGCAATGTCTGCCGGACTCGAAGCGCCATGACATCATCGTTCCATGTGTGTCTGAGGCTGTCCATGAGCGTAAGTGATATATCATTGAAATCTATAATGGCAGCCACCCAGTGTTGATCCAGATTTAGCATGGTGAACATCTGCACGATATTAAAACAAATATCCTAATGAGTATTGTCACTATATATACGCTACGACATGTAAAATGACATTGACAAACCTGATGAAGGAGATTCCACGGCTTCTGCTTTGTCCACTTGTTTGCAATACCATGGACAAACGGCATCAAACGATCGAGTTCAACGGGATCGAAGTCCTCACGATCGTCCCCTGGATAAAAGGTGTTCGGTGGATCGTTGATATGCTTCTTCTTCCAGATGTCCTTGCATATCTCCTGATCATATACCGAAAATTATAATTAGATTTTTTCAACCAAAGCAAACAAAGAACAATATTTTCTATAACACCGAACTTACATTGAATTGTACTGACAATACTTGGCCGAATCTGAACACCTGCTGTGTGATCTGAAGTCCTAGGAATCGTGGTACGGATTGTACGATTCCAAGGTAGGCCTCGATCGCCTAAAAGCAAATGTGACATTAGATGAGGCTATGCAACAAATTCAAATACATAGATTGGATGAAGACATATACCATGATATCCAACCAGCCATGGGGGTCAATCACAGGTTCGAAGAACTCGGGCCCGACAGCATACCCGATCCCCACGTTATGCCTACATACAAAGTAATAGATAATGAAGTCAAATCATACAGGAAAGCGAAATGGAGAAATGATATAAAATAACACACAAAATAAACTTACTTATCAGCATGTTCTCCGAGCTGCATCCATAACTCGAAGTCATCCCAGCCATGCAGATCCCGACGCTTTGGCTTTCCTCCGCTTTTGTACGGACTCTTACGATACTGGGAAGGCTCCCTCCTCCGGACATGCCGGACTCCCTTGGCCGTATCCCGGATATCCTGATCAGAATGTGGAGGTGGAGCATGTGGAGACGGAGACACGGGCTTCTCAACGATGTAACTCGTACCGGCATTACAAATGTCCGGTGTGTGGTAGCCGCGGCTTGACTGGTCCTGAGCCTCGAACGTGTATGGAGCGTACGACACAAGGGGCATGGAGTCAAAACCTCCTGCGGTAGGCTGCTCTGAAGGCGCATTTGCCGTCCAACCCTCCCACTGCCCCGATGCATCGTGCTCATACTGCCGCCCTGCATCGTGCTCATACTGTGGACGTGGGTCGTCTCCAAAGAATCCCCGCAACTGCTCCGTGATCATGTCTGGAAGGCCGGACTCCAGACGATCGAACCTCTCGTCCAAATGATCCAGACGGTTCCCGAGATGATCAATCTTGCCGCCGAGATATGTCTGCATCTGGTCGAAGCGGTTGTCGATGAGCATGGACAACCGTGAGAAGAGATCCGTAGGGGGTGCGTCCTCATGATGAGTCGGCTCTGGCCTCTCGAACCCCCTTGGCTGAAAATGCTCCTCGGCCGTGGGTGCGCCCGTATGCTGTGCCTCCGCTGGAGGTGCCTCGTCCGATGAGGAAGATGAAACAACACGGGCTCGTCTACGTGGCCTCGAAGGACGCACAACGGGATCATGGGCAGCTGGCTCCTCAACAGGAACAGGAGCTGCATGAGACCTCGATGACCGCCTAGTAGGGACGTCGTGAACAGGAGCCGGGGCCTGACGATCAGTTGGACGCCTCGAAGGTCCAACAGAAACGCCCCAAGTCTTCCGTCCACGAATCTATCCAACTGGCTGCACACCCTGGAAGAGGTCATCACCCACGTACGCCCAAAATGGATGGGCCATCTCAGAAGGAGTCGGCTCGAGCGTTTCCAAACAAGGAATCTACCACGCATATTAATAAACAAATATAGTCTATAAATTATTCATCATACTATAAATTATTCATCATAATCAAATGTGTTTTCTCAAAGACTAACCTGAGCCGCTAGTGTTCTGGAAACGTCTGTCATGGACTTCATGGTGGACCATCTAAGGCACCGAGGAAACTGGTGCCCAGTATCCAAGCGACGACCAGCTACCGTCCCCGTACGTGGTATCGCCTCGTACGCCCATATCTGCATTTGGTGAAAACACGAAAGTTATAATTACAGAGTTATTCGAAAAAATTATATTCACAAAAAGATATCTATTTTTAACTCACCAGTAAGGCAACGGAAAATCCGTAGAAGTGATAGGTGTAAATCTTGCTCTTTCTTTGCTGTGGAATGGACTCAGGTAATTTACCAATGGTACGCAGCAGGTTCAGGTACGAGAATTTCCCCCATGGGAAGCTCTCCCAAGCCTCAGTCTGGTCGATGAGGCTCCATACCCAGGATGGGACACTCGTCTTCAGTACGTCCACTCCAAGCACGATAAAATAAAGAATGAGAATCTTGGCCACCTTGATGCTGTCTACACGGCTGCCACGGAACTCCCCTTCCAGAAATCGAGCTCGAAGCTCAGAAATGGTGATACTCCCAACACCAGATGGTACTACTCGAAAGTACAACCCGTCTGGAGATAAATCATGAACCGCAGATGGGTTGAACTGGGAGTCTCCAAACCTCAAGCCCGTCACAAGAAAAAACTCTTGTCTCCCAAACCTACAAAACCTATCTGGTCCAATAAGAAACCAGCATTCGCCTTCCGGTGCACCCGTCCGTCGCACCTGCCGACTCATCAAGTAATGGAGAAACGTCTTACAAATCTCGGTATCCGTTTGCCACCGTAAAAAGTGACCAAAACATGTGTCCATGAAATCATGGACACAGTCTCCATCCACCTCCGATAGCTCCCTCCCTATCTCACGAATAGTAAGAAGTCGCGTATATCCATTGATATACGCGAACTGCCGCTGACAACCCGGTCGGATCCACTCCCACTCGCCCTATATGGAATGAAAATATATGCCAGGTAAAGAATTTGGTATTGTCGTGACATAGTAGAGAAGCATGAAATTTACACATTTATGTTAGTGACATGCATTATTGTGACATACACAGTTTCAAATTTCATGGGATTTTCGTGGCATTTTCGTGAGATTTCGTGGGTGGATGAATTTTCGTGGCATTTTCGTGACATTTTCGTGGCATTTTCGTGGCTTACTAGTGGCCTAATCGTGGCATTTTCGTGCGATTTTCGTGGTATACATGCATTTTCGTGGCATTTTCGTTACATTTTCGTGGCATACTAGTGGCATAATCGTGGCCTAAACGTGGCATTTTCGTGGCATAAACGTGGCATTTTCGTGAGATTTTCATGGCATACATGCATTTTCGTGGCAATTTCGTGGCATAAACGTGGCATAAACATGGCATTTTCGTGATATTTTCGTGGGTGTAAGAATTTTCGTGGCTATGAATTTTCGTGGCTCTAAGAATTTTCGTGGGTGGAATAACACAGTTTTACTCAATCTACAGTTTTACTCAATCTAATCTCAGGAACTATATCCTTAAGTCTAAGCACATATATATCGAATAACAGTTTGAAATCACAGAATAACATATATATCTAAGCATTTCATGTCTACTTAACAGTTTGAAATCACAGAAATCACATACATTCAACCCAAAAAAGAGAGAAAAATAAATGTTCATTCACATGTTCAACGAAAATGGAGAGGGGGAGTTTACTAACCTCCATTTCTCTGTCTGAAATTTGCACAGCCGATTGAAGATGATGAATAGCCACGAATCCAATCCAAACGTCCACGCCAATCCAACAAAAATCTGGGATTTTCTTTACTTTTCGTGGGGTTTTTTCTGCCTTTTCGTGAGATTTTTTACTGCTTTCGTAAGTGTGTGTTTGAATTTACTGAATTTTCGTTTTTGTTTATCATATTTTTACTGCCCCCAATAAAGTGCATTTACTGCGCCCATGAATGACCAATAATGACTGACACCAACCCACTTTTTCAGTTTTTTAATTCACTTTTCAGAGGGAACCGCCTTTTTGAATGGTCAACTGTGGTATTTTGGGCAAAATTTATAAGGATTGTGTTATTTAGGTCAAACCCTAAAATTTTGTGCTATTTTGGGCCCACATTTAAGAAAATATGTTAATTTGGGCCTGGTTCCCTACATACCTTTACGTTATGTTAGAGATACTTTTACGTTATATTAGATATACATTTACGTTATGTTAGAGATACCTTTTATATATTGTATAAGATATCTCTAACATAACGTAATGTTTGAAATCAGGATACAAGTGATATCTTTAACATAACATAAATGTATTTCTAACATAATGTAAAAGTATGTCACGTGGAGAGAATTTGGGTGGACTTGAGTGCATCCACTTAGGCACTTGGTAGCTCGTGGGACGCGTGTGGAAGCGCGTCTTTTGGGCGTGTGGACGAGTCGACCCGGGTGCAAAGATCCATGCACTTGACTCATGTATATAAGTATTTGTGATTTATTTTACCTTTTCTCTTAATATTTCCTTTTTAGTTGTTTCATGACAAAGTTAATTCTATTTTTTAATATTTCTCTTTTCTTGTTTTTTAATTAAATTTTAGCAGTCCTGTATTTAATTAGTTTCGTATTGTTCTTTTTAATTTTCTGGATAAAATATAAGTAATCAATTCGTCATCTTTTAATTATATTATTAAAATATTTTTTTAGTTGTTTCGTAGTAAAATTTAGTAGTAATTCTGCATTTAATTAGTTTATGTGACATTCCAATTTTAGTTGTCTTGATAAAATATTGACAATCAATTCTTCATCTTTTGGTCGAGATCATAAGTTACAAACCATTATTTTTTTTATATAGTTGGTTCTATAATCTTATAATATTTTATGATGAACAATTTTATTCGCACATCTTTAAAAAGAAAATGAACTCATTAAAAAAAATTCTTGTAAAGTGCATGAATAATATGTAGGGGAAATGTGCGAAAAATGGCTAGAAAAAGAATGAAAATCGACGCCTGTGCGAGCACAGTTCCCTTAAAACAGATTCGTCGTCTCACGAAAGTGCATGAGACCACAAAGACGTCCGTTTCCCAGGGTACAACGATTACAAGCACGCAGACTTGCACGAGACTGCTGCTTACGGCGAATCGAGATAGTGCCTGACTTGCACCGGAAGAACGAGGAAAAAACCGAACGAAGTGGAGAGGAAACGAAGGCTGGAAGGTGTGAATTCGAACTGTGGGAGGACCTCTATTTATAGGCTCCAAAACGGAGCTGAAGAGACGAGCCATTAAGGCCAAAAAGAAAACCGCCGGCAGTTTCGAAACTACCGGAATCTGGAAGACCAACAGTCGCCGGAAGTTGAAGAGGCATGGACCGGGTCGGTGGCAAAAGGAACCGGGCCAGGCCCGCCCTTTTCCGGACTGATATTCGTGTACGCAGGTCTCGCATGCACACGAGTCCATTGGTTCGAGCTTGCTTGGAAATGATTTGCATCCCCCCGCGCGCGCGAGAGAGAGCCTCTTGGTTTACATCTTACACACCTCATAAGGTGGAAATCAATATATACAAGTGCAAAACTTGCTAAAGTTCCTATGTGGGACAAAAAGTTTTTCCCACATTTTCCAAGCTTTAACCATGATCCAAAACCACTACTTCGGCTCCCAATTTCTCATTCACCTTTAATCCATTTTGGGTGAGCTTTATACCGAATCGAAGCTCTCACAGAGGAGAACACGTCTCTTCAAACGGATACCATTTTTACCAAATGGGACCCACCATAAAGAAGCCCCAAAATGGGCAAAAATTCAGAATTTTTCCAACAGTCCCCCACATAAATGGAAATTGACACAGACAGGAAAAAAGGTACAAGTCAACAGTTAAGTTCTGCACAGGAGAGGTAGGTGTAACCCTTTGAACCTTCCCTTGTGTAACACATTTACTTTACTAGGCAATCAGTAGACGCGATGTCTTTGAACTGATTTCTTATCGGTGTAAACGATGATGCATTACACTCAGAACTCTTCCTGACACTTCTCAGTTCTCATGGGTATGTTCGTTTAGGCCATGAACATCTACCTGGTTCTGTGAGAATTTCTAGGAATTGAGCCTTTCACAATTCCCTTTGAAGCGGCCCCACTTCTTTCTCACATAGGTGATTTCTTCTAGAGTATCTAGCTCCACTCTATTTGAAACCATTAAAAGCTTTAAGCTTACCCTTATTTCCTACGACACCACTGTATCATCCTAGGAACGGGTTCTCGGGAATAACTCTCCCACAGTGGCATGTGAGGCTTCGACAACTAGGTTGTTCCATTGAACCTAGATCTTGGGATCTCCAGTCAACTAGGTTGGGTTTTCCTTTGTCTCAACCTCTTTCCCAAAAGGCTTTAACCCCATCCCTCTCGATGATTTTGCAACTATATCTCTACTTAACCCTTTGGTTAACGGATCGGCAAGATTGTCTTTTGACTTTATATAGTCAAGAGAGATAACACCCGTAGAGAGTAGTTGTCTAATGGTATTATGTCTTCGACGAATATGTCTAGACTTACCATTATACATGCGACTTTGTGCCTTTCCAATAGCCAACTGGCTGTCACAATAAACACAAATGGCAGGCACAGGTCTCGACCACATTGGAATGTCTTCTAAAAACTGACGAATCCACTCAGCTTCTTCTCCACATTTGTCCAGAGCTATAAACTCGGACTCCATAGTGGAACGTGCAATAACAGTTTGTTTTGAAGACTTCCATGCAATGGCTGCTCCACCAAGTGTGAAAACATATCCACTGGTGGATTTCAAGTCCTTCATATCTGATATCCAATTTGCATCACTATAGCCTTCAACTACAGCTGGATATCTCCCATAATGCAGACCAAAACTGCGAGTAAACCTCAAATATCTGAGTACTCTTACAATCGCTTTCCAGTGATCGTTTCCTGGATTGCTTGTGTACCTACTTAGTCTGCTCACTGCAAAAGCGATATCAGGCCTTGTGCAGCTCATCAAGTACATAAGACTACCGATTATCCGAGCATACTCGATTTGAGATATTCCATCTTCTCGATTTTTCGAAAGATGTTGACTCGGATCTATCGGAGTCCTCGCAATAGACGTATCATCTTTGCCAAACTTCTCAAGTATTTTATCAACATAATGTGATTGGCTCAACACAATACCTTCTTGTGATCTATGGATTTTGACTCCAAGAATCACATCTACCAAGCCCATATCTTTCATGTCAAACTTTGCATTCAATATATCCTTAGTGGATTTGATCATCTTGTCATTATTCCCAACAATTAGCATGTCATCTACATAAAGACATAGAATGACATAGCCATTTTCCGTGTTCTTCACATAAACACATTTATCACACTCGTTGATCTTAAACCCACTGTTTAACATGGCATTATCAAACTTTTCATGCCATTGCAATGGTGCTTGTTTCAAGCCATATAATGACTTTACTAACTTGCACACTTTGTTTTCTTGCCCGGGAGCATCAAAGCCTTCATGTTGCTCCATGTAAATTTTTTCGTCTAGGTCTTCATTTAGAAATGCAGTTTTGACGTCCATCTGATGCACCTCGAGATTTCTCAAAGCTGCAATTGCCAAAACCATTCTAATGGAGGTTATTCTCGTCACAGGAGAATAGGTGTCAAAGTAGTCAAGGCCTTGTTTTTGTCTAAAGCCTTTAATCACAAGTCTAGCCTTGTACTTATCAATTGTTCCATCGGCTTTCATTTTCCTCTTAAAGATCCACTTATAACCTAATGGTTTACTTCCAGGAGGAAGGTCCACTAGTTCCCAAGTGTGATTTTGCAAGATGGAATCAATTTCACTTTGAATAGCCTCTTTCCAAAGAGATCCTTCAGAGGAGTTCACAGCCTCAGAAAAGGTTTGTGGTTCTCCTTCGATCATATAGGTAAGGAAATCGTTACCAAACGATTTTTCAACCCTTGCTCGCTTGCTTCTTCTAGGCTCAAACTCGATAGCCTCTTCATCGTGTTCCTCTTCCTCTTTCGATTTTTCAACCCTACTCGAGGTACCAACTTCAAATTGGGGTTTATAAGGAAACACATGCTCAAAGAAAGAAGCATTTCGAGACTCCATTATCGTATTCTTATGGATCTCAAGAACCTGAGAATTAAACACAAGAAATCGATACGCGCTACTGTTTTGTGCATATCCAATAAAAACACAATCAACAGTTTTCGGCCCAACTTTTACTTTCTTGGGTAGGGAAATAGCAACCTTGGCGAGACACCCCCACACTTTTAAGAATTTGTAGAAAGGTATCCTACCATGCCATAATTCATACGTACTTTTGTCTACCTTTTTACGGGGCACCTTATTTAAAAGATAATTAGCCGATAACACGGCTTCCCCCCACAAGTTCACAGGTAAACCTGAGCTCAACAGCATTGCATTCATCATTTCTTTTAAAGTCCGATTCTTTCGTTCTGCAACACCATTTTGTTGAGGTGAATAAGGTGCTGTAGTTTCATGCCTTATTCCATGCTGAGCACAAAAATCGGCAAATGGTTATTCAAATTCACCACCTCTATCACTACGTAACACCTTGATCTTACGATCCAACTGGTTTTCAACCTCATTTTTATAAAGTTGAAATTTCTCTATAGCTTCATCTTTACCTTTTAAAAGGTATACCACACAGAACTTGGTACAATCATCAATAAAAGTGATGAAATATTTATTACCACCACGTGTTTGTACCATTTTTAAAACACACAAGTCTGTATGAATTAAACTTAGTGGTTCACTATTTCTTTCAATAGTTTGGAAGGATGACCTTGTTAACTTTGATTCAACACATGTTTCGCATTTATATTTAGAATCAATATGGAATGTTGGGATGTTTTTCATATTCATTAACCTGCGCAGGCTATCAAAATTGACATGTCCTAGTCTACCATGCCATAAAATGGAAGACTCAAGCAAATAAACAGAAGGGGTACCAATTTTATTCATAACTTTGGTTTTAACAACCATTACATTGAGCTTAAAAAGCCCATCCACCACATATCCCTTCCCCACAAACATTCCTTCCTTAGTTAAAATAACTTTTTCAGATTCAAAAACAATACGAAAACCATGTTTGATAAGCAGCGAGCCGGACACCAAATTCTTGCGAATGTCGGGCACAAACAGCACATTGTTGAGCGTAAGCTCCTTTCCAGAGGTCATCTTCAAGACAAATTTCCTATTGCCTTTCACATCAGAAGTGGCCAAATTACCCATGAACAGCTTTTCATTCGGTCCAACTTCCACCAACTCATTAAATAGCTCCTTGTTAGAGCACACGTGACGAGTCGCCCCCTTGTCTATCCATCATTCCAATGGATTGGAATCCACCAAGTTCACTTCAGACACCACTGCAGACAAATTTATATTGTCAACATTTTTAGTAATGTTTTCAACATTATTTACCTCTTGCTTCTTTTTAGGCTTTCTACAATCCGCGGCCTTGTGACCCGGCTTGTCACAATTGAAGCAATTTCCACCAAACTTCCTCCTGAAGTTTTCTTTCTTCGGGCCTAGGTTCCCCTTGCCAGGTGGACCAGCCTTTTTGTTGTTCTTCCTCGAGTCTTGACCATGCTCGACCACGTTCGCCTTAGCGCCTTCAGGAGCAAACAAGTTCTTTTCAAAACCACGATTGTCCTCTTCAATATGAAGACGAACAATGAGTTCTTCAACGTTAATCTCCTTTCTTTTGTGCTTTAAGTAGTTCTTGAAATCTTTCCACCCCGGTGGCAATTTTTCGATAATGGCAGCAACCTGAAAAGATTCACTAAGTTGCATACCTTCGGAGTGAATTTCATGCAAGATCACCTGAAGCTCTTGCACTTGACTGATCACAGTCTTCGAATCAACCATCTTGTAGTCTAAGAACTTGCCAACGATGAACTTTTTGGCACCAGCATCTTCGGACTTATATTTCTTGTCCAAAGAATCCCATAACTCCTTAGCTATTTTCATAGAACTGTACACGTTGTACAGCGCATCAGCCAGACCATTCATGATATAATTCCGGCAAAGGAAATCAGAATGGTTCCAAGCGTCCAACGCGTGGACAGCTTGTGCATCTGCAACATCGCCCAAGACGGGTGCAGTTTCAGTTAAGAACCTCGCAAGGTTCAGAGTAGTGAGGTAGAAAAGCATCTTTTGTTGCCACCATTTGAAGTTCAAGCCGTTGAATTTTTCCGGCTTGTCAAGGTGGTTGATCGGCACACTAGGAGGCACGGCAGGGGGAGCAGGAGCTGTGATCGCGGCAGCGGCAGTCGTATTTCCAGAGGTACCGGAAGGTGGGTTTGCAGAAGCCATCTTTCGCAAAGGAATCTGTTTTAAGTTTGTAGGGTAAATGTGTGAAAAATGGCTAGAAAATGAATGAAAATCGAGGCCTGTGCGAGCACAGTTCCCTTAAAACAGATTCGTCGTCTCACGAAGGTGCACGAGACCACAAAGACGTCTGTTTCCCAGGGTACAACGATTACAAGCACGCAGACTTGCACGAGACTGCTGCTTACGGCGAACCGAGATAGCGCCTGACTTGCATCGGAAGAACGAGGAAAAAACCGAACGAAGTGGAGAGGAAACGAAGGCTGGAAGGTGTGAATTCGAACTGTGGGAGGACCTCTATTTATAAGCTCCAAAACGGAGCTGAAGAGACGAGCCATTAAGGCCACAAAGAAAACCGCCGACAGTTTCGAAACTGTCGGAATCTGGAAGACCAACAGTCACCGAAAGTTGAAGAGGCATGGACCGGGTCGGTGGCAAAAGGAACCGGCCAGGCCCGCCCTTTTCTGGACCGACATTCGTGTACGCAGGTCACGCATGCAAACGAGTCCATTGGTTCGAGCTTGCTTGGAAATGATTTGCATCCCCCATGCGCGCGCGAGAGAAAGACTCTTGATTTACATCTTACACACCTCATAAGGTGGAAATCAATATATACAAGTGCAAAACTTGCTAAAGTTCCTATGTGGGACAAAAAGTTTTTCCCACATTTTCCAAGCTTTAACCATGATCCAAAACCACTACTTCGGCTCCCAATTTCTCATTCACCCTTAATCCATTTTGGGTGAGCTTTATACCGAATCGAAGCTCTCACAGAGGAGAGCACGTCTCTTCAAACGAATACCATTTTTACCAAATGGGATCCACCATAAAGAAGCCCCAAAATGGGCAAAAATTCAGAATTTTTCCAACATAATAATTCTTCTATATTAAAATCTTCGAAGAGAAGTAAACCGACTAAAATGATTGCACCTCTATTAAAACTTTGAGTTGTATAGATTTAAATATTAAATAATATTTCATTTTATATATATACTTCTAATTATTTATCGTACCCAAAATTAAAATCCTGGATCCGAAGTAGTGTACGTAGGATCCAAAATATGAAGAAGCTGTGATGATGGCATGGATACCCGGAGGAGGAGAGGGTAACAAAAAAAAAAAATTTTAATTTTTTTAATAAAATTGAAATAAAAAATAAATGAAAAATGAAAATACACGAGGCCTGATTTTAATATATTTATAATGATTTTTACATTAAGAGGTTATTCATATATCTTTTATTATTTCAAATTTTATATAATATACAAATATATTAGTTCGTATCTCAATTGACTCTTAAATATTTATTTTATAATTTTAAATAAATCAATTTGGTAAAGTAGAGTTTTAATTGAAGAAAGTAGAATTTGGTTGGCCCCTATCTCTTGTGTGTTTTTTCGAGCTTTCTTGTGTATCAATATTTTTGTGATGTGTTATTGTGAATTCAAATAACAAAAATTGTATATGTTTTTCTAAATTATATTTTGATATGAAAAGGTTGGGATACAAAATTCACAATAATTTAAACAACAAACTTGAATTATATGCATGACTTTATAGATAATTTAATAAGACAATGATTTTTGGAGTTAGTTAAAAGTGATCAATTAACAATATAAGTTTTGAAATATTTATTTATTTATATACAACATTTCTCATATAATTACAAAAAATATCTTGAAATTTGTTCAATTTTTCATGGTTAATAATTTGATAAGCAAGTGATATTTGAGTTGGTTAAAAGAGACCAATTAAAAATATAACTTTTGAAATATTACTTACATACAACACTTTTCATAATTACTAAAAAAACTATCTTAAAATTCATGTAAAATATATATAAAGAATACAAATCTCGTCTAATCTAATATAAATTTTACAAAAATCGTGCAATGTAAAAATAAATACATAACATTTTGTGTAATGTAAATATAAAGGAAAAAAATCGTGTAATATAATTATAAACAAGTTTTTTTGTTTAATGTAAATATAAATAAATTAATCAAACTTCCATAAAATTATAGTATGATATCTTATGTAATATACAATACATAGTTGGTATCGTTATGCAATAAATAATCACTATATATACAATATGATTGTATGTAGTAAATATACATTGCATATTGCATAGAATAAAAAAAAAGTATAATTAAATAATCCAGTGAATATATGGTAATCGTTAAATAGTGGATAATCGATATACAATTATAAAATACTAGGTGTTTACATTTACATTCTTCATCATTAAATATGACAATATGAATATGAACATATATGTGTTTTACATTTACATCAATCAAACAACACCTATACACGATATATGAATGTATCCTGTCTGTAATTGGCTGAAAAAATTAAGCAGATCAAGCAATATCATGATAATGATGTGAAATTATTGTAACGTTCATAATTTTAAATCATTTCAAATTATTGTATATATGAGAGATAAATTTGGTGAAGTAGTCGTGGTTACGTTATCATGTGTAATATAAGTAACATATAGCTGCAGGTTCAAACTAATTCATAAATACGTTTCAACATAGGTCAAACAAAAATTTATTAATCATTTTTCGTCCACATATAAATCCACACATAAATAACATTGAATTATTTCAAAATATATATAAATACAATTGATGTTATTCAAGCCTATATATATATATATATATATATAACTATATATATAACCAAACCCAATAAGAAAAAAGCTCAATCCAATAAAAATACTTAGCCCAACCCAATTTAAAACTTACCTTACATCACTTTTACTGAGGTAAAAATCACTGGTGTACATGTGTATTATAGACTCTCCCTTGAGAATCACTTCACAATCTGAGCCCATTTTTTAATCAGTTTTCAAAGAAAACCAAATTTGAAGTCCCAATCTTTTTAACTGAAGTCACAGGTCAAAACTCTCCATCTCAAACTTAATTTGAGGAGAAATAGAATGAAAATTTTGATTCTAGTGGGAAAACTGATCAGAAAATGTATTTATGTTGCATAGAAAAATTCATGGATTCTAGGTGCAATTAGAAAAAAAAAAAAAAAGAATTAGGTTGCAAGATACAAAATTAGTCATACATTTTTTTTTTTTTAACTATGCTAAGAATTATAATCAAGGATAAAACTATAAATATCTGACGATGAAAAGAAACGTTATTTTTTTAATTGAAGACTTTAAAATTTTCTTTTAGTCAACAGAATCACTACAAGAAAAATGAATATTTGCGATAACACATTTTGCGACAACAAATTATCATAAAAATGTCAATAAAAATTGACAATACATTTGTTACAAAAGGCAATGTAAACTGACTTACTTGCTATAATATTGTTGTCTTTAATACATTTGCGACAACATTGTTGACGTAAAAAACTATTTATGATACAGCTTTTGTGATAATAATTTAGTGAAAACATGTCGCAAAATGTATTTGCGACAATTATTGAGGTTTTCACAACATTTTATTCTCACAAATACTCATTTTTCTTGTAGTGATGAAAGCATTTTTGCACTGTACAACAACGATTTTATTTACGACAACGCCAATTTAGGCTACAACAAGGTTTTTTTTTTTTGACAAAATACATGTTTTAGGGGTGTAGTCTATGAGAGAATTTCTTGTAGTGACTTTTCTATTCACCTAAAAAAAAAAAAAAAGGACCTACTTCATCTCATGTAAAAAGAATTTATGTTTCTGAAATTGTATTTTTATAAAAATTTCATTTTTCAAAAGTTATTAGTATACAGTTTGTTGGAACATTTACTGCAGGAAGCTACTGGAAGAGACCTTGCCGAAGCAGATTGCAAAGCAGCAAGCTACCAGACAGGAAGCTACCTGAGAGCTCATGCCGAAGCATACTGCAGAGCAGCATGCTACAGAAGCCTCAAGCCACCTGACGGAGCAAGCCAGAGAAGGAAGCTTCAGAGTAAGCGCGAGGAGGAAGCTACAAAGCAGGCATAGGAAGAAGTCAAAAGTTACCGGTAGAGAGAAAAAAGAACAGAGCCAATTAGAAGAAGACATGTGGAAAGCGAAAAGCTGGCGTGTATCAGAAGAAGTGCGGCGCACCTAATGATGGAAATCTACCTACCTTCAACGGGCAGATTTCCTAATCTATAAATAGAAGAAGACTGAAGACTGAGAAGTGTGCGAGAGAGAAGAGCACAGGAAGAAGAAGAGAGCATAGAGTGCGAGAACAAGAGAGAAGAAGCAAAGCACAAGAGAAAGCTCAGAAAAGAGGGGGAAGGACATACAGAAAAGAAGAAGAAAAGAGTGTACAAAAGAGAACATGAGAGAAGAAAGCTCATACACTCTATGCCCAGAAACGCATACTCAGTCACACAGTCCAGGCAACAAGCTACAGCAGATCAACCTGCAAAAGAAGTCTAAGCTTGCTGCATCCAGTTGAAGAAGAAGAAGAAAACAAACCTTTTAAGGACTGTCTTGGAGTGCTTAGTGCGAGGAACGAAGTCCTGCTAAGTTGTCCACTTTCTGAAGAAGAAAGTGAGGGCCCTAGGTAGGTTGAGTAGGATCCTGTGTGGGTCAGTAAGGAGAGTAGGCAAGCAGCTGTGAGCAGCTATGTGTAGGTTTGCTACTTACTTGTTAAGTGTGTGTTGTAATAGATAGGGCTATGTAAATCAACAAACTTAACAAATGTTTCCTCTTGAGAAGAGGCAGAGAGGACGTAGAAGAATTACTCCACCTTCGAACCTCTGTATATCCATGTGTTTATCTATGCTTACTGCTCTATATGCTTATCTTAAGTTAGAAGCACGTCTTGCATATTTGATCTTTACAGGAGAGAAAGCTTCCGCATATAACTCTAATAAGTAACCTCCCAAAAGGTTACTGTCTCTCGACCAAAGCCTCCTGGAAAGAAGAAAAGTTTGAAATATGAGTAGACTTATTTACCCTCTCTAAGCCTACTACCACTTGGGACCAGTTTTTACTAGAAATTAAAATGATACTTTAGGAAAACAATGTTAATGAAAGTTTGAGTGAAACCAACAAATAAATAGATGAATATAAATGAGAATTGACACTTAAAAAAAGTGTTAATTTTACTAACATATATAAAGGAATTATATATACTTCAAAGAAATATGAGTCTTTTCTTCCTGGGATGGAACAACCTTTTCCTTTAAATATTATCACTAAGTTTAAACGCTGAAAAAGCAAACTAATGAATATTTAGATGTAAATTAACTATTTAAAAATCTTAGTGGTTATTTAATAGCCACAATTTCAATATCTTCCATTAAGTCACAATGCACGTGCGACCCTCACGAGGGTGAGACATTATCTAAGACAGAGTTCATATGAATTGATGAGGTGCACGAGTCTATCCATTCCATATGGTCGATGTTGGTCTAACATAAAACTATATAAAACTACACTTTACAGAAAGTCTTATATGAAACGATCTCGTATAAGTTTTTACATAACTTAAATTCATTTGAAATTAATCAATAGGCCAAATCTTCCACGAATCTACTTGACCAATTAACGTAGTCTTCATGTATTAATTAGACCTGAATAACTGAAGTTTCGAGTAAGTCATATAATTTACTGTACCAGAATTCTATATATAGAAGCATCCATGCATGCATTTATTTATTAATTTATTGAGGAAATAGAAGCATCCATTTCTTTTAACCTATGCAAAAGTCCTCTTTGATCAATATAATTATTATGAAGTGGGTCCTAATTACCTTACTCGTGGTGGTAAGATATCAGTGAAAAGTGACGAAGAACAAAAATGATCGAACATGTTTATCAATTGACGTGTTAAATTGTTCAGACATGTGAACACAATGAAAATATTTGGTTAAGTTTCAATTTGAAGTATCATAATTTTCTTGACAACTGTACCCCTATCATAATTATGGCAATCAAAATATATCGTTATTGATGCAAATTGGCTTCAATTTCCTTAAGAAATAATAGAGTCAAATAAATCAGTTACCTGGTTCATTAAATACAAATATCTTGAAGGTAATTTAGTTATCAAAAAAATGTTCAAACTTATGGGGAAAAAAATCAGAGTTCAAAATTTCTTAACAATTACATTTCTGACTTAAAGATATATTCTCATAAGGTCATGTATGTTAAGTAATATAGCCTGGAAAATAAAGCCTTTTATGGAGTGTTGAATTCAAGACTGGAAAAAGTCAAGAGTTGTGAAAATATATTCTCCTAATTTGGCACTATAAAATGTTGATCATTTTTACATCTTTAATACAAATCTCTCTCTCTCTCTCTCTCTCTCTCTCTCTCTCTCTCTCCATGTCTAAGCATAATCAGTGCTTGTTTTTGTTTCTCATAACTATTATGATCATAACTCACACAGCTGCTATCCTTAATCAACAAGGTAAGTTTTCTTGCATATGTATGAATCAGATGAGTCGACTCAGGCTTTAATACTTATAGGTTCGGCCCTGAATGCAACATGGTTAATGAAGGCTAATAAACAAAACACAAAAAGAAATTACATGAGTCGACCATGATGATTCTTTTTTTTTTTTTTTTTAGGGACATATTCAACTCTTGGATTAGTGTGCTATTGCTGCAATCATGGAAATGAAGAATGCAAAGAGAATTGGAAGGGAGATTGCCCAAAACTTAATCTTAAATGTCTTCCATGGAAGCATCATTAGACGTTAATGAAGATGTCTAGTTTTGGTTAATTAATTCATGCACGTTATATATGCAACTCTTTAAATAAGCCTCTTTTTTTTTTTTTTTTTAACTCACTTTTAATTACTATCGTTGTTAATTTACCTGAATATTTGGATTTAATACTATTGAGGTTCTTATTATATATTCTTTACAATCACGTATAAAGAAACCAACATTCTCTCTTCCTCCATTAATTCCCTAATAATTTCCATCTCTTCTCTCTCTTCCAAGTACAAGAAATCTTGTTGAAAATAAAGATTGTGGGTGAGCTTGAACTATAAATAAATGAAACAAACTTGAATCCATAAATAATATTTATTTAGGATTGGATTGAGTTTATTAATATTATATTTTAACATTGGATAGACTGTTAGATATGTTGTATATCGTAATTATTTTTTGGCATGTGCGCAAGATGAATACACATACCAATATCAAAGCTAACATAATAGAAAGATGAAAGATGTATAGTTAGTAAATATGTCAATATACTCACTATAATTTGTATTTATATTTGGTTTTACTGGTTTAACGCAAAATCATTATAACACTTAAAGATATGACTGAAATTAAATTTCACAAGGTGAAATATTTTATACAACTGATGCATGGATCTAGGATCCATGCACTCGGGTCGACCCGCCCCACGCGCCTCTGACGCACGTTTTCATGCGCCCCAGGCTGGCCTGGTGGGTGCGCTCAAACCCATCAAGATTCGCTTCAGGCAGTCATACCCTCATGTTATATTAGGGTTACCCTCATGTTATGTTAGTGTTACCCGTGTTACCCTTACAAGGGTAACACTAACATAACATGAATGTAACCCTAACATAACATGAGAGTAACTCTAACATAACATGAGGGTATGATTAACATTTTAGTTTAGTGGTTTTAAACTAAGGGTATGAAATCTGGAGATAGGGTCACATTAACATAACTCAAAGGTAACCCTAACATAACACGAATGTAACACTAACATAACGTGAGGGTAACAACCAAAACACGCGAAAAAAGTAAAGAGGCACAGGCTGGGTGGGCCAGCCCAGCCCGCGCGGCACAGTTACACGGATCACAAATCCATGCAACTGGTACACAGAAGAGTAACTCATTTCACAATGTTATTAAACTTATACAAAACACTTTTGTATTTTCTATAAATTTCCAAATGAAAATGACATGAGCCAAACCACTAAAATAAAATGGTGTAATTGAAAAAAATATCACGATTTTACAAAATTTGTAAATTTATTCCCACTTTTTTCAATAATTGTAAAAGAAATCATGACTTTTATCCACTGTTGCAATTTAGACCACATTTATATATATTTTCTGGTGACCGGAGTACATATGATCGGTAATGAAAATTAAAAGAGAGAGAAAATAATATTGATAAGCATGAGTAAAGTGATGTATACAAGGATATAAGGGAAAATTCAATTTTGGTCCACTTAGGAGGGCATTGTCCATTTTACGTTTAGTCCACTTAGGTAAAAATTCGTCACTATTTAGTCTATTTTTCACCGGAAAACCACTTTCACCAGCGAGTGTAATTCAACCGCCCCCAAATTTAAAAAAATGCCTATTTGCACTTCGGATCCCACGTGGACAATTCTCGACCAATCAGAATTATTTGAGTCAACCTATATATATATATATATAAATTAATCAAAAATAAAAATAATTTTAAAAATTTTAAAAATGAAAAAACAACCCCAGGTTCTTCTTCCCCAGCCCCCCATCACAAGCCACCGGAATTGATCGCCGGAAAGTTGTCATATTTGCCAAAATCACCTTCAAATCATCACACTTTCATTCTAATATGTTTTCTACATCATCCCACCATGAAATCCTTCAAAATGATACATAAAGGTCGAAAACAGCCCAAAACAGCCTTAAGTGGAATGAGGATACATAATTTTTTTAATTTTTAAATTATTTTTAATTTTTGATTAATTATATATATATATATATATAGTTGACTCAGATAATTCTGATTGGTCGAGAATTGTCCACGTGGGATTCAAAGTGCCAGCATAGGCCTTTTCTAAAATTTGGGGCGGTTGATTTACACTCGTCGGTGAAAGTGATTTTCCTACGAAAAATGGACTAAATAGTGACGATTTTTTTGCCTAAGTGGACTAAAATTTAAATTGGCTTTTATAGTGGACATAAAATGGACAATGTCCTCCTAAGTGGACTAAATTGGCTTTCATAGTCGACATAAAATGAACAGTGTTCTCCTAAGTGGACTAAAATTGAATTTTTCTCCAACGATATATATAGGGGTGGGGTCACGTGAAGAGATGCTAACCAACTATCGTGATTGCAAAATGGGTTTACTCGATTTTGTAGAATTTTTTTTAATTTAGATGCGAATTGAGCTAAAATATTGTTTCAACAGAATGCTGCTATCTTCTACCTCACGCATATGCTGCAAAAGTTTGTCATTATTATGACACGCTTGTTTGTTCTGACTGATTTTGCACATCAAGTAAATTGGTGATTTTGTGATCAAGGGTTGTATGTAGTCACAAGTTACAACTTAGATTGATTTTGATAGGATTTTTTATAGGCAAAAACTTGTGTGCACTAGATCCGTGCTCCTGACCCGACCCGGCGCGTGGGCCGCTTCCATTCGCGCCCACGCATCTCCACGCGCGCCCCTAACTAAGTTGTTGTGCACCCACACACACCTGATTACCTAGTTGATGATTCAGTGATGGGTATTACATGTACACCCTATAGGTATTACGCATATACCCTATAGGTATTACACTTATATTTCTTGAGATTTAATGATAGGTATTATGTGTTTACTCTATAGGTATTACAAACTTACTCAATTAAGGTATTGATTTTTTGTTCTATTTTTTGTTCTATAGGTATTACATGTATACTCTTAAGGTATTACATGTATACTCTTAAGGTATCATGTGTTCATTCAATAAAGGTATGAATTATTTGTTTTTACTTTTGTGTAGGTATCACATGTTTACTCTATAGGTATTACATGTATACTCAATAGGTATTACAAACTAACTCAATTAAGGTATGAATTATTTGTTCGAATTTTTTTTCTATAGGTATCACATGTGTACTCTATAGGTATTACATATTTACTATGGTGAGTTTAATATCCATTCAGTCGGTCAGAGCAGATTGAAGAAGTGGAGCCACATCAGGAACTGCAGAAATCTTCTTAATTCTTGTGGTGACGTTTTCTGCATGATTTTCTACAAATCTGGGAAAAGGAAAACACGATGAAGATGTTAATACTCAACCGTGTTTTCTCTGTAATAATCGTTGGTTTTGGTCAATCCATATGTAATATATTTATCCCAAATAAATAGATGTCATCAGAAATCAGGGAAGACATTGAAAAAATCACGCTGAAATTGCTTCTTGATCACCATTTTCATGTTCTTTGATGTTCTTAGGTACTGATTATGAAAAAAAGTGTCATCAAAAGCCCTTAATCGATTCAAACCAAAAAATGCATCGAGTTATCAATCAACACCTTAGATCTTTATAAAAAATCACTTCATTTCGTAATTTTCACACCAAAACAGATCAATAAACTCTGAGTATTTTCCTCTCACTAATTTATTTTTAAGAAATTCACCTATCTATGAAGAACTGCAGTTCAATTTTCTGGAAACAAACAAAGAAGAAGAAGAAGAACGCAAAAAAAAAAAAAAAAAAAAGAACGCAACAGAGAAGAAGGAGAATGGAGAATAATAATGGAGAAGAAGGAATGTGCGTATAGAAGAAGAAGAAAAAGTAGAAAAAAGAAGGAAGAAGAAGAAGAAGAAAGAAGAGGTGATGTGGAAGAAGAAGAAAAAAGAAGGAAGAAGAAGAAAGAAAAGGTGCAAGAAGAGGAGAAAAAAGATGAAATGAAAAATTAGGGTTTTGATTATATATAATGTATTCGGGTCGGGTTGGGGGCACGGATCTAAGATCCCTACCCTGGGGCACCCAAGTCCTACTCTTTTTTATATATTGTGTTGGATTGATTAATTTTTAACGTAGTACGATGTGTCATGAATTTAGTGGTGCGTAGTTCTAGTTTGAATAACAATGGAACCTCGTATCGAAAATTGTAGTCTCTTTAAATGTACAAAAACTTGTGTGAGACGGTCTCACAGATGATTTCAATGAGAAGGATCCTTTAAACACATTAACCAAACTCATACCCACAAATTTATGTGTGAATTGTGAAGTATGGGTCATGGGTTGATCCGTCTCACATGAAATGATTCGTGAGACGGTCTCACACGAGACTTACTCATAATGTTGTTTTGAAGGTTTAATTTTGTTTCAAATTATATATTGTTTAATTTTGATGAGCGAAAGGGGGTGGAAGGCTGGAATAAAGACTGAAAAACTTGTTCGAACTCTGATCATTAATTACACAATCTGTACATTTAATACCATAAGATTCTACACTTTATTTTTAAATCTCAATTTCCCCTTACTTTTTTATTTTTGTATATCATATTATTTTAGAAATTTATGAGGATTTTTATACTAATTCCTTAATAAATAATAAAAACTCTGAATTGAGATATTCCTTAGATATGATACCAAATGGATTTTATTCCATCTTTGACGAGGGATTTTACAAAAGAAATCTCTATGAACAGTATCACATTTGGTGAATATTATCTTTAATCTCAATCTTTAATTAGGGGTGAGAATCATGATAAAGTAGGCCCACAATTTGCTATTGAAGATAAGGTTGATCACGTTTGTCTCTCTTTAATCTTCCTAATTTAAACATAAAGCAAGTATATCTCTTGGAATCCCTATAGTTAATATTTCATATCTTATGCAATCATTTTGTTCCATAAATTATCTAGCTACCTTTAAATCTGCATTTTATTTTAATTGATCACCATGCTGTTAGGAAATTATTAATGCATGACATTGCATGTATACTTTCGTGATAAATGAAATTTTTAGGAAGAATAGTACTAAAACTCTGGTGAAATCCTTCTATTAATCTGAGCCTACAACGCAGAAGTTAGGAAATGAAAATTGACTTGTGTAAATGAGTTTAGAATGTGCATAGTGGTTCTTTATCTTGAAAAAATAATTAAATCCACCAAAAATCTCATATAAATATTTGTGCAACGTAATATAACTACAAGTCATCATCAACCCGAATATATAAAATCTTCCTCCATGAATTTCCAACACATATAACCATACATTTATTTTAGTTTATTTTAAATGATAACCATATATATATGCCCATGTTACAAATCTATAATCTATATAATATGTCACTATTACCATATATACGTGTGGTGTAGATGAGATCATAAATGCAAATTGCAGTACATACTATTGGAGAATAATCAAGATCTGGTTATTATCACTCAAAAATGGACCTACCAATGTCACATTGATCATTTTTGTTTTGATTTAGAAAAATTAAGCGAAGAATAGACACCACTATATTTGCTACAATGAAGGAAGAAGATATAATAGTACTACTTCACATATCATTAATTTGAAGAAACTTGTCCATTTATAAAAGTGAAACAATGATGCCTATTTTTTTTTTTTCTTGGTTTGAAAGAATCCGAGATGTACAAAACCCTCTCATTCTGTCGACATATATATATGCATGAATCATTTGAGTATTCAATGTATTTAATATCACTCAAAATTAATAGTAGACAAAATTTTGTAAAAGTGATAAGAGTAATTAAGAACCATGTTCATTCATAGTGACCAATGATGAAAATATCCTGATATGTCTCCGATATATTCCCGATATTTCCGTTTTTTCACGTGACCGAAACAAAAATGGACTGTAACGATATATCTCCAATATTTTCATTTTTTGGTAAAAAAATAAATGAAATATCAATAATTATTGGCTAAATATTAATATCAATTTCGATATAAGTGGTTTCAGGAAAAATTATAGGATTCGTGAATATGAAGGAAATATCGGTATATATCAGTGGAATATCGGAAAATATCAAGAATATATCGGTAAAAGTAGGGAAATATCGATAAATATCAAAAAATATAGGAAAATATTGGTAAATATCAGGAAAATATCGGTAAATATTAATAAAATATATGTATCGATATTTCCAGCGAAACCGATATATCCATCGATATTTTCGTAAAATTAAGGTATCGATATATCCACCGAAACCGATCGATATTTTCATCCTTGATAGTGACATGTGTTTGGCTATATACAAAAGGTTCATCCTAATAACTTTTTGAGCCCTGATTTTTACATGGAAATCTCGTTCTAAACCATTTTTACTTGCAATTTGTTTGGTTAAATTGTTAACTTTTATTTATCTAGTTAAAAGAAATGACTTATGTTCAATGACACTCTTTTAATTTGATGGTACAAGTTTAAATGTATGATGCTACGCATTGAAGTATATGGTGATTTATATGGTGCTACAAATTCTACATTAATGATGGTACGAGTCGTGTAATACACTACTAGAAAATGAGTATTTACAATAACATTTTTTATGATAATAAGTTGTCGTAAAAAATGTTAATAAAAAGTTGACAAAATATAGTCACAAAAAACAATGTAAAACGACTTATTTGTGACAACAATGTTGTCGCTAATACATTTGTGACAACATTGTTGTCGCTAATACATTTGCGACAACATTGTTGTCACAAAAGAAACTATTTACGAGAAGACTTTTGTGATAATAATTTAGCAACAACACATGTCGCAAATTGTACTTGCGATTATAATTAAGGTTTTTGCGATAACATTTTATTGTCATAAATACCCATTTTTCTTGTAGTGGCATAGACAAAGGTTTTTTCTTGGCGTTGTCGTAATAAAATCGTTGTCGTAGGCTGCAAAAATGTTCTCATAGACAAGAGTTTTTTTCTTGGCGTTGTCATAGAGCCGTAGTTGTAGAGTAAAATTGAACCCTAATACAACGGGGGTGACTTGAAGTTATCATAGAGACGTAGTCTTAGGTTAAAATTGAACCATAAGACAATGTCAAATATCATTTTATGAGATTAAGAGGTGTCCCCAAATATATACGGTCCAAAAATTATGAAGATTCATGTCTAATTCAAATATGAGTCATCTATCATTTTATATTAAATCATACTAACGGACTTAATAGATTTAAATGAGAATGTGTATTCAGTCAGAAACAAACACTTAATTATATAGACTCTTTCTCTATATTCCACAATCACATCGGAATTTCCTGTGAAGCTATTTTATTCTTTATTATCTTCATCAGACTATTCAATATACAATTTGATTCGTTTTTTCTTGTGATTCATTTCTATAGGGTAATAGTCTAATTATTTTGATAATAAATTGTAAGTTATCTATCTCATGGGAATTAAATTTGCAAGACAATTACACAAAAAAAATTATAAGCTAAAAACTTCAACTTCAACATATATAGCACGCACTAAGTTTTTATTATGGGTGAAACAAACAAAATGTAGCGACAAAATTAAAGTGGATGTCTTCTTCATGATCTATATATAAGAAAGCCAAAATAACGAATCGAAGAAAAGAAAAGGAAAGGCAAAATTAAGTTAATTAAGAAGAGTGTGGTGTGGGCTCGATTGATTCATGCAATAATGTCAAAGATATATGTACGTATATACAAGTTTTTCAAATATTTTTGATACAACAATAATTTCAAAGATTTGGACCCTCAATGAAAATAGTTCAACTTTTTTGACGTGCTCGTGGGTTTTGAACCTTACTCGCTAAAGTTCATGTTAGACGTCGGAATTTGGGTGTTGGATTGAGAGATTTGTTTTATTCGTTTTATTTTGATTTTATTCGATTAATTTGGGTGTTGGATCGAGGGATTTGTTCCAAATAAATTTCGACGTCGACAAATTAAAATTTCAAATTTTGTCTATTCCACGTCAAATTTATTTGATATTCCCGACCCGGCACGTGGGCCGCCTCCACGCGCACCCCCACCTGATCTGGTGTGCGCCCACGCACACCAGATTTCATACTATATGATTCAGTGATATGTGTTATATATATATATATATATATATGTTCTTGAGGTATCACATATATAGTGATAGGTGTTATATATATATATATATATATATATATTCTATAGATGTTATATATATACTCTTTAGGTGTTACATGTATATTCTTGCAGGTATACCCATTAAGTGTTATATGTATGTCCTCGAGGTATCACATATATAGTGGGTGATATATATATATATATATATATATATTGTTTAGGTGTTACATGTATGTTCTTGAGGTATCACATATATAGATTTCATATTATGTTATTCAGTGATAGATGTAATATATATACTCTATAGGTGTTATATATATACTCTGTCGGTGTTACATGTATGTTCTTGAGGTATCATATATATTGATTTCATATTATGTGATTCAATGATATGTGTAATATATATACTATATAGCTGTTATATATATACTCTTACTCTTTCAGGTGTTACATGTATTTTCCATATTATGTGATTCAGTATATATACTTTATAGGTGTTATATATATACTCTTTAGGTGTTACATGCATGTTCTTAAGATTCAGTGATATGTGTAATATATACTTTATAGGTGTTATATATATATATATATATATATATTCTTTAGGTGTTACATGTATGTTTTTAAGATTGTATATATAAATAATAGATTGTGAATTGCGATTTTATCATCTTCTTCCCCACATTTTTTGTAAATTCATACTACTCAGTCAGATTTCTACAACTTAATACCATCATTCAATAACCAACAAAGTTGCATATCAAATTACATACATATACAATCCTGAATATATAACCCTAAAGAAGAGAGAAGAACAACAGACATGAAACAAAAAATTCTTCTTTCTAATCCGCCATCATTAAGGTGAAAAAGAAGAAAATGTAGAAGAAGAAAAGAAAAAAATAAACAGCGCCGTGAAGAATGTGTGAAGAAGAAGAATAATAAATTGTTGAAGAAATCTAGAAACCTTAGATGTAGAGAAGAAATTGTTGAAATAGTAAAAATATTAGAAACCTATAAGAAGGAAGATGAAAAAGGAAGAAGAATAAGAAGAAGAAGAAGAAGAAGAAGAAGGAGGTTTTTCATAGTGGAGAACTTGAGGTAGGCAGCGGCGGTGGTGATGGTTGTGAGAGTCACGACGCCGATTCGATTGTGGGCTTTCTTTGCAAACCCTAGATTTTAGTAGAAGAAGAAGAAGAAGAAGAGGAGAAGAATAAGAGGAGAAGGAGCATTGTTGCGTGAGGAAGGAAGAAGAGAGGGGAAAAAAATTATATATGTTTTTGGTAATTGGGTCGAATCGGGTCCGTGCCCATGGGGTACATAAGTCATACTCATATATTAATTAATATATAAATTGTGTGAACAAAAATAATGAATTATAATAAGAAACACTGACAATTACAGGGAATCTAAATCGATATATTCTGACCCAAAACAGTGTTATATGATTTGGTTCATACTTAGGGCCTGTTTACTTTGAGGGTTTAGGCTGGTTGGGCTGGATTCCATGTTTGGCGCGTGGGTTAGCGGCTCGGGTTTATAAAAAAAATGTGGGATTGGGCTGTATTATTTTACAGATTGGGCTGTCTTATTTGCTGAAAATTAAACTCACCAACTTTGGTGGGTTTAATCCAAACCCAACAAGAACCCGTGTGAAATCCTCATTCTGCCCTTACTATTCATAATGGAACTACCCTTATACACTTCTACTTCGAGATAATAACATTTTTGCCACTAGATATATACACCATTTCACCCCAAACCCTACCTTTTCCCCCTTCCAATTCGTAGACTGAACACCAAGGAACGGTGGCCCGACGACTGAGAATCGAAGACAGCGGCGCCTCCATTAGTCAGTGGACTCCTCCCTCTATTTCAGGTAACACGTCAATCCTCTATCTATCGTTTTTCGTCGATGGAACTCTGATTCCAATTTTTTAAATTTCTTGTCAAATTTCCCAAAGCTTGAATCGCATGAATTTTATTTATTCATTAATGGATTGATACATCTCACGTAATCAATCAAGACAATTTGACGAAAGCACCGATGAATAGCAGATATGAATTTGGCCCAATATGATGAAGTGAAGAAGGCGGAAATATGATATGATTCTTATCACCTCCATTTCATAATTCATCACCAACTCACATGTTAACTTTAAGCCTTGTTTGGCATATAATGTCAATTCCCAGCATTTTACCAAATTTTGAAGCAATCCAATCCACCTGAAAAAACAGAGGATATTATTTTGTTATTTTTCACAAATCAATTGTATAACCTATCGAATTTACTCCCAAAATTTTATCACCCAAATATACTAACGTCGTATCTTGTAGCTGTCACCTACTGTCAAGAACATGTACTATATTACACATAAAATTGTAAGAAAAATGAAATAGTCAGAATCTTGTTTCTTGGTTTGGTAATGAATAAACTAGAAGACTTCAGGACAAGCTCTGATAAATTTCTCCAACTCAGTAGAATCTAACTTCTTTTATTTTGGCCCGACTGTATGTTCCATGGGTGAGTAAGTTGTTGTTATACATTGAGGCAAATCAGTTTTGTTTGATACTTTCTAAGTTACATTCACAATTTGAAATGTTTTTGAGATGTAACTTCTTAGAATTTCTGAGTTACAATCCATCCAAATTGCTCGCATCCGATTTGAGCTGAACTATGTTTGCTAGCATCCTCATTTTCACTGGAAATCAACTGATATTTGTGGATTGTATACTTAACAAGTTGAATTGTATAGTTAACGGGTTGGATTTCTAAGATTATACTGAACTCTGAATACCAAACACTCAAATTAACATTTTTTTTTTCTTAAATGAACAGTGCAATTCCCATTTTTAATCAATCCAAACAAACCCAACCTTCAAAGTAAACGGGCCCTACAATATTGAGTTAACCTTTTTTTTTTCTACACAAGTATTTCACTATGTATTGTAGAAACCAACCCATAACACAGATAAAAAGTTTGTAAAGGGTAATAAAGTCATTTTACATTAAATTGATTAGGTTAGATATTTAAACTGATTGTGAACAACGCCACGTATCTTTCGGGATTTTTCGGATGGACTTTAAATTGGTATCACTAGCAGTTACGTTGTTTTTCATCTCTGGTGCCGTCATATCCCAGACGATCTTTACAGATCCTTCCAGACTCATCTCGAGTAGTAAGATGAATCATTCTTTTGCAAGATCGAGGGTTCCTGCTGCAATCTTCATAGCCGATGCCCAATCATCGATAAGAATTTCACGATTCTTGAAATCTGGGATATCCAGATTTAGCATCAACCCATACGGATGTATCGGGTCAAGCTATGACTTTCCATAAGGCGTGTTGAAAGGATTTGGCCTTTTGGATCGTGGTCTAGTTCCTATAACAGCTATAGGATCTCTTCCTGTGGTGAAATCCTTACGTGTGGCATTTGTTCGTCCACATGATGTGATTCGGAACTTTCTGCTACGTTGGGATTGACTGGTGGTCTCTGCTGTTGATCATGAGTAACCAAGGCAGATTCATCTCCTGCGTTCATCTTTAGATCCACAATACCTAGTCCTGTGAAGGATTCAGCTAGGTCATGTAGATCCTGCAGATTTATCTTCTCGAAATCCATTACCTGTTTGTAACAGATTTCCCTTTGATGATGGCAATAAGTTTTTCATCATCGGTCATGGGTCGTACAACTTCGGTTGGTTTCCCATCTAGGTGTAAATAGGGAACTGTTCCGAAATTTATACGTCTCCTTTCTCCGGATGAACTTGGTCGGTTCTCCAGATTATTGACTCTTTCTTGAATATCATGGATGATTTCAAGAGTCTCCTTTTGATTTTTTATCATCGTCTCCATTTGGATTTGGATTTGATGAACTTGTGTCGGTAGGTGATTATGGCGGTTGTCATAACTCTACACCGTCTTCTGGATTTCCCTAAGATCTTCAGAGATCTTAGAGGTATCTGGAAGTATCTCCTTCCACTCGGGCATTCCATCAGACATGGGTTTGATGGGCTGCTTCCTAATGATTCATCAGATCGCAATGTAATATTTTGTTTACCGTTAGGTAACCAGTGTGATATGCGGCTCGTTTGTCGCACTACCTCAAAGTTTCCTCGTCGGCACCTGCTTCCTTTCTCGGCATATTGGTTGTGCCAATATGTCAACTGATCTCGATGCTCTTGAGCATACATCGTCAAAATTTGACGATATCTCCTGTAGAATATACATCTTGGACATTCGTCCAGATCCATTATTTTCTCGTGTAATTCTCCTCACCAATTGTGAATTACAAATAAAATAATAAATATAAAATTAATTCTTAATAAACCTAGGCTCTGATACCATTTTATCGACATAGGCTATTTTGAGGGGATTGAAGAAGAAAGAAGAAAAAGATGTAAACAAGCCCTCTACAGCCTCGAGTTCCATGATATTTGTCATATTGATGAATACATCAAGTTATTCACCGAGTACCGATGGAAGTCCAAGGTGGAAGACAGAGAGGCTTCACAATTATTCTTTGCGAAAATACCAAGTCCTTGGAGAGAAATGTTGATCAGGGAATACAAGAGTGCAGATGACCTAGATACAGTGGCTAGAAGGATGTCTTTCCTAAAGGCTAAGTTATCAGAATGGTGTCATCAAGCGACACTCTACAAGAACTACAAGAGACTACGAGAGACATTCTACAAAAAAATGTCTATCACTTTTCGCAGCAAGCGTGGTGATGAAGCCAAACTTCGATATCCAAAAATGGCGGATAGAAGGAGATTTGGTGATGCACTTTTATTCCACCGATAGTATGGTCATGGGCGACCATACAACGAATGCAAGGGGACCACGCGATGGGATAATCACCTGACCTCGTTCTATGTGTCAGGAGAAGAGCAACCTCCAAAGGCAATTTTTGAATTATGGAAATGCCTGTTAGAGGAATCATCAACATCAAGTGAGATTTCTATTGATGAACAAATTTCACTCGAAGATGTCAAAAAGAAGATCCAAAGGAATTACAATGAAAATCCTTTGGCATGGTGGAACAAGAACGAGCTCAAAGCATTCTTAAGAGTTAAACCCGGAAAGGAACACGAGCTTGTAAGATCTAGACCAATCCTTATGAACCAAGAGGATCGTGAGGATATGCAGAAGATACTTCAGGAACATTTGGACCTTAAGTTGATCTCACCAGGAATTTCTTCATATAATAGTCCGGGATTCCTTGTAAGGAATCATGGAGAAATCAACCGAGGAAAGCCAAGATTTGTTATTAATTACAAAGGAATTAATGACATCTTGGAATTTGATGGATACTACATCCCGAGCAAAGAACACCTGGTCAACAGCATCAAAGGTGCCAAGGTATTCTCTAAATTCGATTATAAGTCTGGATTCTACCAGATTAAGATGGAGGAAGAAAGCAAGAATTTTACAGCTTTTTCCACACCACAAGGACATTATATCTGGAACTTGATGCTCATGGGATTGGTAAACGCCCCCCAGATATATCAGAGAAAGATGGATAATCTTTTCAAAGATTATTTCAGCTTCATGTTCGTATACATCGATGATATACTCATCGCATCCAAGAACGTGAAAGAGCATCTCAAACATTTGGATATATTTTCAGATGTTTGTCACAAAGAAGGATTAGTGCTTTCCGAAAAGAAAGCAGTGATTGCTACGAGACAGATCGAATTCCTTGGAATTGAGATCGACGAATCTGGAATCATCCTACAAAACCATATTGTGGAAAAGATTCAAGGATTTCCAGATATTCTCAAAGACTAGAAACAACTTCAGAGTTTTCTCGGAGTTATTAACTTCGCTGGTATGTTCATAAACAATCTGGTGCACTACAGGAAGGTGTTTAGCCCATTATTAAAAAAAGATGCAATATTCAAATGGGAAGATGCAATATTCAAATGCAATAAAGCAACTCAAGGAAGTTTGTCAACAACTTCCAAAACTCGTCATACCCTAAGACGAGGATGAACTGGTTCTCTACACAGACGCCAGTGATCATTAGTGGGCAGCAGTCCTTATGAAGACTACACCAACTGGAGAAATGTCATGCAGATACTGCAGTGGTTTATTCACAGAAAGTGAAGTAGATCGATGACATATCAACGACAGGGAGTTCTTTGCAGTTAGAAAGACTTTCAAAAAATGGAATTTATTCTTACTGACTAAGAAGTTCATCTTGAAGATTGTTAATTCAAGCGTCAAAGCTTTTTTGAAAAATAAAATTGAATCTAAACCAAAAAATTCTAGACGATTAAGATGGCAGGCTGAATGTCAATATTATGATTACGATATTGTCATTGTGAAATCTCATGAAAATGTTCTTGCAGATTTTCTAACACGAGATGGAAGGACACGTCGCTGACGAGGTCCTCAAACGAGTCAGACATCTCAGGGAAAACCTGGAGAGCTTACAACGAGGCTTTGATGCTTTATGCATCAATGCAGAAGTCGCCCAGCGACTTCAACAAGCTGATCAGAGAACCATCTCTGGTCTAATACGAATGTCAGTACGCACATGGACAATTGTCCACGGTGTTACAGGGGTCTATCCTTCAGGCTGCATCCCCCACGATGTAAAAGAAGGAAATACGAGAACGGGTCTCTAACCCGCAAGTTATGGATTCAAATACCATAACCGAGAGCTCAGCAGATGATGCATTCCTTGAGGATGTACCAACTGTGGCAAAAGTTGAAGCTCCGGTGTCAAAACTCGAGTCTTCAAATCAACCCAGCACCTCTGGGGTTAAAGAGGGAGAGTTGAATCTTAGACCACAGACTGGTAAAACTAAGGTTCAAACTGACGAGAATTTAGTTTCCCCTATGCAGGTTTACCAAAAGCAATGGGAAAAGCTGATCACCAGGATGGGTATCCAACCAGAGAGAACAATCATAGATGTCTCTGGAAAATATCCAAGAGTCTGGATAAAACCAGGAAGTCATCCAAACGAAGTGTAGGAATTGTATAACTTTGGAGCTCTTGCTTCAATCTATACCATCTCACCAGGATTCCCTGAAATTTCGAAACTTCCGAAATGGATTGGAACAGCGGTACACGAGACTTGGGCCAATAATCCACATTTGACCAGAGATGATATTTTGGAATTGTACTTTTTTAGTGCAGCTCCAGAACCAGCCAAGAAGGGTTTCCATGAAGCCTTTCATTTCTTCAAGTTGAGGAGACCTGACGGAAATGCCTTGAAAACCATCAAGACAGCCGCTCCAGATGAGACTCCAATTCTAGTAGGAGAATTTTCAGAGGACGAAGCTTCTACCCGACGAGCATGGGGACTATGGGTTTGTCTAACTGAAATGGACAAGGTCAAGTACCCTTTCAAATTCTTTCAGAATTCAGCAAATGGATCTTTCCTGCTGAATTCCATGACATGAACAACTACGAGCTTTTTAGAGGATCTTTTTGAAACAAAGAGAAGGATCCTTTGGAAGAACAAGTTTTCGGCGAGTAAAGAAACCTGCCGGAAATTCTGCAATATGGCGTATGTTGGCCGATGGATAGATCAAGTCTGTCCAGCATGCCCAGATCAGAAAGAACCCGAGTTTGGGAAAGGGTTCCGACCCAAACCCAACCGACGGGAGCGAGGGGCAGAAAAGGACAAAGGGTCTGCCCAAAAGAAAAGTTATCTGCGGGGACCACGAAGGCCAAATTTCTAAGATTCCCCGACAGAGGTAACATGGGCTGAGTCACGCCCTACAAGCCTCACATGGGATAAAAGTCAAGGGAAGAAAAGTTGATTCCCCTACAACAATCACATGGAGTGAGGAAAAGCTGGCAAGCACTAACTCAGTGGTTGATCCACTCAGAAAAGGTGGACAGCTGGCTTAAGCAGGTTTGGAATCCACACTTCAAGTCCGGATTTCCATCTATAAATAAGGCAGGTAGAAGGAAGCTAAGGACATTAACAATTCTCCATAGTTTTCTTCAAATAAAAACATCTTTGTAATAATTTGAGTTTTCTAAGTTTTTAAGTTGTTATGTGCATACGAGTTACATCCATCTCTATGAGAGGCTGATCCAGTATTCTCCTCCCAAAAGGAGATTACGGATATGTAATAAATATATTTAGTTCTTAATAAAAAAGAGGCTTTTGCTTCAACGTGTTTCCGTTTGATCTGTTCATCCTTTGGAAGGATCACCTTGTACACCTGGTGTAGGAAACGAACCAAGGTTGTGCTAGGCAGTTGCTGAAGGAACTGGATAACTTGCAAACTATCTTCCCTGAGGGTTGAAGTTGAACAGTGAAGAGTTGTTCGTAAAACGGATTGGAGGCAGTAATTTTTCAGCTGGTGGTGTTGCAAACCATCTCACCCGGTGCTGTTCTGGTCAAAGAAAGGTATGAATTCCAAGGATTTATGAATTTTACGGAAGCATTTGGGCCCTTTTATCGATCCATAATATGATAATGCTTGATCTAAAATTAATATGGAGGGGAAAAGGAAATTGGAGTGGAAAAAGAAAAATTGAATTTTGGAAGTTAGTAAAAATTTGGATATTTGTGGAAAGTCAAAAGGAATAGTTGAAAATGGGTATTTAGAGATAATAAGTTATAATTATGTGTATATGAATGTAATAGATTATAATAATGTGTATAAAGGTTTTACACTATATGAAAATGGGTAAATAGTGATACTAACTCTTTTTGCAAAGTCTTTGCGTTTCACTCTCTTTTGCCATGTCCATGATTCCCTTTATATATGTTTTCTAATTTTATTTATTTATATATTTTATTTTGAAAGCAAAAATAATACCTGTATCCCTATTTAATAAATCAATATTTTTTACCATTTAGATTGTGTTTACTTTGACAAATAAGGATAAGTTATTTATCTAAGATAATGACGAGACTTCAGAAGATAAGATAAAAATTGTTATCTATTTCCAATGTTTATTTTAACATATACCTTAAAACTTTTGTGCACTTGGTGCATGGATAAAAATCGTTATCTCTTTTCAATGTTTAATTTAACATATACACCAGAATTTTTGTACACTTGGTGCATGGACAACCTGGCCCACACGCCCAGAAACACATTCCCACGCACGTTTCATACGCTCTCATGCACTCTCACACGTCTAGTAGTGCTCAGACCCACCAAGATTCGTTTCAGGTTTTCTACCTTCATGTTATGTTAATCATACCTTACACTTATGCTAGTCATACTTCTGGAAATGAAGGTGTGACTAATATAACATAAAAGTATGACTAACATAATGTAGAGGTATGACTAACATAACATAAATGTCACGACCAAAACAACAAAATTCACGAACGAAAAAAAAGGAATATAGGCTGGCCCGGCCCGGATCCGGCCAGAGTGCATGGATCTAATTCATGCACCAGGTGCACAAGAAACTTTCTCTAACATATAATATTTGGAAAAGGATATTGATTATCATTATTCATTGTTTACTATGTAATATATGGATGTTAGGATAAGAGTGATATTGCCTAAATGTCCCTTTTGATATTAAAACATGAGTGTTTAATGTTTATTAGGGATAAAAATGTACTTTACTAATGTTATCATAGATTTTGGGTAAACTATCCTATGGGGAGGGTGGGGATAGTTATCCAAGCTATTATCCGAATCTTCGTGTTTTATCTTGGGTCGGAAGGATAACCCGCTAGTTTATTTCCATCAAAGTAAACATCTATACTATATATAAAGAGCAAGAAATTGGCAAAATTTACTAATTTGTCACTTTCCCTCCTAAAAATGTCACATTAATTTGATGATGTGTAATTTTATTTTATTTTGGTTTTTTTTTCATTTTGATTTTCTGAATTTATTTCAAATTAACTTTTACCGTAAGTCATTAGAACCAAGCCTTTTTTTACAAGTCATTGTCCTATATAAACAATGTTTTTCATTTTACAGCTCTCACTCATCATTGCCTATATAAGCAATGTTTATTCATTTAACAACACTCACTTAATGAGAATGGTCTAGCATGAAATGGAGGTTAGAAATATCAAAACAAGAATAAAAAATAGTGATGGAAATAAGAACAAAAATAAAGATGGAAGTCATTGTACTATCTTAGCAAAGCATATATTACAATTCTCACTTAATGGGGATAAGCTACCATGAAGTGGATGTTAGAAATATCAAAAGAAGAATAAAAATTAATGATGAAAATAAGAAGAAAAATTGAGATGAAAGTCATTGTACTATATAGGCAATGCATATATGTAACAACTCTCAATTAATAATGATGAGCTAGCATGAAATGAAGGCTAGAAATATTAAAAGAAAAGGAAAAATAAGTGATGGAATAATAAGCAAAATTAAGATGGAAGTCATTGTACTATATAAACAATGCACATTCAACAAACTCTCACTTAATGATGATGAGCATGAAATGAAGGTTATAAATATTAAAAGAAGAAGATATTTGTGATCAAAATAAGAAGAAAAATCAAAATGGAAATCATTGTTTTATATAAGAAATGCATATTCAACAACTATCACTTAATGAGAATGAGCTAATGTGAAATGAAGGCTAGAAATATCAAAAGAAGAAAAACCAAGATGAAAGTTTTTTCATATTTAATAAGAATTACCAACACTAATATGATTGTCATCATCTTGATAAGTAATTAATTACATTACAAAACAGAAGAAGTATTTAATATTTCAATAGAAAGAACATATTTAAAAAGGAGAAAAAGAAACGAGGAGGGGAAAAGTTGAAAATTTTATGAAATACAATTATTTATAAATGTCGAAAATATCAAACATTTTTATTAATATAAACATTCATAGCAATATAAATTTTATTTTTAAATGATGTATCATTACACTATATCATCAACAATAAAAATTATTAGATTATATAATAAGTCGTGCATCACACGGGAGCATTACTAGTTAGATAAATGTAGATAAAATATAACTATTTAGATTATCTCTCAAAGTAAACGCAATCTTAAAAGATAATTGTTTATGGTTGAAACAATTGATTTTCAAATCGTCACTATGTACATGGACGAAAATATTGCGGAAATAAACCTACTAAAATTATATCACCAGGATTCATTTTCGTCCAAAATATTGTGATGTATCGTCAAAATATTGTTAAATATCATCAATATATCATTGTGTACGATATACTGGCGATATATCCCGATATATAGATGATATTTTATATTCCAAAAAATCGATGAAGAGAAGCGGCCCACAGCATAGCCCGCAATTTCTTTTCTTATTTTATTAAAATTAAGTTCTTTATCTCTATATATAAAATGAGTGGACCAAATAATTACTCCATATAAATTTAGTTACACAATTACTTCTATACACCAGGTGTATGGTCATAATACATACAATCCGGATCATATGACTCGAAAGTTTTCACGCTCAAAACGTGTCTGCATGTCCCCCCACGTGCCCCCAAATCCGTGCTCAAACCCTAATTTCGTTCTCTGACCTTTTAGTTATTATATCTAACTTTAGTTCTGTTCGTCTAACCTTTTAGTCAAATCCGCATAACCTTTTAGTTTAGTTCATATAACTTTTATATTCTGGTAGTTTAACATTTTATAGAGTATTATAAACCTATATTACATTTTAAACCTTTATGTTATATTAATATAACTTTTACATTATTATAATTTAACTTTTATATTATAATAATATAACATTTATATTTTTTTCAAAGGTTAAGATAGGTGTACATAAAAGTTATATCAATCTAACATAAAGATTAAATTATAACGTAAAGGTTTTCAGTTATATTTTCTTACATTTTATACTGAAAAAGTCCAAGTATATTAACTTAAAAGTTATAATATTTATACAGAAAGATTATACTCATATAATATAAAGTTACCGCATAAGTTAAGAAAAATCTTTAGGTGTGAATCCGGGTCGTATCAAGCCCCACCCGACCCACGAGCACCTAGTTGCATGGATCTAGATCCATGCAACTGGTGCACAAGAACAATACTCATTTAGTTAAATTATTTCAAATAAATTAGTACACAATCATTTAGATTTCTCTTATAATATAATTAATTTTAATTATTATTTTTTTAAATTTAGTAAAATGATCATGATGTATATAATAGTAGTTTATCTCTATATTTGTTGTAAATATATCATTTTATTTGAAATCATAAGTTCAACACATGTAATAATGTTAGTTATAATATTTTGTATACTATTAGATATATCTGCATTTTATTTACAAAATTTCAATATTTTTTAAAAAATAACCAATATTTCCATCGAAATCGATATATCCACCGATATTTTCGTAAAATTAGGGTACCAATATCCACTGAAACCGATATTTTCGTCCTTGCCGATGTAGCATAGAAGAAAAAAAAACTTAAAGAGTTGGTCTCTTGTGACACGATCTCATGTGTGATGGTGTTCGGGTACGGTCATATCCTAAGACACAGTAGACCAAAAAAACACGTATTTATAGTTCATACTTATAGATAAAAATCACATATTTATATCGCATACTTATAGTAAAAATACACATACTTATAATTCAAAAAGACATACTTATACATCGTATCCTGGGATACGACAGTGACTATCATGCACGATTGATTTTGTCCTGAGACACCACTGTGCTCGAGTGTCGTCACACACGAGACGTATGTATATGAGTTTTAACGGAACTTGAAATAATGCTACTATTTCCAAATAAGACAATTACTTTTATGGCAAAAACTTGCGTACCCCTGGTGCACCGTACCCCCAAAGGAATTATTAGTTTGGTATTAGATATATATTCATGAGGTATTATTAGTGTATTCGTAAGGTATTAGTGGTATATTCTTTAAGGTATTAGTGGTATACTCATAAAGTATTAGTTGCATATTCATAAGGTATTACGTGTATAATTGAAATATATGTTTTAGTGAAAGTATTATTCAAGGTATCACTTGTTACATGTTAAGGTATTAATCATATTACTTAAAGATATTACAATAAGTGTTTAAGAGTACAGTGTCCCGGAGGCACGCAAGACCTACTCTACTTTAATGTATTAATTTAAGACTTGCTTTAGGAATTAAACTAAAAGTTTTATATGATATGTTTATTATTATTTTTTTTACATTTTATTTGAATAAATATTTTTAATCTCCAAAATCGAACACATCTCTCTATTACACTCAAATCTCTGCACAGAACCCATTTTCCAATTCAGTTCCTGAGATTTTTCATTGGAAAATCTCTAAACTTTAATTCCTTAGTTCCCCAAACCGCTCAGACACTTAAAATAGTTCAACACTTCCATTTCTTATTGATTCAACAAGAACATGGGAATGGATACAAAAATTTTAAAGCTGTAAAGACAAACAGTAGACCAGCTTCACTGGTGGAATTATTGTAGCTGTATAGCCTGTAGTGTAGTCAACAACGCTACTCAGGTTTCCAAGAGGAGAGTGTTGGTGTCTCCGAGTTTATCCAAGTGGATGCCATGAAAGCATGCCTCTCTCCACGAACCACATCAGCTGAGGCGTAGGACTCGAGTTCAGCCATCTCTTCTGGAGTTAACTTCACAGAGAGAGCCCCGATGTTTTGGTTGAAGTTGCCGATTTTGGTGGTCCCAGGTATGGGACATACATCCTCTCCTTGGTGATGAATCCAAGCCAATGCTAGTTGAGACGGGGTGCAACCCTTTCGTGTTGCCATTTCGCTTACCCTTTCAAATAGTAGTTTGTTTTGTTCCAGATTTTCTGCCTTAAACCGTGGAAAATTCTGCATAAAAGGATGTGCTAATATATCAAGAATGTTTATTCACAACAAAACTGAAGGAGCTTGCTGTGGAACTAATTAAAACTTGTGTAAACATAATTGATTTAACCAACCTTTCTGTAGTCACCTTCTGCCAAATTTTGTATCAAATTTGCACCTGAGGAAAAGAAGCCACGCCCAAGTGGACTATATGGGACAATTGCAATACCGAGTTCTCTGAAATGCACAAGATAAACTAAATGAATATTTAACTATTGTTGCATCATATGATATTGAAAAGGAAAGAGAGGATCAATCACCTGCAAGTAGGAACTATTTCGTCTTCCAAATCCCTTGACCACAAGGACCACTCATTCTGAACTGCAGTTAACGGATGTACGGCATGAGCCCTTCTGATTGGCCTCAGACAAGCCAATGTATTTTATTTTCCCTTCTTCAATGAGTTTCTTTAGTTCTCCCATCTTGAAAAGCAACGTGAGATTAGAAACAATAACTCAGTAAAACAAGGCACTACACTGAAATTCAGTACAAATGAACTTTCAGGTAAATTTTCTTATTTGTGGTTCCAATCCATTGTTTCACTCAGGCATGGCTACAGCAAAAAATGCTTCAGGTAAATTTTCTTATGGTTCCAATCCATTGTTTCACTTAGGCATGGCTACAGCAAAAAATGCATATAAGCATACATTTTAACGTTTAGTAAAGTAAAGAAAGAATCATGATAGGAGTGGATGTTATTAGGATTCCATCCCACCTCGTATTGTAAAACTCAAGGTAGTGTACGCACCACATTTATGTTCTTCGACTCTCCAGAAAAATGGAAAACAGATAAGCAAGGCATATATTAGCTAAACAAAAATATAGTATAATAAGCATCACCGGAAAACAAAGTGCGTTCTCTCCAGAAACTACTAGCTTTCAGATATGAGATATCCATCCTCGTCACTATGGATGAAAAGATGAGGAAAATGTAACACCAACCTGCCATTCCATGCATTAAAAGAAATAAGTTTAAAAAAATATGAAATTGATCAGCCTTTAACTTATATCAAAATCTAAGGTTAAGTGCTCGAGTTTTGTTTTTATACAGTTGGTGGCTTCTCTTATGTGTCAATGATCAACTATGAACTAAGAAAAATCATCTTCATTAAACTAGGCATCTCTATTGTAGTTCTCTTTGTCTCCCTCAGTGTCAAGTAAGCAATACAGATATAAATAAATTTCAGTCATATTTCAACGTAGTTTTATCCAGGAAAATAAAAAAACTTCAATGGATAAACACTTTCTGACCAAAAGACACACAATAACTAACATCAACAATAATTATCTATGTGTAACCACCATTCAATATGAAGTATTGAGCATTGGATCAAAAGTAATACTTATACAGGCAGAGATCAAACCGTGACTTCAATAGGCACACGAGTATCAAAGCGATGAGCATAATAGAGATCAATGCAGTCAATGTGAAGACGCTTCAAGCTAGCCTCACATACGCTGGGTCACCGCGTATATCCATCTTCCCATCCATTCTACTTATTCCAAACTTCGTACCTATTTGCACCTTTTCTCTTTCGACCCCTTTCAAAGCCTAAAACGAATAGATTAAACCAATAAAACGTCCATGATTTTGACATACCAACTAAAAGTTGGGAGCGCCCAAGTATGTGTCTTATGAAATCATCAAATTTGAGGTGATTTAAGCTTCCTTCAACAGTAAACTTAGCAAAAAAACGCATCAAAAATGAACACTCCAAAAAGATGAGAAGCATTTAACTATTTAACATAAACATCAAACTGTACCTAGATATGGCGTCTATATATGAACATAAACATGCATTCACCAAAAACTTTGCACAAAAATTTTAGTATAGGGGAAAGGAAACATGAAACTAAGCAATTGCAAGAAAAGAAAATCTAACATTTGCTTTTTCAAACTGCAAAAGAATCTTGAACAAGAGCTTTTGAAGTTCTTAAGTTAATATTCAATTAATTCCCAATAATTTCAAAAACAGAACCCTTATTATTTACTCAAAAATCAAAGCTGAGAAAGTAGCATTAGCAACTTGCCGATGAGAATCTCATTGGTGTGAGGCCCATAAACATCGGAGGTGTCGAGAAACGTGACGCCGGAATTGATGACGTGGTGAATAAGGTTGATCATATCGGGCTCGGGCTTGGGCGGGCCGTACATAGCGGACATGCCCAGACAGCCCAGCCCTTGCTTTGAAACTTCAAGCCCTTGCTTCCCTAGCTTGATTCTCGGAACATTCACCGCCATTTTGGTTGGATTTTCTCTGATATTTCTACAAACTTTTATTTATAGTATCGAATGCGAGAAAATAGTGACGGTGCATTGGAAGAGAGGGGGTTTCCATATGTCTAAGTGTTGTCTAACACCGTCTCACGGATTTTGTTGGTTAACTCATATTTCACATTTTACAATTCATATATAAATTAGTGGAAATGAATTTGATTCATGAGTTAAAAGGAAACACTCCATAAGATTGTTTCACGCAAGTTTTTGAGTTCTCATTTTCCATACTTGACTTTGTTCTCTTTTTTATTTTGCCCGTATATAAATTTAAGTTGATCTCTATTGAAACCTCTCATATGCGATGATACTCACACACGGTCGTATCCTGGGATATGGTTGACCGTTCGCGAAAACACATACTTAGAGCAGCCCAGCACTGTGTGAAATTGTTAAAAAGTACTCTCCAGCACAGCGCCACCCACGACGCTACATTAGCTATGTGCACAGTGTGTTGCTACCTTTTCTTTTCTTTTCTTTTTTAATTTTTATATTTATTATATATTGTGGAGCTATTTTATAATATTTGAGATAGTATAATTGTATTTTGTCAACATAATTTGTGATATAAAATTATAATTGAAATGATAATTTGAACAACACGAATGGTAATTTGAATAATTTAAATGATCGTGAATGGTCATTTCTCAACATGGATAGTAAAAATTAGAGAATCGAGAAGCAATTACATAAAATTACTAATAATAAATTAAAATGCAAAAAAATACAACATCACATTACTGAAAAATAAATTACAATACATGAAAATAAAATACTGAAATTGATTAAATAGATGAAAATAAAACACAAATTGAAAATAACGAACAAAACTTAGTAATCCGATAGACCAGCACCAAATCCAGATCCTCCAAAATTTGGAAATTGTCCATACATATCAAACATATTTGGAGTTGATGGCACTTGAAATTGTCTCCTCTTCTGCATAATTATTTGTTATTGTTCTTGAAAGTACTCATGTTTTACGGGATCAACAATCGTATTCAAATCAATAAGTAGTATGTTATCTTCTCTAGTCATTTCATACTGTTATTTGCTTGTTGCAATTTGTCGATTTTGTGCTTCAGTGTGTTGTCATTGTGCTTCAATTTTTTGCCTTTGCACCTCAATATCCCGCTCTTTATTTGCAGTCGAAGTTGAAAATAATTCTCGAAGTTGAAAGGCAAAATATTTTGTGCAACTGGTGCATGGATCTAGGATCCATACACCCAGGTCGACCCGCCATGCGTCTCTTACGCTCGTTTTCATGCGCCCAAACACGCTCCCACGTGCCCCCACGCGCCTAGTGGGTGCGCTCAAACCCACCAAGATTCGCTCAAGGCAGTCACACCCTCATGTTATGTTAAAGTTACCTTCATGTTATGTTAGTGTTACATGAGGGTAACACTAACATAACATGAAGGTAACTCTAACATAACGTGAGAGTCACTTTAACATAACATGAAGATATGATTAACATTGTTTTTTACCTTCATGTTATGTTAATGTTACTTTCATGTTATGTTAGTGTTACCTTCGTGTTATATTAGTGTTACCTTCGTATTATATTAATTCAGTGGTTTTAAACTAAGGGTATGAAATCTGGAGATGAGGTCACATTAACATAATGCGAAAGTAACCCTAACATAACATGAAGGTAACACTAACATAACGTGAAGGTAACGACCAAAACACGCGAAAAATGTAAAGAGGCGCGGGCTGGGCGGGCCAGCCCAGCCTGTGCTCAGATCCATGCAACTGATGCACAAGAGAGTAACTCAAGTTGAAATATGTTAATCAATTATAATATATTTGAAAAATATGATTAAATAAATTCATAATAAAAAATATAATGGAATATTCCTTTTTAGTGCAAAAAAGTAGTGCAAAGTGCTGAGATGAAAACACTATTTTGCACTACTTTAGTGCAAAATCTGCACTAAAGTAGTGCTAGTGCTGGAGATGCTCTTATACCACTAAAATATATATTTATAGATAAAAATCACATACTTATATCGATCGTGTCCTGGGACCGACCGTGAGCCACAGACCACTAATGTTTTTCGCGCAATGGATGACTGTGTCTCAGGGTACGATCGTGGGCTAAGAAAAATATCACATACTTATATTGAAAAATCACATACTTATTGTTGAAAAAAACATACTTATACACCATGTGAGGACACAGTCGCGCACGGTCAATCGTGTGCGAAACCATCCCACATGCGATGGTCGCACACGAGTTTTGGTGTATAAATTTTACTTATATTTTCTAATTAAAAAACTATTGGACATGAAAAAATAATTAATTTTATTGGAGATTTCGATTAATTTATTATTCGTGTGATGCACCATTATAAAATGTAAATATTTTAAGTTTAATATGAAAATGGTAATTTACGGGAAAAAAAATGTTCTCTGTAATATTTCAACATCTGGTTGATAGTCGTGTAATACATGGATAAACAAATCTCAAGCGATAGTAATTTTTTGCAATAAAAATGTTAATCATTACAAAAATATTGTTCTTCAAAATTATTTTAATGTAATCTAGTATCCATTTAATTTAAAAAAATTAAATATTTCTAATTTTCATCATACATTGTCCAACTATTTTAGTAATATTTTTTGTTACAATTGACCTCAAAAAACTTATGCAGATATATACTCAAGAACTTATTCATAATGAGTGCAAAATATCGGTGTTACAATCAATTCTCGATAATATTTCAACATTATTTGCTACCCATGTGATGTATCAAATAAATTTCAAAATGTTAGTATTTTTTTGTAAAAAAATGGTGATCATGAAAAATAATATAGTTTTCAAACTTATTTTTATTTAATCTACTATACATATAATTTACCAATTTTAATATTTCTTATTTTCATCATACATAATTTTACTGTTTCACTAATTGGTTTTGTCATAATTAACCTGATAAAAAGATTGTGCAAATATATATTTTTTTGAACAAATATATTTTCAATAACTTATTCATAATGAGAGTAATAAATGGTGATATTCTTGTATATTATTATCAATTTTTGATAATATTTCAATCTCATTTGGTACCCAATATTGATGTAGATAATAAATTTCAAGTGTTGTATAACTAATTTATCTTATGATCTATATAATTATCAATTTTAAAGATATCTTATTTTTCATCATATGTTATTTTGACTACTTTGCTAATCGTATATCACAATTTGGAAAAAACTTGTACGAATATATTTTCAAAAAATTATTCATTATGAGCGTAAGCTATTGATATTATTGCATATTCCTTTAAAATAATATTTTAAAGTTTAACATACCATTATAAGTATTGATATAACTTTTTTTTCCAAAATGACTTAAAATCAAAATTTATCTTTTAGAAAAATGATATTGCAAGGTAAACATTTCAAAATCCGAGAGATCTAAAACTATATATTTGCTTCAAGTTATATAGGAGGGAAACATTTTTTATTCTTACTACAAAATAATTATATATAGTTTTGTTATATTTATTATGGATATATATATATATATAATGGTTTTAATTATTAAGGTACAATATGTTATCCACAACTTTCATGAACTTGTAGCATCATTTATTTTATTACAATCCATACATAAATCATGCTAATTTATAACAATATCATATATGATCAAAAAATAATTCACAATTTTTATAATATAAAAAAAATATTCACACCATAGATATCAATATATTATGAAAAATTCAAAATCTATAATTTATTTAGATACAACGAAATTTATTATTAGAATTATAAGTATCTAAAAGATATGTGAAAAAAATTATTTATTAACATATTATCACTCTAACAAATAGTAAAGATCATGTGCTCTTCATGATTAATAATGAAAATTTATTTATATAAATTGATATTATGAGATGGAAAATAAGTTTTTTAAATTTTCTTCGTCATATTCTTACATCATTATCTATGAATAATATTTTCTTATATTTATTTTGTATATTCTAAAATTATATATATGTGTGGTGCAAAGTTAAAGATCATGTTTTAAATATTTTGACTTTAATGTTTAGAATTCTTTAATTTGTTCAATAAATATATTTTTAATTTTTATTACAATACATATAAATCATGTCTAATATATTAATAATATTTAATTTATATATATGAAATAATAAAAAATGTATTTCTACTTTTGGGAGGTGGAAATGGAAGGGAAAAATTTATCATTTCTATTTTGAGGGGTAATTGTTAATATATATATATATATGTATATATATATAGATTATTAAATATTTATTAGATGTAATCATATTAACATTCATGTACCATAAATATTTAATATTTTTCAAGATTTTGTAAATATCATAGATGATATATTATTACCATATATATAATGTTTAATATAATATTTGTTAGGAAATTTAATGTTTAGTTTTGATGAGACAAAAATCAATGATTGTAATAGGAAAATAGAGTACCCCATTTCTCATATTGTTTAAGTGAGTTAGATTAAATTAGATAGGTTGTTGGATCAAAGAAATCGAAATATTTACTAAGACATGAAGATCACTGCAGCAACCTGTGAAGATTACTCTACAGCAACATAGGCTTAGGAGACCAAAGTCACTTGAGTAGAAAGACAGGGCAAGGACAAAGGGAATGTTGCTAGGTTAATTACCAGTAGATAGATACATCAAGCAAATCAACAAATCAGGATACGCCATATGGACAAGGAATGATGCTCCAAAGTCAGCCGCATTTAATGAAGTGTACTATGAAGATCAAATGTATTAAATGCTGAAAATTTGCCTCACTTCAACAGGCAGAATCCTCAAGGCTATAAATAAAAGACGAGATCGACTGAAATAATAACTGAAACATCGAGCATTCTACGTGATTCAAAGTTCTAAGCTCCCAAGTTCAAATCCTTCACAGATTTAGTCACTCAGTCTAGCAGCAAGCAACATCAGAGCTACATGCATTCTAAAGATCAAGTTTGTTGCCCCAACGTTGAAGAATTAAAGAAAAAACAATCATTTACTTAGACTGTTTAGGAGTGCTTAGTGCTAAAAATTGTTTCTTGCTAAGCATTCGCTCTTTATAGAAAAGAGTAAGGACCTTGTGTAGGTCATTTGGTAGAGTAGGCAAGTAACCTGTGTGAGAGGCTTGCTACTATTTGTTAGGTTTGAGTTGTAATAGCTAAGACTGTGTAAATCAACTATTCTAACAAAATTTCCCCTATGGAAAGAGGTAGAGAGGACGTAGAGGGTTAGTACTCCACCTTCAAACCTATGTATATCGCTTGCATCTCTTTATTTGTTTGTATATCAATCTTACTGCATATCTATCTGTCAAGCATCATACTCCATTCGCATAGAAAATATATTTCCATACTTGTATCTATAATTTTGTCATTTTCCCTCCTAAAAATGTCACATATGTGTTTACTAATAAAAATATTCTAAAATTTGATAATTTTGTTAATAAATTTTATCATGTAATTATTTAGGATTATTTTCAATTAAATATGCTAATACTATTTATAATTATAATTATAATTATTACTATTAAATTAATTATTTGTTGTTGACGGACGACTATTGTTCATTGGTGAACGATAATTTATTTCTTTTTTTATTTTTGTTAAGTTCAATCACTTAATGTATAAAATTATTCTCATCATAAATTTTGAAGATAAAGAAATTTCAAGATATTTTTTGTAATCTTTACCATATATAAAATGAGAAAGTTGGTTATAGTATCTTATAGAATAAACTTCACATATATCTTACATAATAATAAGTTATCTTCTAATTTAGATATAAGAGTAAAGATAAAGGCGTAATTGCACAAAAAAAAAAACTCATCTTTTTAAAGATTTGTAAATTTATCCTCACTTTCAATAATTGCAAAAAAAAAATCACAACTTTTGTTCATTATTGCAATTTAGACCACTTTTGAATTTTCTAGCAACCGGAGTCCACATGTCCGGCAAACATGCCACGTCACATGCCACATTGGATGTCACGTCATTTCCAACCAAAAGAAATTAAAATCAAGTTGCAAAATAAAATCATCACCTTCCTAAAGTTGCAATTTAATCCCAACCTTTCAAAAATTAGCAAAAAAAAACCACATACTTCATTTTGCAATTCGAATTTAATCATCGTTGTTTAAATTCATCATGGAGACGTCACATAAGCTATACAACCATAAAATTATTTAACCACATCAAAATAATCTTGTCTCTGATATATTAATTTAAATATTTTTTCTTTAATTTGAAAATAATTAAATCATAACTCTCATTTACAACATTTTAGAAAATTGTATTCTTGTTCTAAAAAAAAATAGTAAAACATAATTACAGTAAAAATAAGAGAGCTCAGCCCATAGTACACGAAAATATTTAAGGAAATAACTTTTTTAACATCCAACACTTTGATGTGTACTTTTCTACCACAAAAGATAATATAGTGACATTTTCTACACTTTTTTGACTCGGTCATGGAGAAATGATAGATTAATGATCGATATATTCTATTTATTTATACTATTATTTAACAATTGATTTATCCAACAAATCATATAAATTAATAAAAGTAATTAATTGATAAATGAGGCTCGATTAATAGAGGAAAAATGAGGATCGTTTAATTGAATGATTTTAGGTATATTGAATTGAAACTGTTTGAAATTAAACTAGTCATTATAAATAATTAAACGAATTTGCAAATATTAATCGAGCCAATTTTGTTTGGTTACTCGAACCACTATGTCAAATACATAGTGGTTCGATTAATAGTGTATTAAACCAAATTTGTTTGGTTACTCGAACAACTATGTCAAATACATAGTGGTTCGAGTAACCATGTAAAAACCAATTTTTTTTGGTTACTCGAACCATTATGTCAAATACATAGTGGTTCGATTAATAGTTTATTAAACCAAATTTGTTTAGCTACTCGAAGCACTATGTCAAATACATAGTGGTTCGAGTAACCATGTAAAAAACAAATTTTGTTTGGATACTTGAACCACTATGTCAAATACATAGTGGTTCGAGTAACCATGTAAAAAACCAATTTTGTTTGGTCACTCGAAACACTATGTCAAATACATAGTTGTTCGATTAATAGTGTATTAAACCAAACTTGTTTTTTGCACTATTAATTTTCTTTAAATAATAGTGATTCGATTATTTGTTTGGTTACACTATAATAGTGGTTCGATTATTGATAGTGTAACCAATAGTGGTTCGATTATTAATAGTGTAACCAATTATTTATTTGTTCGATTATTAATAGTGGTTCGAAAATTGATAGTGTAACCAAACAAATAATCGAACCACTATTACTTAAAGAAAATTAATAGTGTAAAAACCAAATTTGGTTTAATACACTATTAATCAAACCACTATATATTTGTCATAGTGGTTCGAGTAACCAATCAAAATTGATTTTTTACATGGTTACTCGAACCACTATGTATTTGACATAGTGGTTCGAGTAACCAAACAAAATTTGTTTTTTACATGGTTACTCGAACCACTATGTATTTGACATAGTGGTTCGGGTAACCAAACAAATTTGGTTTAATACACTATTAATCGAACTACTATGTATTTGACATAGTGGTTTGAGTAACCAAACAAATTTGGTTTTTTACATGGTTACTCGAACCACTATGTATTTGACATAGTGCTTCGAGTAACCAAACAAATTTGGTTTAATACACTATTAATCGAACCACTATGTAAAATACATAATGGTTCGAGTAACCAAACAAATTTGGTTTTTTACATGGTTACTCGAACCACTATGTATTTGACATAGTGGTTCGAGTAACCAAACAAATTTGGTTTAATACACTATTAATCGAACCACTATGTATTTGACATAGTGGTTCGAGTAACCAAACAAAATTGGCTCGATTAATATTTGCAAATTCGTTTAATTATTTACAATGGCTAGTTTAATTTCAAACAATTTCAATTCAATATATCTAAAATCATTCAATTAAACGATCCTCATTTTTCCTCTATTAATCGAGTCCTCATTTATCAATTTAATTACTTTTATCAATTTATATGATTTGTTGGATAAATAAATTGTTAAATAATAGTATAAATAAATAGAATATATCATCACTCGATCATTAATCAATCATTTCTCCATAACCGAGTCAAAATAGTGTAGAAAATGTCACTTTATTATCTTTTGTGGTAGAAAAGTACACATCAAAGTGTTGGATGTTAAAAAAATTATTCACTTATATATTTATGTGTAATTTGGCATATTTCCTTTTAAAAATAATTATAAATCCTCATGATATTAAGCACATTTATGAACAATAATGTATCAAATCATTGACGATTATGACCATAGAGTTTAATAATCAAATCGATGAAATATGAAAAAGTTTTGAAGTCACATTGATCAAATCATGATTTAGAGTTGAGAAAATGTTGTAGGATCAAAAGTGGTGATATTTTTGGCAATTACGTCAAAGATCAAACAAAACAAAAAAACTATTTTGAATGATATAATTATTTAGAGTTAAAACCCACAAACATAAAATTATTTTTATTAGGCGTAATTGCAAAATAAATCACACTTTGTAAAAAATTACAAATTTATCCCCACTTTTCAATAATTGCAAAAAAATAAAATCACAACCTTTGTTTATTGTTGCAATTTAGACCACTTTTGAATTTTCTTACAACTGGAGTCTACATGTCCGGCAAACATGCCATGTCACATGCCACATTGGATGTCACATCATTTCCAACCAGAAAAGATTTAAAAAAGCAAATTGCAAAATAAAATCATTATATTTCCTAAAGTTGCAATTTAATCCCAACCTTTCAAAAATTAGCAAACAAAGCCACATACTTCATTGTGCAATATGAATTTATTCATTGGTGTTTACATTCATCATGGAGACGTCACATAAGCTACACGATCATAAAATTGTTTATCTACAACAAAATAATGTTGTCTTTAATATATTAATTTAAATATTTTATCTTTAATTTGAAAATAATTAAATCACAACTCTCATTCACAACATTTTAGAAAATTATATTCTTGTTCTAAAAAAGATAGTAAAACATAATGACATTAAAAAACTCTATAACTCGTGATATTAAGCACATTGATCAATAATAATGTATCGAATCGTTGTCGATCATGACCATAGAGTTTAATACTCAAATCGATGAATATGAAAAAGTTTTCAAGCAACTTTAATTAAATCATGATTTAGAGTTGAGAAAATGTTGTATCAACATGATGAATAAAACAATAGAAGAACTATCTATCTACACATATGTCAATTGTCCAAACTGAATTTCGTATTATCCATTTAACTTATAATTAGTTTTCCATGCATTAAAAAAATGCATAATAATAATACAAATTTCCAAATGCATGCATATATATTTGATATTTGATCTAGAGATGAATCATTATATTTATATTTGATCTAGCTAATTAAAAGAAAATGGCATTATCAATATGGCTCGATCAATTTCAATAAATTAAAGAAATTCGGATCTTTATATTGATTTAGAAATTTGTATTTTTGTTCTAAAAGGTTGTAAATGAGAGTTGTATTTTAATTATCTTTAAATTAAAGAAAAAATATTTAAATTAGTATACTAGAGACAACATTATTTTGATGTAGATAAACAATTTCATGGTTGTGTAGTTTATGTGACGTCTCCATGATGAATTTAAACAACAAAGAATAAATTCGAATTGCAAAATGAAGTATGTGGTTTTTGCTAATTTTTGAAATTAAGGTTGGGATTAAATTGCAACTTTAGGAAATGTGATGATTTTATTTTGCAATTAGATTTTTAAATTTTTTTGGTTGATTAGAAATGACGTGACATCCAATATGGCATGTGACATGACATGTTTGTCTGATACGTGGACTCCGATTGCTGGAAAATTTAAAAGTTGCCTAAATTGCAACAGTAAACAAAGGTTGTGATTTTTTTGTTTTAATTACGTCTTTTATTATTGTTGTTGTTGTTATTATTGTTGTTGTTGTTATTGTTGCTGTTATTATTATTGTTATTATATGCTATGTTCAATTTTATTAACAAATTTAATTGTTGAATATTGATGTTTAAAAAGAAAAAGTAAAAACGCAAAACAAGGATTAATTGTTTACAATTCTCAAATTAATAGGATCTCTTGAATAAATTTTTAATACAACAACTTTATTATGTTATTATAAATTGTATTTGTGATAATTTAAAATAAACCGTTCATCACGTGGGTGTGCTTCTTGTTATATACATGCTCGAGACATACATTCATTTCTCAAAATTCTACTCCATATACAATGAGACATGTGGAGGCATATTAACTTGTGACTAGATAAAATATTAACTTATCAAAGGATAGATTAGAATTTTTAGTTTGGATAAAAAATTTAAAAAATTTATTAAAAAAAGAAGACAAATTTAAAGCATGATATTAGTTGCACTTTACAATTTTTATTTTTTTATCCCTATGTTGCACCCCAAAAATCCATGAAATTTCCAATTTACAACCCAAGTCCTTTTCGTTTTCAATAAATATCAAATTTGATATTTCGATGAATAAGTTAAATATTTTTTTTTTGTCGGCTCAATATGTGCACTAATATATAGTTGATATATAGGATGAAACATAAAAAAGTTTAATTAAGTTGCACAAGATATTACGTGTATATTAAGTTTTCAAGTAATTTGAATTTCTCTCGTAAAAAAAAACATATTTTAATTTGAGTAAGTCTCACCCATCATTTCATATGAAACGGGTCAATCCATGACCCACACTTCATAATTCACATATAAATATATGAATATGAGTTTGGTTAATGGGTAAGAAGAATCTATCTCATGAAAATTATCTGTGAAATTGTTTCACACAAGCTTTTGTATTTTAATTTCTACCATTTTGCGATCAATAAATTAACAATATGGGATCCAAAAAAAGAAAGAACAACAGACACAAAAATGGAAATTGCAAGTGGTAGAAATTGGCAAAAGTAAAAATGTCGGGGACAATAATGTTAAAAAGCAATTAGAAGAAAATCTAAAATCTTATATTGCACAGTGGGGACAAAAATTTAGGACAAACTGTACAAGGACAGAACATGATTTTTTAGAGAATTAAATTATGGTTCAACAGAATTAAGATTGAATATTCTTTGATTCGCTTAGGTAGATAGACTCAACTATCTAACAAACAAAACAACCATAAACTATTTCTTCATATTTTAAAGATGATTTTTTGAGACAGTTTAATTATCTAATTCGATGGAATTGATCAAGATACAAACCATTACCTATATCCCTAAATGATATTTTTTAAAATTAATTTGGTTTGTACGTATATATTATGATAAATATCTGATATATTTAATAATTATTATTATTATGTTGCTTTTTAAGTGGTTATAATTACAATGCGAATCACTTTCCTTCCACTCTCAGTTATTGAAATTAAATTGCATTAATTTGTGTAATAATTTAGAGTCATAGGTGTCAATGTCATACTGATACAGCCAACCATGTAAAAGGTGTACGAATTTATCCATATATTTGGGTTGCTCACACTGCCACTACTATTTTCCTAATAATGCCAAAACAAAACTATTCATTTTGACATATTTACCCTCACGAAAAAGGGGGAAAAAAGAGAGGAGCTCGTGCTTTGGTTATGAGATTAACTTGGCCATAACCATATTGTCTTTCAACGTATATTAACAAATTGAATGAAATCCGTTTTATCTATATTTTTTTGAGTTACTCTTTTGTGTATCAGTTGCACGGATTTGATCCGTACAATTGGTCCGTGTGCGGGCTGCTCGCTGGCCCAGCCAGCGCCTTTTTACTTTTTTGCGTGTTTTGGTCGTTATTTTCATATTATATTAGTGTTACCTTCGTGTTATGTCAGAATTACATTCGCGTTATGTTAATGTAACTTCATCTCCAGATTTCATACACTTAATTTAAAACCACTGAACTAAAATAACATGAAGGTAACATTAACATAACATGAAGGTAACATTAACATAACATGAAGGTAAAAAACAATGTTAATCATATTTTCATATTATGTTAGAGTGACTCTCACGTTATGTTAGAGTTACTTTCATGTTATGTTAGTGTTACCCTCATGAGGGTAACACTAACATAACATGAAGGTAACCTTAACATAACACATGAACGTATGACTGTCTGGAGCAAATCTTAGTGGGTTTGAGGGCACCCACCAGGCGCGTGGGAGCACGTGAGAGAGCGTTGGGGAGTGTGAAAACGCGCGTCAGAAACGTGGGTGCTGCACAAAATATTTTGCCTTTTTTTTTTTTTTTTTAGGGTGGACACATATCTCAAATAAATAACATATATAAAACCTTGCATGACACGGTTTCATGTATAGTTTTGGTGAGACGATTTTTTTTTATCCACCAATCAAACTATTTTCACAATTTACATGTGAAGTATAAAATATGAGATGTGAATTTGACCTATTTCATATATGATGATCCTGTAAATGCTCCAACGTATTACCTACTCTAAAAGTATTATTCATTTTCTGAAAAAAGAAAGGACATGCATGTTTTATATTATAAAATAATCTTTTTCTTCTTTCACAATATCGAACACATAAATCATATCTATTTTACATTTTTTTCTTATAACTATTTTCGTCTAAATTATTGCCTTTAGATTATATATTTATAGTTGATCCTTCATTATCTAAACAATCTTATACAATACAATAAACAAGTCATAGTAAATGATCTATATAAAATAATAAATTTCTAATTATTATACTTGAACAAGTCAAAAAGATTCAAATGTTTTTAAATAAGAATCTAAATAAAAAATATATGTTATAATTTTAGATTCATATTATATGAATCTAGAAAACATATTCAATGTTTGAATAGTTATAATATATATATATATTTAATAAATATTAATATATACTTTCCTTATATATCTATATCAATAATTGCTTACTTGATATTTTATAGATACATGTATCGTATAAGTGTCTGATGTAAATATTTATTTTGGTGTTATTAATATAATAATATTGATTATAATGTGAAAAAAGAAGAAGCAAATTTCTATGGAAGCAAACAAATTAATGAAATTTGAGTAAGTTTTATCTGAAATTGTCTCACATATCATTTAATGTAAGACAAGTTAACCAATAATCTACACTTCACAATTCATATATAAATTTGTAGAAATGAGTTTGTAGATGAGTAAAAAGGATCCATCTCACAAAAACTATTTGTAAGACTACACCGTTTCATGCAAATTGTGTGATGAAATTTAGGCATAAATTTTCAAATTCGGATGCAACATTCGAATATTACATACAAAATTGAATAATGATTGAATATGTGATTCAAATATTAAAATAAATAATATTGATATAATTAATCATCTATAGGTAGAGTATCAATATTATGAGACAGCTTGATTTGTTTAGAAATCTAAACAAAATCTTTATTCCAACTATAGAATAGTATTTTAAGCCAAAATTTGCAAAAATGCAGCTTCCATCCATTCGCTTTATTAACCAAAATCAATGCAATTTCGCAAACAATGTCGGACATACATAAACGGTCAATATTAATCTCACATATGGTAATATAAAACTTTATCTTAAGTAAAGTCGAGACAATTTCACTTTTGAAAATACTAAAAAGTCAGTGTAACTATTATATCAAATCACAATAATTTTCTAATCCTACTATGTTACAGATAGATTTTCATCTCAACTAGATCAACCAAAGTCAAGATTCACCAATGCGTGTGAAGTTTCTTTGGAAATTAAACAGGGGCAAATTAGTGAAATAAATATTATTTGACCTGGCATTAGAAGAATTGCTCTGGCAAAAGATGTAAGAGCTGTCGTTACTTCCTTCTAAACAAAAAAAGTGAAGAAAGCCATACCGACACTGCTACACATCACAAAGCTCGGATCAAATACGCCCTAACGACGCCACCAATTGCTGTGGTTTGTCGTTGACGTAAGCATTTTTTCAGACCGATTCTCTGACTCAGTCCCCGGGTCGAATCGCTTCTTGACTTGCCCTCGATCTGCTATCAACCTTCAGGTTCCATTCTTCCCTCATTTCCTAACCTGGGCCTCCAGTTTTTTCGATAATTATTAATGGGTTTTTGGTCAAATTGCGTTTCACGTGATGCATCATGTGTTCTATGATGCGTTGCAATGCGAACGGGTTTTTTTATTTGGAATTTAGTTTAATTGATTAGTTTATTGCTGCCTTTTCTTCTGGTTGAGTTGAATTCTGGGAATCTTTTGCTTTTCTTGTTTTGGAGTTTTCAGATATATAGTTTGGTCTTTTATAGATTAACTAATTAAGGAGATTTGGTTATGTGCAATTCGATCTGGTTTTCTTGAGACTTTGCACATCAATGGTGTTTGTGTTGCATTTATGCTTTCTTCTGATTTTCTTGATATGTATGAATATGAAGTACATTCTCATATGATATGTTATCAATCTAAACTAGGAAGTTCATTCTACTGGCATAATTGTAATGCATTTTAGTCGAGCTCTATATAACATTTTTATTTGGGTTCAAATCAAAGATGGTTCTTTTTGCAAATGGTCATTGACTCATTCTAGATTGAGTTTCAGATCTTCTGTTTAGGTTGCCTTAGCTCGATCTTTTGTTTCGCTTTTATCTTCATGTTTCTTCATGTGTAGGATCGATTAAGTTGTGGTTTGAAGTTGGTGCTTTCTATATTATTATGCTCCACATTTTAATGTCTGCTAGGATTTTTGTGCACTAGTTGGGGAAGAATATTATCCAAAGAAATAAACTAGTTATAAAGTTGATTTATGAGCCACTAGTGATTGATCCAACATCATTTTCTTTTATCAATAATAGTTAATGCAAAGTCAATCTTTTGATTTTCATAGATCATTTGAATTGACTTCTTTTAGCTCACTTCATTTATAATTCAGTGTATTGGATACTAATAAACTTAGTGGTGGGAAAGGTTCATCTATGTTCTTTAGATTTGAGCTGGTGTGAGTTTATTGTCTCAGAGTTCCCTGCTTTATTTTTGACAACATAACATTGGAATCTGAGATTCTGAAGTTAAGATTCAAAATGTTTTTATCTTAAGCGGCCTTTTCAGGAATCTGGTTCGTGTATCTTTTGAATGCCATTAACAGATTTTCTACTTCCAGCAATATATTAAGAGTTCCAATTTTTACTTCGTAATATATTAGTCAGTTGTCACTCGAATTAAAATACCCAACTGTAATATAGCTGGAAATTTTGTTTCCTTTCAGCTAGCAAGTTCTTTGAATTTCCTTGCTACTTCATTTATCATATGACGCATATAGTGATAAACCACACCTAACTGTGCATTTATACATTTGTGTTTTTTCTCTTCTTTTCAACTCTTGTTTTGGATTTCTTTCTTTATTCCTTCATGCAACATTGCATTCGTGTCCATTTTTGTGTAAAACGGTTATGGAAGAATGACGAATTTGATGAGAGTGTGTCAATTATCATTAATAGGTGTCAATTTATAGTTTTACTAGAGCTGCATGTGATCTTCTTTTTCGTGCATAAATAGAGACAGGCAAGAACTCAGTTTTATAAAATTTCCAGGTTTTGGAGTTGATATAAAAAAAACATCGAAGCTAAGATGAAGGCGCTCATTCTTGTTGGAGGGTTTGGTACCAGATTGAGGCCACTTACACTAAGTGTGCCAAAGCCACTTGTTGATTTTGCTAACAAGCCCATGATCTTGCATCAGGTATAATATTTTAATTTGGTTGTCTTATTTAGCTGCACTTCTCACAAGTTAATTCTTAAAATGCCTTCAATTTTTCTCAACTTCTGACCGAATTCAGTAATGTTAATGAATATCATCATACTGTTGTACAAAGTGCTACATTTAGTTCTTTTCTATGCCTATATGTTGAATGCTCAATCTGCATTCTGATATGGTTATTGACATTGAATTAGATAGAAGCCCTCAAGGCTATTGGGGTGACTGAAGTGGTCTTGGCAATTAATTATCAGCCAGAGGTAAATTCTTGATTGATTCTTTGTTTTTACTTGTCTGAAATTATGTATTAAAGATCACAGTTATTAAGTGGATTATCATTACTAACAATATCCTTTTGCAGGTGATGCTGAACTTCTTGAAAGATTTCGAGGCAAAGCTTGAGATAAAGATTACATGTTCACAAGAGACTGAGCCTCTTGGAACTGCAGGTCCTCTTGCTTTGGCTAGGGACAAACTTATTGATGATTCTGGTGAGCCTTTTTTTGTACTTAATAGTGATGTTATCAGTGAGTATCCACTGAAAGAGATGATTGAATTCCACAAATCCCATGGAGGTGAGGCTTCTATCATGGTGACCAAGGTAAGGCCAACATGACAAATCAATATCTCCAATGGCTACATACAATACACATCATTGATTTTGATTTAAAATGTTAATGTAGGTGGATGAGCCTTCAAAATACGGTGTTGTTGTTATGGAAGAATCAACTGGACTGGTTGAGAGGTTTGTCGAAAAGCCAAAGTTATTTGTGGGTAACAAGATCAATGCTGGCATTTACCTTCTCAACCCCTCGGTTCTTGATTGCATTGAGCTGCGGCCCACATCTATCGAGAAAGAGGTATTCCCAAAAATTGCTGCAGAGAAACAGCTGTATGCAATGGTGCTCCCGGGCTTTTGGATGGATATTGGGCAGCCCAAGGATTATATCACGGGCTTGAGACTCTACTTGGACTCCTTAAAGAAGAGGTTGTCTCCCATGTTGTCCTCAGGGACTCATATAATCGGGAATGTCTTGGTTGATGAAAGTGCCAAAATCGGGGAGGGATGCTTGATCGGGCCTGATGTCGCTATCGGGCCCGGTTGTGTTGTTGAGTCCGGTGTGAGACTCTCTCGCTGTACAGTTATGCGAGGAGTTCGCATTAAGAAACATGCTTGCATTTCAGGCAGTATCATTGGATGGCATTCGACTGTCGGTCAGTGGGCCCGGGTGGAGAACATGACCATACTAGGCGAAGATGTTCACGTTGGTGACGAAGTTTACACCAACGGCGGGGTGGTTTTGCCTCACAAGGAGATCAAGTCAAGCATCTTGAAGCCTGAGATTGTAATGTAAGATCTGTTATTACCAATGTTGTCTAGTTGTTTGTTCTCTTTGTAATGTTTTGGATTTTGAGGTTTCCTTTCAATTAACTGTAAAAGTCAATCCCTTTGAAAGGTTTGTTTAGCTTTAAAGATGGTCTCTCTAGTGTGGTGTGTCAAGTGTTGTGTAATGTGTTGTGTACATAGAAATAAAGTATAGACTATTAGATTGATTCGTTCTTGTTATAATTCTTTTGTGGATGTAAAAGGATGATGGAGGTTTTGTTGTGTGGTTATGGACAAATTATTATTTCTTGAAATTTTGCTCTCAAAGCTGATTGCCACTTTTATGTAAATTGTATAAATTCATTCACAAAAACCCATGTGAGACGGTTTCATGGATAGTTTCTGTAAGACGATGGATTCTTATTACCCATGAATTAAACCCACGTCCATAAATTTTCATATGAATTACTAAGTGTGTGGGTTATGAGTTGACTCGTCTCACGAAAAAAGATCCGTGAAACTGTTACATACAAGACCTACTCAACTTCCTTTTAGACAAGGTTTTATACGAGATTTTCTATTTCAAATAATATTTTATCTGGTATTTTTGAGTTATCATCAAATTATTCAAGAAGGGTTTGATTTCTTAGATTGGATGCTATACTAAATGGAGATTGTAATGTGACAACTCAATTTTTCTATAATAATTTATTTCATCATAGTTGTGTAGCAATAAAGTCCACTATGATTTCATTATTTCACTTTCTAAGTAGAAAATTGAGCATAAGAACACATTAGGTGATGTTGGATTCTATTTCTCTCTCATAGGGTGACTCATTATTTCCTTTGTCTAGTTGCCAAATATAATAGAACAAGAATGTAGCCCGATAATGATATCTCTATCGAGAATAATTGTATGATATTCTCAATCTATTTTACACTCATTTCTAGTAATCTTTATATATATAAAAGAATTAACATAAACGAAATTTGATGATTTTGCCACTCACTTTAAATATTTAATTTTAATATTGTAATTGATTTGAAAATAACTACGAGTATTTAAATCCTGTCATGGTAAATAGTTGGTATAAAAAGTAGAAATAGACTCGAAACAGAGTAGCTTTTCTCACTAATCAGAACTTAACGAATTTGGATAGAAGTGACTACATTTTGTGTTTGATTTCAATTATTGATGTATATTTAGTATATGTGAGACTTTTATTTGACCTTTTATGTTAGCAGAAATCATGTAATTGTATTATTGCACAAACTAAATTTAACCAAAAAAAAAAAAAAACAGAAAAAGAAAACGTAATTTATAATGTTTCATATCTATTACAATATTCTAGAAATAAGTATCATCTTTGCGATGAATCACTAGCAATCCTTTATTTCATATCTGTGTTGTATTTCGAGTTTTAATATAACCATCACATGTCAAGTGTAAGAGATGACGTCACTAATTTACAATTGTCATTTATTAAAAATAATTAAATATAAGATGAAACATCAATTTTAAATAAAGAATCTAATTATCGTGTGTGGTTCACAAGCCCACTACTTCCAGAAAAAATATTTAATAAGCTCATATAGCAAAGTTATTTATACTTGTCATTAATGTCTAATTTTTTCACTTTCTCACATTTACTATATTAGGGTATGTTTGGTAGGAGTGTTTGGGTTGGATAGGGTTTGTTAACCAACCTAACTAGCTATTTGGTACAAGGGTTTTGGGTCCGGGTTACGATAGGGCCCGAGCTGAAAAAAGGTGGATTAGGTTGTGATAGAGGCCGGATTGTAAACCCACCACCATTGGTGGGTTTAATTCTGATTGAACAGTAACTCTTGTGAAATGACGATTTCGTCCTTACTGTATACAAGAAAAAGACCATTTTGCCCTTGATTGTTCTAGTATCTACAAACCTGCCCTCACATATATGGAAAAAAATCCAACCCCCAAATTTCAGTCATCCGTCGCACCTTTTCCCCAAATCGATAGACGACCACCATGAGCTCGTCGTCCAAAATTTTTGCAATGAAGTGCACTCTTAGATCGAAGTAGGCTCGGAGCAAGAGAAGATTCTAGGTAACCTCGTTCCACTGCGTTTTGGTTTATTTTTGGTGTACTGGGTTACGAGTTTAGAACTAGGATGAGTTATGGTGGTCATCGGGGTTAGGGTTACGGTATTCATCGGGGTTAGGGTTCTAGTATTGAACTCTGATTGCAATAATAGTCGGGGTTTGGGATGTATTGAAGTGTGTTAAGGTTTCAAACTATACAATGGATCCATGTTGAATGAGTTCATTCCAGTTCACAGTTGATGCCTCATATTCCCCAGTCTTGGAATGAACATTGATCCACTTTTTTTGTGTATTTAATTTTGTGTGTAGTTTGCGCGATTGAGACGGTGTTAACCAGCCTTTTGCAGAGCCCAGATCAGAAGCTGAAAAAACTTCTTCTTCAGCATCACATACTGTTGCCTTCATCCACTTTAATAAGAGTGTAATTTTGCTACTGACCAGGTTTCATATTCTTCACATTCCTTTTGTTTACTCTACTTTTCTAGCATTGCAGAACATTAGTGACTAGGGTGGTTTGCTTGCTGTAGATGTAGTACTTGGGATTGTTTGCTGTAGTTATAGGAATTACGTGCAATGAGTGAATACAAACATGCTTGCATTTCTGTGCATAATAAACATCTTGAGATGACTAAAGACTATGTTAGTTTTAGGAGATCCTCACTAGATGGTCTTCATGCTTGGAACTATGTTTTTTTTTTTTTTTTTCAGCTAGCATTTGCTTATTTATTTTTCCAATCATCATATATACTTCTCTGCCTACCTAAAATCGCATCTACTCTTCTTGTAGTATGTTTTCAAAAACCTTTGTTTTATATAACATCAGATTGTATTATATATATGTAACTATGTGAACTAATTAAATTATTATACGAAAATTAAAAAAATTAAGGGGAGGAGGTTAGGTGATTTATATGCTATTTCAGCATTATATTTGGGAAAGGAACTAGTAGGGATTTAATTAAGTAAATATTGTTTTTGGTTACATATCTGTTATATATATGTCCTAGTGTATACTCAACTTCATTGGGGTAGGATCATCTACTGAATCCCCGATCGTCATCAAGGACGAGTCCTTTGATCCGGAAGCAGTGGATGATTTGGAAGTACAGTCAAAAGGTCACAAGTTGGAATTGGAGGGTCCCATTCTTCCATCCAAATTAACCAAACTCTGAAGACTAAAGTTTGAGACCGAGGTTTGAAGGAGAAGTGTCACTACATCTCACCACTCTCCCATTTCTGCCACCTTATGACAAAACCACATTTTGAAACTTTACTAACTATGGTTTGTCATCTTTTGCTAATTTAGAATGAAGATGAATGGATGAGAATGAACAACAAACTTTTGATATGTACATAAAGTGTTGCTGTCAATATGGGACATGACTTAATTGAATCATGCTAGATTAATCTGACCTTAGCACTTCTTCAATGTAAGTAAACTGTAATGATGACTTTTCAAGTATGTTAAGCATGAAACAACTAATTATCTTAATTATGCAACCATTCTATTTATCCTCCGCATTAACCTCTTTCATAAGACACCTTGTAATTATTCAAGTAAATTCTATAAAATGATGTAAAGCCAACACAGATACAAGCATGTCAATATCAATCAAACAAACTATTATACATAACTAAATTGTTTTTTGGCTACCAATTGTCAAACATGAATGCATCTCAAAAGACCGTCCAGATATAAACATTACAACAATGGGTTCAAACACAACCAAGCCGTCAAAGTGAACTCCTAAAGCCTAATTAAGTTGTTCCTAGTCAACAAATAAGCACATACAATAACTTGCATTCTTATCCATCAAATGCTAATTTCATGTTGCAAACACCCTTTGACGACCCGTGTAAATCCATGCTTGTGGCAATCACAAACAAAACGATCAAGGTTATGCACAAGAACACTAAAAACTTCATATACCTCTTTAATTTTTGTTCATTCGATTTGCTCATCGCAAGTTCAGTCTTACACCGTGCAATCTTCTCAAGGCACTCGATTGCAACATCTCTAGCACGTCCTTCAAGTGACGGCTCCAACCAAATGAACATTCCACATGCCTCCTTCTACGGAACAACAAAACACATAAGGACCGTCATTGCATCATTTGTGAATACGTGAATGAAAGACATAATAGATTCTTTTGCATAATGTATTATGCCAAAAACATCATAATCGTACCCCTCGAAAAGGACAAGTCATAAACCATCTCATAAGATTCTTTTTGATCTCCGAAGTTTGCATTTGCATTGACATCATATGCCGACAACGCATGATCCCGTCAATTGTGTGAGCATTTCCGCTCGAATTGCAGTGGAGATCATTATCCAAACTAGAAGACATATTAACATGGTAGTGATTAATATAAATATCTTGAAGCAAAAAAAACCCTCCCAATTAAGAAACGAGAATTTGTTCAACCTCAACAATTCTTCCAAACTGTTTGAAGCAAAAAAAAAAAAAAAACCCTCCCAATTGATTGAGGTTTGAGGTGATTATAGTTGTTCAGCTTATACACACAACAACTATTTCTATGAAAATTTTAATGGTCGACAATTAAACGAAGAAGCCAAATCTTGAGCAGTAATGTTTTCCCAATACCCCCAAATTCGATTCACCCCATTATACCAGATTCAATTCACAAAGCTACTGTTAGAAATGACTACTGTTTCAATACGATTCACAAAATCGAAACTACCCCCAAAATCGATTGACAAAGCTAATGTTGCTAATGGCTACTGTTTCAATTTGTGAATCGAAACTACACCCAAATTCGAAACTACCCCAAAAATACAGAAGAAGGTACCTCGTAGACATGACGAATTCGAAGTATTTGCAAGAATCTTGTCGTCTCCTTGTTAATACACCTTCTTCAAGCTTTTGAAGTTGGGGAGGATGAACGCAGAAAGAGAATCCCCAAATTTTTTTGTTCAACTTCATTTTCATTTTTTGATTTCATTTATTTTGGTTATTTTGAGGGCATTTTAGTCAAAGCACATATTATATACATATCAACAAATATACCAAACAACAAATAATAAACAAACCAACTTAAACCAACCTCCAACCATTCATACCAAACAATTTAATCTAATCAATTCTACTACAAAACTTACATACCAAACAATAAATTTTTAACTGTGAACAGTGTAATCCCATCTTTTTTAACAATCCCTGACAAACCCAACCATTATACCGAACATGCCCTTAATGATCTCATTCAAGTGATTAATTTCATCAACTAATATTTTCACACACCGAAGTTTGATTTTGAAAAATTCTACATATTGATTATCTATTTCAAATGTAAATTAATCTTTTTTCACATTTTATTCCATAAAAATTAAAATTACAGTCACCAAAATATTGGTTAAACTTAAAGTGATGTCACCAACAAATTTAGAAACCGAATTTCTAACATTTACGAATCTAATCTCCTAAGAATTATCAACCCACAATCTATTAACTAAAACTACATATGAAATTATGAAAAACAAATTCAATTTACACACAATAAAAAGGTCTCATAAAATTAAAACTGTGGAATCATTTAATACGATTTTTTTTTTCAACAATACCAATCCATTTTCATTAATTGTCCTAACTCTCTTAAATATTTGAGTATGTTTTATGTGAGACAGTCTCACTTAAATTTTTATGTTTTTATGAATAAGAAAAATAGTTCAATCCATTCGACGTGTTAATATTCATCTCAGAGAACACCTTATAAGAATTCATTTCAACTTTAAACGATCTCACATAAACTTTGGGTAAATTTTGGGCTTCCATTATAATATATTAGTTTTGTGCCCGTGCGATGCATGGGATTAAGTTCTTAAAGAAATATAATTCTATTTTTTCTATATTTAAAATATTTGAAATTTGAAAAACTATGTCTAATTAAATTTTATAGATTGAAAGTAAGTGACTTAAATAATTTAAATATTTAATCAATGGAGAATTATTGACTTTAGATATTGTGGATAAAATGAAATACTATAGTATTTAAATTTATTTTATAAGCTTGAGAACAAAATATTATATCATTAAAAGTATACTCTTTTCGGATATCAAGTACATTATTCTCATTTCCTAATTTTGTTAATTAAACTTTGTTTTTGGAAAACAACCATATCAATTGTAAAACAAAAATGAAAACATACTATTTATTTATATAATTTTTATTAATAGAAATATAAGATTTGTGCAGACTTATTGGACATGATATAATTTCTATTCATTTTTTTAGCCATTTTTTTCTTGTAATTGTATGTTTTTCTTACTATTTTTATTTGGTTTAACTCAGAAAGATTAGATAAACCTTCATATCAAATCAATATTTAGAATTGTCAATCATAAATTCATTGTATTTTTTTTTAAAGCATCTTTTGTATAGCACAAAAATAAAAAAGTTTACACTACTAATTATACTTGTAACTATATATGATGTTTAATAAAAATTTCTAAAATTATAAAGTGTATTACATACACAACATCATCACACGTGTGATCTCTATATTCATAACTCAAAATTTCAATCTATTACCATTACTAACTCTTGAATAAAATTATGTGGTTTCATTATTATTTTTTAATAGATCAACAATATTATGCATGTTACTATATACTATTTTATTGAAATATTTTTGCTGTAGTAGTAATAACTCTATTATTATAAGCTAGAACCCAAATTTGAAACATAAAAAATATATTTATAAACATCATTAATATTATTTAACGATATGGTTATAAATTATTTAATAATACAATGAAATAGAATCAACATTTGTGGAAAAAAAAGTTTAAAGTGTATTTAGTATGTGTATAATTGAGTTTCAATTTGCAAGATATTTAAAGTCTTTCACACAATTACAATTATAAAATTGAATTCCAATTAAAGTCAAATTACATCATATTTATAGAAAATTACAAAAAAAGAATTACAAAATTACCCCACTATCTTGCGACACGCTTATATTCTACCCAACATTTGCGACTGATTGTAACCAAAATCTATAAACGACCAAAATCTATAGATAGACCAAAATCTCTTTACTTCTTAAATAGTAAAAATAACAATTAAAAGAAAAAAAATTGTGGTAATAACGGATTACATTATCCTTCCATCACATCAGATTGTGGGACCAAACTGTCACCATCCTCGCTTAAATGAACAAATCTTCCACATCAAAATTGAAACAATACCAATTAGATACAAACAAAAAAACCGAATTGAAAATTTTACAATTTGTAAGAAACATGTTACACTTAAATAGTAAAAGGATTTCATACTTGAGATGTCTACCTGAATAAGAGGGATATGTAAATCTTCTTGAAAAACATTCTTCTTCACATGATTAGACGACACACAAAAATTTGAATTCAAGTAACTACAAAATCGTGTGAAATCGTAATTCACATTGATCCGCTCAATGTTGTAATCGTAATTAAGTAATTAGTTCTCTCATATTTATAACATATCATTTGTTAGAAAGATATGAAAGTTTATATATGGTATAAATGTGCGAATTTATTATTCTGATTGCATAATTACATGGCTAATGCACATTTCCGAATTCACATCTCTCTTGTGTAAAATGTTTGGGAAGTAACAAATGTATGTAAATTATAATGCAATATGACATATTAAATTAGAGGTGTTTCTTACTTTAATTAGTTTTGGAAATATTGAGATATATATGAATGTCCAGTTGACTTTCTAATAAAGTAGAAAACAAATTTCACAAATTAAGTACAAATTCCACAATTCAAGCAAAATATAAAAAAAATTCACGCTTGATTCATGAATTGAATTCAAATATAATTTCAAATGCGTAAACATATTCTCTCTCAAATCAATATATACTATGTTAACTACTTTATTTATTTTTAAATCACAAAATTGAATATTCTTATTTATTTTTTTGAACAAAAAATTTGAATATTTTTATTATTTTGTCATTTTCCTGAAATTTCATATTCCTACACATTAAAGTTTCCATAATAAATGGAAATTGTAAAATTTGAAAAAATGAAATTTGTTATTAAGAGAACATTGGGAAAATTTTCATTTTGCTAAATTTTATTTTATTTTCCTTAAATATATATGTATATATCTTACGTGTTTTAAAATGAATATTAGAACACTATATCATAACTGAAAAAATGATATTCATAATAATACATTCATGGTGATTATTAGAAAATATTTTATTAAATATTAAATTACAACAAAACATAATTTTCCAATGTAACTTTAGATACATGGAAATCACACATATTTTTAGATTTTGGATATGAACAAATATTTAAAGCATAACATCTTTCCTATTAAAATTGTTTATGATTTAATTGCATAAAGTTGACTTTTAATATTTATGGGATTAAATTGGATATATTTATCATGTAACTAAATTAAATCAGTTTTTTTTTTCCAAAATTAGATTTTTGTTTTTGACGGAAAATTATGATCAATTTATTTTTGACAATGTTCTTGTTTATATATATATATATATATATATATATATATATATAATGATAAAGATAAGTCAATCTCCAATTACGGTATTACCATATATATGTCAAACCTTTATTTTGGAATAAAGTTAATTCACAAATAATAATTTTGATATTTTAATAATCAATTACCATAATTTAATATTATTACATTTACCATATATGATTATAGGAAACATTTCTCTTTTCCCAATTTATCACAAATGGATTAATCTTTTCGTCACATATATAATTTAACAATTTAAATTTTTTATATTATTTACAAATTTCTATATTTAAGATGAAGTTTGGGTGGGAAATTCATTATATATATAAAATTATCATACGAAAATAAAGCCTCACAATTGACTTCCCTAAATATTATTTACCGTATCCATTTTCATCATTTAATAATTGATAAGTCCGACTTACCGATTTGATAAATTCACAAATTGGAATCTAAATATGTTAAAACATTGGATTTCCTATAAACTTTCCTCATATATATATATATATATATATATATAGAGGGCTGCCGAAATTACACAAAAGTTTTTAAGGATTTGACTTTTCTAACATTGTATATAAGGAAATGTACTTTTCTACCACAAAATATAACAAAGTTACCTTTTCTACACTATTTTGACTCGGTCATGGAAAAATCATCAAGTAATGATTGCTTGATGATATATTCAATTTTATTTATACTTATTTAACAATTGTTTTATCCAAATACTGTAATTACAAATTTATTTGCTCTTTTTATTTATTCTCTTGTATTTATAGTTATTTAACAATTGTTTTATCCGAAAACTGTAATTAGTAAATTTTTATAATTTCTAATTCATAAATTATGGTTCGATTAATTAGTACGAGAACCACTATAATATGTTAATCGAAGCAAAATAATTTATACTTAATTTAATAGAAATACTGAATATAATTTAGGTGGTTCGAGTGGCTCGATCACTAGTTCAAAAAATAAAAAATTTACAAAGTGATCGAACCACTATGTGAAATTCATAGTGGTTCGATCACTAGTTCAAAAAATCAAAAATTTCCAAAGTGATCGAACCACTATGTGAAATTCATAGTGGTTCGATCACTAGTGTAAAAATAAAAAATTTTCCAAAGTGATCGAACCACTATGTGTTTCACATAGTGGTTCGATCACTATTGAAAAAAACCAAAATTTTCCAAAGTGATCGAACCACTATGTCAAATTCATAGTGGTTCGATCACTATTGAAAAAAACCAAAAATTTTCAAAGTGATCGAACCACTAGTGGTTCGATCCCTATTGAAAAAAATCAAAATATTTTCAAAGTGATCGAACCACTATGTCAAATTCATAGTGGTTCGATCACTAGTGTAAAAAACAAAAATTTTCCAAAGTGATCGAACCACTATGTCAAATTCATAGTGGTTCGATCACTATTGAAAAAAATCAAAATGTTTCAAAGTGATCGAACCACTAGTGGTTCGATCACTATTGAAAAAAATCAAAATTTGTTCAAAGTGATCGAACCACTATGTCAAATTCATAGTGGTTCGATCACTAGTGTAAAAAACCATTTTTTTTCCAAAGTGATCGAACCACTATGTCAAATTCATAGTGGTTCGATCACTTTGGAAAAAAATGGATTTTTGAATATTTTCAGTTTGACCCCTGAAAATTCGATTTTTTTACATTTTGACCCCAAATTCAATACAAACCCTAACACTATTTCACCCCATTTGCGCCTCCATCCCCCATTTTTTGAATATTACATTTTGACCCCAAAATAAATACAAACCCTAACACTATTTCTCCCCCATTTGCGCCTCCATCCTCCATTTTCCTCTCAAATTTCTTCTCTCTTCTTCTCTCTTTCAAACATTGAAGTGCATTGGTAAGTTTTTTTTTTTGTACATGTCTTTCGATTAATACTTCAAAATGTTTAAATTATTTTGAAGTCTTTTGTTTTAATAAAATTGGAACTTGTATTTAGGTGTTAAATTTTGCATTTTGGTGAGTCCATCGATTTTTGGCAACTCCGTTTGAATCTTGAAGTGATTTAGCAATGGGTGATGAGGTATGTTCCAATTTACACTTTTGCTTTGATTTGTTGAAGTATAGTTCGAACCACTTGATGTTTATAGCTTTAAATTGTTTAATTTGTTGAGTAATGATTGCAATTAGTCCTCTTATGGTTTTGTATGGTTCGAATTTTTTAGATTTTTTGAATAGTGTTTGAATTGTTTAATTTGGTATGTTTCGAATTTTTGAGAATTTTTGAATAGTGTTTGAATTGTTTAATTTGTTGACTAATGATTGCAATTAGGCCTCTTATTGTTGTTATGGTTCGAATTTTTTGACATTTTTTGAATAGTGTTTGAATTGTTTAATTTGTTGACTAATGATTGCAATTAGGCCTCTTATTGTTTTTATGGTTCGAATTTTTTGACATTTTTTGAATAGTGTTTGAATTGTTTAATTTGTTGACTAATGATTGCAATTAGTACTCTTATGGTTTTGTATGGTTCGAATTTTTTAGGTTTTTTGAATAGTGTTTGAATTGTTTAATTTGGTATGGTTCGAATTTTTGAGAATTTTTGAATAGTGTTTGAATTGTTTAATTTGTTGACTAATGATTGCAATTAGGCCTCTTATTGTTGTTATGGTTCGAATTTTTTGACATTTTTTGAATAGTGTTTGAATTGTTTAATTTGTTGACTAATGATTGCAATTAGGCCTCTTATTGTTTTTATGGTTCGAATTTTTTGAATAGATTTGCACTATTGTTGATTGCTTTGGGTTTTTTGAATACATTCGGTTTAGGGTCCATGGGTTCAATTGTTTTAAATTTTTTGCACCATTGTTTGAGTTGTTGAAGTATGGTTCGAACACTTGGGGATTTATAGCTTTGAATTGTTTAATTTGTTGAGTAATGATTTCAATTAGGCTTTATTGTTTTTTTGGTTCGAATATTTTGAGTCATAGCTTTATTGGTTTTTTGGTTCGAATTTTTGATTCATAACACTTGGGGATTTATAGCTTTATTGTTTTTTTGATTCGAATTGTTCAATATTTGTTTTAAATTTTTTGCACTATTGTTTGACTTGTTGAAGTATGGTTCGAATTGGGTGTTGGGATTTATAGCTTTCAATTGTTTAATTTGTTGAGTAATGATTGCAATTAGGCTTTATTGTTTTTTTGCACGTTTTGAATTTTTGGATTTAGATACGGGTTTCTTGATTCGAATTGTTCATTATTTGTTTTAAATTTTTTGCACTATTGTTCTTGATTCGAATTGAAAATTGCCGATTCTTGTTGCAAAAGTTTGGGTGTTTGAATTGTTGAATGTTGAAAATTGCAAATGTTGAATTGTTGTTGAATGTTGAAAATTCGATTTGTATATATATATATTTACTTGAATGTATACTGATTGAATTTTAATGATATACAGTACGAGCCGGTATGGGTACGCGAGGCTTTACAGGGTACTATAGCCTACGTAGTTGGCTATGTTCGTCTGAGCCTCATTGATGAGATCAAGGCAGAATTGCGTACCCTAGGTCCGGACTGTGTGCAGGAGTTTCAGGGGACGTGTTTTGGACACTTCTTGCTGTGGGAAACCGAAAGGACGATCAGCAAGCAGTTTCTACATGCCCTTATGACACGCCAGGTGCATAAGGGACCCGTTCCAGCTGATGAGCGATGGTTCCATATTGGGAGAGACCGTCGCCTGTGCCGGTTCTCGAAGAGGGAGTTCGCACTGGTTACTGGGTTACGTTTCGGCACTTCCGATTTTAATCCTTCGGCAGTCCACCATCCAGACGAGGACTCACTCTATTATAGAGTTCACGGTGGTTCGTCCAGAGTGAAGGTGAACGAGCTACTAGAACGATTCACCCAGGGGGAGTGGAGACATTCTCGACAGGACAGTATCAGGATTGCGAAGATCCTGATACTGCAGTGCATACTTATGGGCGTGGATGCGGGCAAGTCTGTCGTGGAGCCCTGGGTGTGGGTTCTTGTCGAGGATGATGAGCAGTGGGAGAATTTCCCATGGGGCAAGTTCTCATATCTGAACTTGTTACGCTACATTGACAAGGTGCCCACTGAATTCCCACATGGACGTACTACACAGTGGAAGTACCACTTCTATGGATTCTCGACAGCCCTACTGGTAAATTTCATAGTGTTCATTTCATTTACATTAATTCATAAGTTTTTCAATTTTTTCAATAACATATAACTTACGTCCTGTAAAAATTTACAGATATGGGCACTTGAGGCGATCCCATTCACGTCCACCTTCGCCGGGCGCCGGTTGGATACGCCCCTGTCCATGCCTCGGTGTTTGAAGTGGTCCCTCAAGGTGGCGGAGATTGATCTGTCGACCATGCTGGACGGTCAGGTATTTGCATCACCCTTCTCTTCTTACACTAGACTCTTTCGTTTGTTCTTTAATCTTCTTTGATCAAATATAACCTGAAATTGGGGACTTGTAAAACAGGGTATTCAGTGCTTCGAGTCCCTTGATGCGACACCGGAGGAGTGGGTGAAGCCGTACATGATGGGTGTCGACGGCGACATATTTACAGGCGTTCAGCCCCCTCCACCTCGTTATGGTCCACTACGTGGTGCAGTGGCTCGTCGGCGAACACAATCTGGACGAGCTACGCACCCCGTGGAGTCAGAGGCTGAGCCCGACTCCGATCGTCCATCCACTTCGAGGCCTGCTCGTGCATCCACTTCGAGGCCTGCTCGTTCTTCCAGAAGGCCAAGGGCCCAGTCCGACATCCCAGTTGCAGCTGATCCTCCCCAGCCTGAGTCAGCTCCCGATTCCTGGTTTCCTCGGATGACCGGTTATGTTGATGAGAGAATTGACCAGGTCAGTACTCAGTTGCAGCAACTCCGGGAGCATGTGGACTCAGAGGCCCTACGCAGTGACGAGGAGGCTAGGGCCTTACGGGAGTACATGGAGGCCGAGGCCCGTAGATTAGACGAGCAGAATAGGGCCTTACGGGAGTACGTGGATGCCGAGGCCCTTCGTTACGACGAGCAGAGTAGGGCCTTCGAGGAGCAGCAGAGGCAACTCCGGGAGTACGTGGACTTAGAAGCTCAGCGATTAGAGACGTACGTTGATAGCTTCTTCGGATACGGGCATCAGAGTCCCCCAAGGACTTCTTATCACGAGCAGTTCTATCCGTCCGGATCGTCCACAGAGCCAGCTTGGTATCAGTTGCCGAGGCCACATCATGAATGGGCTCCATGGCCGTCAGAGAGTGTACCTGCAGTTGATCCAGAGACAGCTGCACAGATGGATCCCCCTACATCTGTTGCCAGCGAGCCTCCGTCTGCTATGAGGTACACTCTGCAGACACCTGTACAGTTTACCCCGTCCGAGCTCGGGGGTGCTCATATTTCCACATCTAGTGCAGCATCTCCCGAGCGACAGGTGGAGACCCCGGTCCAGCGTAGACCGTCCACTAGTAGGCCGGCCCGTGCACAGAGGGAGCGTCGTCCGTCTCAGCATGTGCGCAGTCCCTTCCTCAGGAATGAGCCTAGTAGAAGACTGAAGACGAAATTGGCGGATTTCCGGGCGTACTGTGCCAGAGATGATCGGTCTGCTGAGAAGTAAGTGTTTTGTTATCATAGTAAGTGTTTTTAATCGTTTTCTAGTTTCAATACCAATCACTTATGTACAATGTCTTGTCTTGCAGGCGGAATGTGGGCATTGGTGTGGCTGTGGGCCCTTCCTGGTTTTGTCATTTCATCAACGTTAAACAAGCTATGGAAAATTCGGTTAGTCTTGAATCATAAGTTTAAAACTTCTTTGATCAAATATTTGTTTAACCTTTTTGTACCTTTATTAATTGATTTGACTTCGTGACAGCACATGGATGCGTACCTCGGGATTCTGCAGAGTGCCCCAGAATTTCTTGGTGTACACGAAGATTTTAAGCAGAGTCTTCAGATTATCGACACTGGATTCGGGGTGAGTCCATCGATTCATTGACTAACACCAATATTTACTTTATGATCGGTCCATGGCCTCATCTCTGAGCATGTGGTTTCTTTTTTTACAAATCCAGATTGCGGCTCAGGGTATTTGGGCAGAACGCCACCGTGGAGAGTCTGATGAGCAGAAATACGCTGAACGGGATTATCCAGAGGATTTCACGTTCACGTCCCTAACGAGACTCATCCACTACGTTTTGGGAATGAAGCCGCGGTGGGGGGAAGTGAAGGAGTGGGCGAAACTGGATTTGGGCGTAAGTCTCCTTTTCTGCACAACGTATTTTACCTTATTAACAATATGTACACTACAATGTTCTATACCAACGTAATGTACACATCATCGATTCACCAGGTCGTAACTGTTCTTAACTTGAACGGGCACTGGGTCACTGCATTCATTGACTTCAGACGCTGCTCCGTTACTCTGTTCGACAGCATGAGACATGCGTACACGGACGAGGTGATGGCGTTGCGCTGTCGTCAGACTCTTGGTCTACGTCGTCTTTTGCCTCAGGTGTTGGACAAAGCCGGTTTTTATCAGGGGTCCAGACGATGTGGGTCCAGACGATGTTTAGTCAAAATTTCTACAGAATGATCGAACCACTATGTGAAATTCATAGTGGTTCGATCACTGCTTAAAAAATTCAGAAATTTCCAAAGTGATCGAACCACTATGAATGTCACATAGTGGGTCGATCACTTTGTAAAAATTTTGATTTTTGGAGGTAGTGATCGAACCACTTTGTGAAATTCAAAGTAGTTCGATCACTACTTCAAAAAATTTAAAATTTCCAAAGTGATCGAACCACTATGTGACATTCAAAGTGGTTCGATCACTACTTAAAAATTTTGATTTTTTGAAGTAGTGATCGAACCACTTTGTGAAATTCAAAGTGGTTCGATCACTACTTCAAAAAATTTAAAATTTCCAAAGTGATCGAACCACTATGTGACATTCAAAGTGGTTCGATCACTTTGTAAAAATTTAGATTTTTTGAAGTAGTGATCGAACCACTTTGTGAAATTCAAAGTGGTTCGATCACTACTTCAAAAAATTTAAATTTTCCAAAGTGATCGAACCACTATGTGACATTCAAAGTGGTTCGATCACTACTTAAAAATTTTGATTTTTTGAAGTAGTGATCGAACTACTTTGTGAAATTCAAAGTGGTTCGATCACTACTTCAAAAAATTTAAATTTTCCAAAGTGATCGAACCACTATGTGACATTCAAAGTGGTTCGATCACTACTTAAAAATTTTGATTTTTTGAAGTAATGATCGAACCACTTTGTGAAATTCAAAGTGGTTCGATCACTACTTCAAAAAATTTAAAATTTCCAAAGTGATCGAACCACTATGTGACATTCAAAGTGGTTCGATCACTTTGAAAAAATTTAGATTTTTTGAAGTAGTGATCGAACCACTTTGTGAAATTCAAAGTGGTTCGATCACTACTTCAAAAAATTTAAATTTTCCAAAGTGATCGAACCACTATGTGACATTCAAAGTGGTTCGATCACTTTCAAAAAAATTTGATTTTTTGAAGTTGTGATCGAACCACTTTGTGAAATTCATAGTGGTTCGAACACTACTTCAAAAAATTTAAATTTTCCAAAGTGATCGAACCACTATGTGACATTCAAAGTGGTTCGATCACTTTCAAAAAAATTTGATTTTTTGAAGTTGTGATCGAACCACTTTGTGAAATTCATAGTGGTTCGAACACTACGTCAAAAAATCAGAATTTCTACAAAGTGATCGAACCACTTTCACTACTTCATAGTGGTTCGAATAAATGTGTTTCTCAGGTTACCGACATATAAATTTTGTTTTCTAGTAATTAACAGTATTATTCACTTTAATTTTCACGTTTCACAGTAAATGTTCAGATGTTTGTTGTCACAGTTTATTTGAAATCAATACCAATCCATAGTCAAGATGTTCACGTGGTAGAATTAATGTTGATTTGAACATTCATTCACGGGTTGCTCAAAACTCATCTATTTAAGTGAGAATGAGTTTCCAACACTAATAGCACAAAATCGGGAGTGATAGTAGTGTGAAGAATTTGAAGTATTTGAAGAATTATCAAGTAAGTTATCTCTCTTTGGTTTTTTATATCGAATGTTTTCCTCACTCTAATTTGGATACATTTTCAGATCATATTATCGAAAATGTCTTATTCGGTGGTGGTTTCGTTCGGAGGTCATTGGGAAGGTATTCAGTACGTAAATGGGTCCCAAGAGTTGATCAGTCTTCCAAGACTCACGTACATGGATTTATTGACCTCGATTCATGGGATCGTGCTTGCCGACTTAAATTATTGGGGATATGTGATCCATGCGCTAACTGACTATAACGGGAGATTGAAAAAAAAGAAAATCAAGACTGATTCTGATTTAGAAGAGGTTTTTTATTCAGATGACTCTCTTTTGGTTGTTTTTGTTTCGTTGACTAGGGTTGATCCTGGAGTATCCGCGGGATCGTCCTATCAGGATCAGCAAGCTTCACTGGATGACCATGAAAATCAAAGTTCTCAGCCTTCCTGGTTTCCGTTCGACTTTGGAAGTCCTTCAACCTATAATGTGCACACTGTACATGAATTCAGCCCTGCACCTGTCCCTACTGGACTCCATAACGACGAAGAATTCCTTTCGAAATGGGATTTGGCCTGTCGGAATCAAACCACTGAAGCCGGTACGTCTTCGAATGAGCGTTGGGCAAACCGGTCATCATCATGGGGGAGAGACAATAATTTTCAGTTTCTCGACCTGAATAGTCCTGCTGCCTTTTTCGACGAAGGTGAACCGCTCCATGGAGAACACAGAATTTCCGCTGATTTGGACGTTGAAGCAGGTAATTACTTTTACATAACGGATATGTGAGTACAGAGTTATTGTGAATTCCCCAATCACAATCTATTAATTGGAATGTCCACATTTTGACGTCAGATAGAGAAGACGGATTTACCTTAGACGAAGATGTTGACGCATCGTTGGATGATGAGCAGCGCGAGGCGTTTGCGGAATTTTGTGAGTACACAATGCAGCCGGAATGGTATGTTCCCGATATGGACGGATTTGACGAGTCAGAATCCGGGGAGATTGTACATGTCCCTCATGGACTTCAAAAAGGCTCGGTGTATAACAGTAAATCCGATTTAAAAAATGCAGTCGGGATGTACCATTTGGTGAATCAAGTTGAATATCGAGTCCTATATTCGGATAAGCACAGGTGGAATGTGAAATGCAACCACGACGGATGTCGATTCGTACTTAATTCATCTTCCAAGCACGGGATCTGGAAAATCTCCAAGGCTGTAGTGCCGCATAGTTGTCAGCATGACTTAAACACCCGCGCATCCCGCAGAATCCCTTCCTCGGTGATCGGTGAATACTACGTCGAGCAAGCCAGAAAAGAAAATTCCAATCTTGTGCCGAGGGCTATGATTCAAGAAATGGGTCAACGATACGGCCTGAACCTCAGCCTCAAAGTCGCAAGAAGGGCGAAACGTCACGCTATGTACAAGGCGTACGGCGATCCGAAACAGTCATTTTGCTTGCTCCCGCTGTATTTGCTCGAGTTGGTGGATGCCAATCCTGGAACTTACACTGCATTGGAAACACACTCGTCCGGTAAATTCAAGTTCGTGTTTTTTGCCCTGGCTGCCTCAATCATTGGATTTCGAAATTACGGTCGTCCGGTTATAGTTGTTGACGGTTGTCACTTGAAAGGCTCATACAGAGGTATTGGCTTTGTCGCGGTGACAAAAGATGGGAACGACCAAATTTTCCCCCTTGCAGTTGGAATTGGAAACATCGAGAATGATGAGTCATGGTCTTGGTTCATGAAGCATGTTAGGGAAGCATTCGGATGCCCTGACGACCTACTCATCGTTTCTGATCAGCACGCAAGCATAAGTAATGCGATACATGAGAACTTCCCTGAGGCCACGCATGGACTATGTTGTTACCATATTAGACAACATTTGGCCAAACATGGGTCGCATTTGGTCAATCTGTTCCAAAGAGCTGCATACTGTTATGATCCAAATGAGTTCGATGGGTAAGTTTATCCCCATATAATTATTTGCACTACGTATTCATAAATAACAAATTGACGTAAAGTGTTCTTTGTTTTTTTAAACAGGTACATGTCAGCCCTACGTGACAGTCTGATGATGGGTGCAATCAATACATTGCAGAACGCCCAAGAAACGAGGTGGTCACGCGTAAAATGTCCAGTACGACGATACAGTTTCATGACGTCGAATGCCGCGGAGGTTTGGAATGCACGCCTCGTTTGGGCAAGAAAGTTGCCCGTTTGTTCCTTCCTAGAGGCTGCTCGACGGATTATGGAAAAATGGTTTGTCAAACGGAGACAAACGGCGGACGAAAGGGATCACCCTCTTACGAAGAACGTTCACGACAAGTTAATCGAGCGGCAGCGGCTTGGTCGACAAATGGATGTCTCTGAACTTGGGGGAAATAAATTCAAGGTTGTTTCCAATGGTAAACTCCATGTGGTGGACTTGGACCACCGTATGTGCACATGTTGGGAGTTCCAAAGCGAGTTAATTCCTTGCTCACACGCATGTGCTGCCATCAGGTCAGTCCACTTTTTGATCTTTGACTACAATTCTCTCGCCCATCCCATCTCTTGATTTTTGTTTGGTTTCACAGTTTTACGAAACGGTCGGTGATCAATTACGTGTCGCCTTATTACACGACCGGATGGTTGAGGGGAATGTGGGCCGCCGAGGTTATGCCTGTACAAGAGCCACAATACTGGAAACAACACGATGTCGTTCATCTACAACTGTGTACGGCTCCAGAGAATCCAAGACAGGCCGGTCGACCTAAAAGTACCCGTATACCTTCTACGGGTGAACATTCTACTGGACCTCCTCGAAGGAGTGGGACATGCGGACGATGTGGAAGAGCTGGTCACAATAGGGCTACCTGTACGGAGTACATTCCCGAAAGTTCACACCCTATTTTGGATGAGCTTGAGGAGGATGATCCTATCAATAGTGGTCACGTACCTACGAGGAGGAAAAAAAAGACATGTTCATTGTGCGGTTCTGATTCACATACGAAGAGGAGGTGCCCTACGTATTTGGCGCGACCTTGAAACACAGTTGTATAAGTACATATGTATATGCTTAGAAAAATTGGTTTTTACACTAGTGATCGAACCACTATGAATTTGATATAGTGGTTCGATCACTTTGGAAAATTTTTATTTTTTTCAATAGTGATCGAACCACTATGAATTTGACATAGTGGTTCGATCACTTTGGAAAATTTTGGTTTTTTTCAATAGTGATCGAACCACTATGAATTTGACATAGTGGTTCGATCACTTTGGAAAATTTTGGCTTTTTTTCAATAGTGATCGAACCACTATGTGAAACACATAGTGGTTCGATCACTTTGGAAAATTTTTGATTTTTACACTAGTGATCGAACCACTATGAATTTCACATAGTGGTTCGATCACTTTGGAAATTTTTGATTTTTTGAACTAGTGATCGAACCACTATGAATTTCACATAGTGGTTCGATCACTTTGTAAATTTTTTATTTTTTGAACTAGTGATCGAGCCACTCGAACCACCTAAATTATATTCAGTATTTCTATTACATTAAGTATAAATTATTTTGCTTCGATTAACATATTATAGTGGTTCTCGTACTAATTAATCGAACCATAATTTATGAATTAGAAATTATAAAAATTTACTAATTACAGTTTTCGGATAAAACAATTGTTAAATAACTATAAATACAAGAGAATAAATAAAAAGAGCAAATAAATTTGTAATTACAGTATTTGGATAAAACAATTGTTAAATAAGTATAAATAAAATTGAATATATCATCAAGCAATCATTACTTGATGCTTTTTCCATGACCGAGTCAAAATAGTGTAGAAAAGGTAACTTTGTTATATTTTGTGGTAGAAAAGTACATTTCCTTATATACAATGTTAGAAAAGTCAAATCCTTAAAAAATTTTGTGTAATTCGGCCCATTTGCTCATATATATATTGAATTATGATACTTATTTAATTATTTATTTATATTATATAAAAAAACATAATCAGTTTTGAAAATATGTTTTGGAAGACAAAATCTTTACCTTACTGTTTTTAGAAAATATTGTATTTTTATATATATAAAGATGTGTTTTGTTTTATAATTCGAAAACAGTAGTTGATATTAAGAATATCTTAGCAGAGATGATATTTGGCATACTTCACAACCATCCATTGGCGAAGCCATAAACCACACTCTCCATCTCTCTCTCTCTCTCTCTCTCTCTCTCTAGATTTAATGGTCGGGCCCTTAAAACCACCTTGTCAAAAATCATCCATGGCTGTTTCATTGAATTCAGTCATCAGCTTCAACCCTACTGTAAGTTTTCTCATCTACCCCTCCTCCTTATCTTACTTTCTCACCATACATTTCTTCTTTATAGCTTCTCAATTTCATCACTTTGCCCTATTCATCATCTTCAGGGATTATATATATGGGAATTTTCAGTTAGATCAATGAACATTATTCCTAATATCTGATGACCTGTTGAATGAGTGGCTTTTGCTGATTTTGTTTTTTGCATAATTACACTTTCAACTTTTGTTCCTGAATATTTGTGCAAAGTTACTGTTGTTATTATTATTTATTTAAATTCTAGTTGGCAAATCAATTGGTTTGAAATATGTGTATGCTTGGTTTTGTGCCCTTCTGGCTCTTGTCTACTTGGAAACAATAAAGTTTGCTGTTTTGGGTGCAAATTTGATGTTGAAGCCCGGCCCGAATCCCCTATTTGTTTCATCTCCTTTTCCAGCCGTTGGATTGCTTGCTGCTACGTGGTATCCAACGGCTAAAATGAGGAGATGAGATACAGTAATAGTGGTTGAAGTTACCTTGTATACATCAAGAACGCTTACCTTTTAGCAATAATCATTCTCTAGTCTTAGGTTAAGTTAGGCATTGTTCTGTTGATATATTCAGAATGTTAGCTCATTTGGAAAATAGATGCATCAACTTCTAAATCCGAGAAAAAAAAAAAAGTCAAAAAAAGACTATAGGGTTGTGTGAGTAACAATTGGAACTAAAACTCTTTCATGTATACTCACTAAGGAGAAACCTATGTAGTGTTCCTATGTTGTGCCACACTTTTCTTTGAAACATGTTTATCCTAAGCTAGGTTGCAGGATTCGATACATGGAACTCAAATCGGTTAGTGTTTTGTACAAATATGTAGATCTGAGAAACTCATACACCTATATAATTTTGATTCTGTTTTGTCCATCTACGAAGTTGAAACCATGTTTGCCCTTTTCCATTTGCTCAAGATGGCGTAACCACAGAATATGTGAGAGTTACAAATGCGTAGCCATAACAAAACAATATTGGTAGTCGTAGAAAAGTAGCATTGATAACACATTTAAAGTTGACAAATACTATAATATGTTGCAGGCTAACTACCAGCAGGTTACAAGAACTACTAATATCAGGTTATTGTCACAGAAAGTCCCTTCAATCCCTTGTCTCTCAGGGCCCGTTGGATTAAGATCACAATGTACGCAAAGATCAAGAACCGTCCACTTCCTCCCAGCTGCTGGGGCCGATAATGTTGCCACAGAAACCAGTGACAACGACTCTAAATCAGATAACAAACTCTCCAATGTAAATTCCTCAACGAAAGCTGAATCCACTGATGAAGTTGGAGGCCCAAACGGGGCCGTGAAGGAAGCATCATCACCAGTAGCAGCCAAGCCAAGGTCCAGCCTCAAAACCCCAGTGACAGTGAGAGAGAGGCTCAGGGCAGCTAGGGTGCTCAGCCGCTACACAGAATCAAAACCACTGAAACCGGAGGAGCGTGGAAACAAGCTGTTGAAGGCTCTACAAGATGGTACGGAAAAGACAGGGAAGCAGCGGTCTGGGCTTCCGGAAGCTCCCACGAACCTGTTGGACGACAGCAAAAGAGGGATGCCAAAGCAGGGCTGGACAATCAATATCATTCCAGAGGGTATGGATGTCTTTCTCATCATAATTTCGTTCGTTTTTATTAGTACTGTCATGTTTGCGACTACCTTCTTAGTGTGGAAACTTGGTGCCATCCATTTCAACGAATACTAAGCCACCTTTTCTTCATCATAGATATATGCAAATTAGTATTGTTTACCTCATTAAACTAAATCCATGGTGATCACAATTTTGCATATTTATGAATTTGTGAGATGGAGTTTCATTATTCGTAACTCCGTGCATATTCATAAGTCAATCTTCGTTTTGTGGGTTATGGATCTTTAGTTGACTCATCTTACAAAATTAGATAAAGAGTTGTATTATTAGATTACATGCTTTATAGACCTATCTTTCATAATGTCCCCCTTTTATAATAAAAAAGAATTAATTTTTAAGTTTTTCTTCGTACTAATTCTATTAAATAAATCACCATTTAAATCAGATAAATAGAGATTTATGACTATTATAATGTAAAAGGAACATGACTAAATATAAATTGAGTCACTTGACATCATTGTGGTGTCGATACTCTTCAAGTTCAGTTTGAGTAGTGTGTGGATCTAAATATTAAAGATTTTCCACATTTTATGAGATTTCTTGGCATTCTTTTAAATTTTGAGTTATATCTCCCCCTAATGTCGGGAAATGATCTTCATCAAATGTGCAGTCAGCGAATGAGCTGTAAATTGATCCCATGTCATGGGCCTAGGTATTTTAAAATGGATGGAGATTCAAATCCGAAATAAATACCTAGTTTCTTTTGAGGACCCATAAATGTACGTTTAGGTGGTGATATTGGAACGTACACTGCACATCAAAAAACTCGCAGATGGGAAATGTTTGGTTCTTTCTCACGCATAAATTGTAAAGGGAAATAGTTATGATATGTAGTTGGACATATTTGAATTAGAAAGGCAGCATGCAAATTTGCATGACACCAACATGAAATGGGTAAGTTGGACTTTTTGTATTAAAGATCTAGCGATTAATTTGATATGCTTGATTAGTGATTCAGCTAAACCATTTTGAGTGTGGACATATGGAACTGAAAGTTCCACTTTAATTACTAATGACCAAGGAAAATCATCAAATGCTTTCGAAGTGAATTCATTAGCATTATTCAATCTAATGGATTCAATTGGTTAATCAGTCACTTGGGCTCGAAGTTCAATAGTTTTGCCAATGAACTTTGTGAAAGCATTGTTTCGGGTGGATAATAGACACACATGAGTCCACCTAGTGGAGATATTAATTAAGACCATAAAATATCGAAATGGTACTGATGCTTGAATGAATTTGTCCAAAAATATCTCCATAAATCCGTTAAAGGAAAATAGAAGATTCTAATCCAACTTTAGTATGAGAAGGTCATACTATAAGTTTTCCTTTTGCGCAAGCTTCACAAACAAAATCATTTACTAGATGAATTCGGATCATAATTTATATGAACTTGGATCATAAATTTCATACTCATCGAGATATGAAGATTAGAAGGAAACATTTCTACAACTTGTTTTCGACACCCTATGGATTGAGTTATTAAAAGATATTCAACATTATTTTCGGTGTCGGTTTCAATGTGAAAATTGTTCGACAAGATGTTCATAAAATCAAGAATGGTACATTTAGATTGTAGTAACAACATAACTTTAATAATTAATTCAGTACCATAGGGAGAATTTGTGAAACTCTACATGAGTCTACTATTAAAAGATAATCATTTGCATTGTAGTAACACCCTTTTTTTCCAGCTAACATCAGTTTGTATATTTTTATCATTGAGTGCACAAGTCTATTGTGGTTTTCTGAATAATCTGAAGATAATTTTCCATGACTTATAAATTGAAAAGAGATACATAGTTTCACAGAATAATCCACCTGGGATATCAACCTTTTGTTCGATCTAGTCAGAGCTTGTTAGTGGGATATACATTAATTTCTAGTTTTTACAAGAAGTATAGTCAGCAAGTTGTTGTGGAGCTGTAATAGTGGAATAATAAAACTTAACAGAGACTGATCAAAATGGTACTAAAATAAAGCAGATATATAGTTTTGAAAGTACATTGTTAGGCAAAATATTTGCACGATTACCTACAAAAGCAAGTATGTTCCCGAAACATACAACACACTAGTAGATAATGTATAAATATATTATGATGCACTTATTGACAGCAACAATACAAGTTAAACGTATTGGAACTTTGAAGTTAGGAACTCATATTTCTTTCAAAATGCTTTACCATGTTGATATATTTATCAACTAATATCATCTGATCAATAAAGAAGATTACTAAACAACGAGTAAAATCATTCTTAGGACTATCGAATCACATCGTAATCATAATAATATAAATTAGAGATACTTTGATTGATCAAATAAAAATTCCTTGCAAGAAAGACACGATTCTTTCCTAGGGCACAACTCAAATTCGGTAGATGAACGTACATTGAATCTCGTATGTATTATCTTCAGTGCATGGATCAATATAACAAAACATTAATATATATAATAACAACGAAAAGAGAAGAAGACAAGATTGAGAAGATAGAATTTTATTCATTAACACCCTTTCATTCCTTTGAATACAATACACACACACAAGAGTATATGAACTTCAAAGGTCATAAGAAATTAAGAGTCTTACGAGTAATGTCCACATTAACATATCATTTATAACAAAGATCAACATTTTTCAAATTTCCAATGAAAATGTAGTTTATTTATAGAGAAGATCTCCTGTGCACTTGATGCATTCAGGCTGAATCCGAGCTGGGCCGACCCATAACCCTTTTTTTTTTTGCTCATAAATTTTGTTGTTTTGGTCATGACTTCTATATTATGTTAGTCATAGCTTTATGTTATATTAGTCAAATCTTGATTTCCAGATTTCATACTCTTAGTTCAAAACCTTTATATTATACTCCCTCCGTCCCACAAATATTAGCCTACTTTGACCGGCACACATATTAAGAAAAAACTGTTGACTTTGATGGGATGTGTTATTTTAATATTTTTGAGTGGCAATTTTGTAATTTAAACCAACTTTTTGAGTGCAAAAGTTGTAAAATGAAAGAAATTGAGGGGTAAGAGAGTAAAATTTTCTTTGCCATTTTGGGGCTGGCAGATTTAAGTGGGACAAACGAAAATGGCAAGTAGGCTAATTTTCATGGGACGGAGGGAGTATTAGTCATACCTTAATTTCCAAATTTCATACTCTTAGTTCAAAGTCACTAACATTTATGCTATGTTAGTCATACCTTCATATTATGTTGGTCATACCTTCATATTATGTTGGTCATACCTTCATGTTATGTTAAGGTATGACTAATATAACATGAAGGTAGAACACCTGAAGTGAATTTTGGTGGGTTTGAGTGCACTCACCAGACACGTGAAAGCGCGGGGGAGCGTTTTCTAAGCTCGTGGGTCGGATTGATCAGGATCCATGCACCAAGTGCACAAAAGTTTTGGTGTTATTTATATGCACATTGATTATTATCAAATTCATTAAGTTCAAATTTACAATCACATTTTTGATTTATGATTATTAAGATGTTTATTTTTTATTTTGTCAAAAATGATTTTTATTCTTCTTTTATGGGAATGACAAGAATTATACAAAATTCAAAAGTGCAGTAAAACAAAAAGAGTAAATCTAAGAACAATATAGTTGTATATGCCTAAGAGTGACACTTGTGTGCCCCAGGGGCACAGTGCCCCCAAATTAATCATCATATGACGTTAAATATATACTCTACATGTATCATTTATATACTCTTTAGGTATCACATGTATACTCTTATATACATATGATACCTGTAGAGTATATTTATAACACCAAGAAGCATAACACCTATAGAGTATATATATATATATAACACTTGAAAAATATGTATATAACACCTAGATCCGTGCCCATATATGTCCCAGGGTATAAAACTTTTTGTTTATGCCTAAATCAAAAACCACAATTTTTAGAATTAAATTAAATTATATGGAAATCAAATATTTATTTTTTTGAACAAAATACTAAAATATAACTTTTTATTTAATTAGGTAATTCATAACTTCTCTTCACAGAGTTGACTTTTATTATAGCTTTAAAACCAAAAAAAAAAAAAAACTCAACTTATCGATATTTTTCAATTTTCAATCTAAGCTAATATTTTTCCCATTGAAACCTAATCTTCGGTAATTTTTCCAGTTGCAACATATGTCTACTTCTTAGGTATTTTTTCCGATGAAAATGTCATCACATGACTGGCACACTTTTCACTTTAAGAGTAAAATCGTCTTTTACATTAAGTTTAAATGCAAAAAACATCCTAAAATATTGACATTTTCACTTGGCAACCTTTATTTATTTATTTAATTACAACTTGATCTTCTAAATTCATACGAAATTGCAAATTCCGACTAATTTTCTAACAAAAGTGTAATCATGTGAGTTGCACGCTCTAATATGAAGGACCGTCTTGTCTTTTACTAATAGAAAAAAAGAACATCCTGATTTTTAGAGTACAAGAACTTGCGTGAGAAGGTCTCACGGATAGTTTTCATGAGACATGTCATTTTTACCCCTAACCATACCCATTTCCACAAATTCATACATGAATTGTGATGTGTGAGTTGTGGGTTGACCCATGTCTCATATAAAATGATTCGTGATACAGTCTCACATGAGACATCATCTTTTTAGGAAATGATTTTCCTTGCACTTCGACTTCTTCAAGAATGAATGAAGGAAAAAAAAAAACCTAAAATTGAATTAGAATTAAAACCTAATAGCCCTAATCACTGTAAGAAAACTTCCCGAAAATGATGGAAATTTTGTTACTGATATCAAAAATTATGTGACTAACATGTATTACAAACAATAGCTTTATTAAAAGAAATATCAACCGCCATTAAAGAAATATGAACATGATATCCTTTTTTAAATAATAAAGCAACATAAATCAAATTTCTAGTAATGTCTGGGACATAATAACAATTACTTAAAACCAAATGTTTCTTATTCGAAAAATAAAGATAAACATTCCCGACAACTTTTGCAGACACCACCACAGCTCCTGTGCCAACCCTCAAAGTATGATCCCCTTCGTTAAGCTTTTTGGTTACTTGGAACCTCTGCAAAGTATTGCAAACATGGTTAGTAGCTCAAGAATCTACTATCCAAGTATCTGTAGAATCAACCACTAAACAAGACTCAATAAAATATAACTCACCATTTCCTTGTTTCTTTGCTAGGTAAATCGGGTAGTTTCTCTTTCAATGACCATTTTCCACTCATTCAAAACACTTCCCTATTGGTTTCCAATCTGATTTCTCTTGGGTTTTAGGTTTCTTTGCATCTTGTTGCGGACCATTCTTGTTAGACTTCTTCTTTTTTCCACCATTACCTTTCGGTTTGGCTGAAGACAGTCCAGCTGAAGCAACATCGAAAGCATCACCATTTTGGACTTTGAGAACATGACTTTTAGCATTTTGAAGCTCTTTCATCAGTTCAGGTCAAGGACATGTTCATCTTATTCATGATATAGCTAACTTTGAATTGTGAGAACATCTCAGGGAGAGTCACTAATGCCATGTCAACTTGAGTCTCTGCACTGATCTCAGCCCCTAAAACCTCAGCCACAATTGACTAATCAGCGTAAGCATATGGTCTCTCACGGACAGTCCCAAGTTTCATATGCAAGTTCATAATGTTCCTAATGGCAGCCTAACGTGCTTGACGTCCTTGCTAGTGTAAACATTATTTGGAGACTTTTCATGATTTCAGTGGATGTCCTCATGAACTGATGTTTTTTGTTGCAACACATTTGAGATTGAATCCAAAATATAGCAACGAGTCATGTCATCAGCATGAATCGATTTATCATAAGCCTCCCCTATATGCATCAGTGGACTCATCAGTAGGAATGTCAGGACAAGGTTCAGTTAGCACATATTTGAACTTCTCAGTAGTGAGAACAATCATAAGATTGCGTTTTCAGTCAATGTAATTTTCTCCCACTAATTGGTTCTTATTCAATATCAAAGACAAAACAGTTTACAGACATTTCTGAAAATAAATAAATTTAAATTTGATGAGCATGCATAATGATTGAAAACAATAAGAAAACAAACCAAGTAGACTCATAACTACTTTATGTGATTACCACCTAAAACCCCAAAATCATGACATACCCCTCTATTTGAGAAGTAAATGTTGATTTATAGGTTTGGACTCTCCCACTAAATCAAACATCCTGCATCTCATGATATGTTGATCTAGTATCACATTATTTTGGCCATCAATAATATTGATTGAGTATACTATAGGAAGACCTCTCAATATTTTGATTTAAGTGTATAACCTGAACTTTCAAATTTTTTAATCAAGTATGAAATCTATATGATAAATATACTTAATTAAATTAAAAATCATTTACCATTTTTTGGGCACAATCAAGTAAGTGAAACAATGTAACCCTTCTATAGGGAGACCAAATAAATTGACACAAAGTATACATAAACTCTTACTTATGAGCTAATAAGGGAGGTCCTTGGGCTCATAGAATGAGCTCTCACACACTTAATATTATGTTAAAATTGTGTTTCAGTAGATTGATAAGAGTCCAACCATTTTAACTCTTAAAATAGCTCAAATATTAATCATAATATGCATGACAATTTAAAAATCCTAGAGCAGTCTTCATGCAGTTTCAATATGACATGTTATATGAATGACAATTAATACAAATATATAAAACATCTTCCTGCAATAAACATAGGAACAAAACTTATGGTCCATCCTAGACACAAAATTACATATAATTAAAATAGCTCAAATATTAATCATAATATGCATGACAATTTAAAAATCCTAGAGCAGTCTTCATGCAGTTTCAATATGACATGTTATATGAATGATAATTAATACAAATAAAACATAGCAAAAACTTGCGTACCCCCGGTGTACCGTACCCCCAAAGGTATTATTAGTTTGGTATTAGTTATATACTCATGAGGTATTAGCTTCATATTCATAAGGTATTATGTGTATAACTGAAATATATGTTTTAGTGAAGGTATTATTCAAGGTATTACTTGTTACATGTTAAAGTATTAATCATATTACTTAAAGGTATTACAATAAGTGTTTGGGGGCACGGTGCCTCAGGGGTACGCAAGACCTACTCATAAAACATCTTCCTGCAATAAAAATAGGAACAAAACTTATGGTCCATCCTAGACACAAAATTACATATAAATTGAAATCCAATTGAACCACAATTCGGTCCAATTCTTCAAAGCCCATTTGTAATTTCTTGATCCAAAAACACATATACCCATGTCTCCTGTGATGAATTAACCTATCTGAAGAAGATTCGTAGCGTGTCCAAGAACACTATGCTTCAAACTGTATGCTTCTCTACTTCTCTAGGCTTCAAATTCAATTCGATCCAATTCTTCAAAGCCCATTTGTAATTTCTTGATCCAAAAACACATATACCCATGTCTCCTATGATGAATTAACCTATTTGAAGAAGATTTACGAGATATGAAGCGTGTCCAAGAACACTATGCTTCAAACTGTATGCTTCTCTACTTCTCTAGGCTTCAAACCTCATGTTCTCTCTGGAACTTTTCAAACTGTCAAGCCTTCTCTTCTTGAGTGTACCCTCAAGCCTTCTCCAGTGTTCTCTCTGGAACTCTTCAAACCCTCAAGCCTTCTCTGTAACTCTCTGTTCTCCAGTGTTCTCTCTGGAACTCTTGTAACTCTCTGTTCTCCAGTGTTCTCTCTGGAACTCTTCAAACCCTCAAGCCTTCTCCAGTGTTCTCTCTGTAATTCTCCAGTGTTCTCTCTATAACTCTTTGTTCTCCAGTGTTCTCTCTGTAACTCTCTGCAGTATTACTCTGTGTGGACACAATATCTTCAATTGTGAAACATGTAAGGATATACAATCTTTCCCCGTTCCCATTCCGGATAGAGATGGAATCAGATGAAACATATCAGTTAAATATTTATCTCATAAAAATTTCTTTAACTGATATTTTTATTTAACTCATAAAGATAGAAACCATATCAGTTAAATATTTATCTCATAAAGATTTCTTTAACTGATATTTTTATTTGAGCAAGTCTTGTGCGAAACCGTCTCACGGATCTTTTTTCGTGAGACGGGTCAACCCATGACCCACACTTAGCAATTCATATGAAAATTTGTGGGTATGAGTTCAATTCATGGGTAATAAGAATCCGTCTCACGAAAACTATCCGTGAAACCGTCTCATATGAGTTTTTGTGTTTTTATTTAACTTATAAAGATTTCTTTAACTGATATTTTTATCCAAATAGTCCAACATTATTAATTATATTGCAATATATATTATAATATATTAAGTTCACATTAGAGCCAATGGAGGGACTTTATCGACCCAATTAAATTAAGCTTCAAAAAAATAATTTTGACTCAATCAACTCTAAGCTTCAATAAAATAATTTTGACTCAATCAAGGATATATGTTATTGATTTATTGCTTCAATAATTCCAATTGAATTAAGAGTGCAATCTCATACTAATGGTGGAGTTGAACGAGATTAATAAATTATTTTGACTATTGATCAATCCAATACGAGTAACTAAACATGTCAAGTTACTAAACGTATCAAGTTAGATATAACTCTCTGCAGTATTACACAATATCTTCTATTGTGAAACATGTAAGGATATACAATCTTTCCCCGTTCCCATTCCGGATAGAGATGGAATCAGATAAAACCATATCAGTTAAATATTTATCTCATAAAGATTTCTTTAACTGATATTTTTATTTAACTCATAAAGATAGAAACCATATCAGTTAAATACTTATCTCATAAAGATTTCTTTAACTAATATTTTTATTTATCTCATAAAGATTTCTTTAACTGATATTTTTATCCAGATAGTACAACATAAATTATATTGCAATATATATTATAATATATTAAGTTCACATCAGAGCCAACGAAGGGACTTATCGGACCCAATTAAATTAAGCTTCAATAAAATAATTTTGACTCAATCAACTCTAAACTTCAATGAAATAATTTTGACTCAATCAATTCTTAATCAGAGAGGATATATGTTATTGATTTATTGCTTCAATAATTCCAATTGAATTAAGAGTGCAATCTCGTACTTATGGTAGAGTTGAACGAGATTAATAAATTATTTTGACTATTAATCTATCCAATACGAGTAACTAAACGTATCAAGTTAGATATAACTCTCTGCAGTATTACACAATATCTTCTATTGTGAAACATGTAAGGATATACAATCTTTCTCCGTTCCCATTCCGGTTAGAGATGGAATCAGATGAAACCATATCAGTTAAATATTTATCTCATAAAGATTTTTTTAACTGATATTTTTATTTAACTCATAAAGATAGAAACCATATCATTTAAATATTTATCTCACAAAGATTTCTTTAACTGATATTTTTTTTAACTCATAAAGATTTCTTTAACTGATATTTTTATCCAGATAGTCCAACATAATTAATTATATTGCAATATATATTATAATATATTAAGTCCATATTAGAGCCAACGAAGGGACTTATCGGACCCAATTAAATTAAGCTTCAATAAGATAATTTTGACTCAATCAACTCTAATCAATCCAAACAAATTATCATTCATATTCTATAATATTAGTTTCAACCTTTTTTTAGTGCATTCTAAATAAAACAATAAAAAAAAAATATTAACTGTCACGCCCCATTTTCATTTCAGCGGAATAAAACATATTTTATGAAATTTATAAATAAACAGAGTAAACGCAGCAGTTTGCAAAAAAGGCATGCAACGATATTTAACACCCGTCGAAGAAAATTTAGTAAAATATTTCAAATAGCAACCCTTGAAAGACTCAGTGATTACCTATATTTTTCTTAAGATAAAACAAATTAACCTCATATATTACAGTCAAAACGTTTAAAAGATATATATACATACTTCAACAAAAGTATTTAGAGTATATTGTAAATATATACTCGCAAAAGATAGGACATCTCTACTTTTCGTTCCTTGCCTCCAAGGTTTCTGTATATTTAAAACATATAAGGGGTGAGTGTGAGAAAGAAACACTCAGTGGAGGTAAAGTCACATACATCAAACATTTAGACATTTAACATCGGGAAAACATAACATAACGAAGGCACTGCATTCCTCGGATCTCTTGACCCGGGATGCATCGGAGTTACCCCTCCGACATAAATCCCTTCGGAATTTCCCACATAAACTTTAACGAGGCCATATTTGAAACCTCGAACTTACATAACGGAGCCACGTCTGAAACTCCTGCACACGCATACGCATACACACATAATTGATTGAAGAGGAACGCTGAACGTCAACGTCCAATTCAATCACAAGTAGGGACGATCAACTTGACCAAGTTGGACATATTTTGTACATAATTAACTGCACACATTAACAGATAATAAAACACATAATTTACCCTCATCGTTGGTAGCTGGCGTTTGGTGACAGTTCCTTGTCTTTCATGCTGGTCCCTCGTTCGAAAATCCTATAAAATATAAAATTCAGGGGTCTTAATATAATTCTGCAAAGTTCGGGGTCATCCTGCAATTTCTATAACATCCTGGGGTTAATCTACCACTTTAATAAAGTTTAGGGCTAAAACTATAGGCTGCCAAATCTTAGGGACTAACTTGCAATATGCTGAAATTCCAACACTTAAATTATAAATACATAAAAGTTAGGAAATTGCAATTAAGCCCTTGAATTAAATCAAATTTACAAAGGATATCCCTGCCCCCAATTCACAAAACAACCCCTGATCATCCCTGCCCACCCCCACGTTGCCACCTCCGTTGCTGCCGGCGACGAACGCCGGCAGCCCTTCTTCTCCCAGCGCAGCCCGGCGCCGCCCAACGCGGCGGTGCCTCTCTTCCAATTCTCAACAACAATTCACAATCAATTACACACTACATACATATACACACAGCTCTTATATATATATATACATATACACACACATTCAAAAACGCATACACACACAGCATATACACGGCGCCGCTTCGGCGGCGCCCAAACTCTACAGCGACGGTGGCTTCGAACCAGGGCAGAGAGGGAGAGAGAGTGCGAAAGAAAGAAAGGAATGATTTAAGTGTGTATCTATATAATTTCAGAGGAAACAGAGTATGAATTTGGAGGTGGAAAAATGAGTGGAGGGTGAGAGAAGATAATAGACAAAATGGAAGAAATAAAAAAAAAACAAAGATCCAATTATAGCTATAATTGGAAAGGAAAGAGATGAAATGAAATGTTTACCACTTTTTTCTCGCACTGTAAGCTTTCTCTGCAATTTGTTGGTGGAAAGAAACTATGGAGGAGTAACACTCCCTTTTATAGATGGAAGCAGAAATAAAAGCAACACGTGTGAGACATTCATTTATACAGATGTAAGGGAAAATGCCAGAATACGTGTAAGGTTGCTGGGAGATGAATTTGATGACTAAGCTTCCCCAAAAATAAAAATTAGAGCTGAAATCCTTGGGCCTGATTGGGCTATCATATGTGTTTAATTGGGCTGAAGGGAGAGATAAGTGAATGATAATAATAAAGAAAAGAAATGGGCTTGCTGAATCAACATTCTTGGACTAAATTATACGTATTCATTAATTGTAACTATTTGGGGTGCTATATTAACCCTCACATAAGTTTATCTAGGATAATTGATTTGATCTCAATATTCGAGGATACTAGGTCAACATTGTGAAGACCTCAATATCCGAGGATATAGATTTAGTATCTAGGATAATTGATTTGAGCTCAATATTTGAGGATACTAAAAAAACTAGGTCAACATTGTGAAGACCTCAATATCCGAGTATACTAGATTAAGTATCTACGATACTCAATTTAAAGTCTCCAGTATACTAGATTTGTGAGGATACTAGATTTAGCATCTAGGATAATTGATTTGAGCTCAATATTCGAGGATACTAAAAAAAACTAGGTCAACATTATTAAATTAAGTATCTACGATACTCAATTTAAAGTCTCCAGTATACTAGATTCGTGAGGATACTAGATTTAGCATCTAGGATAATTGATTTGAGCTCAATATTCGAGGATACTAAAAAAAACTAGGTCAACATTGTGAAGACCTCAATATCCGAGTATCTAGGATACTCAATTTGAGGTCGAGTATATTAGATTTAGTATATTAGATTTAGTATCCAGGATACTAGTATCCTAGCAGAAATACTATATCGACAAGCAGAAATACTCATTCGAACTAAAAAAACTAGGTCAACAAAAAACTAGGTCAACATTGTGAAGACCTCAATATCTGAGTATCTAGGATACTCAATTTGAGGTCTCGAGTATACTAGATTTAGTATCCAGGATACTAGTATCCTAGCAGAAATATATCGACGAGCAGAAATACTCATTCGAATTGGGTTGAAAAGTGGAGCATTAATATCGACGAGCAGAAATACTCATTCGAATTGGGTTGAAAAGTGGAGCATTAATTGGAAGAAGGGATTCGACCTCGATAAAGTGGAGCATTAATATCGACGAGCAGAAATACTCATTCGAATTGGGTTGAAAAGTGGAGCATTAATATCAACGAGCAGAAATACTCATTCGAATTGGGTTGAAAAGTGGAGCATTAATTGGAAGAAGGGATTCGACCTCGATAAATCATTCGAATTGGGGTGAAAAGTGGAACATTAACCAAGTACAAGACTTTGTACTTGAATGACTGACTTTGTACATGTAAGACATTGGAGAAGAAGATTCATTTTTGCAATCTCGACCAAAGCGTTTCTAAGCATCCACTCCAGTCAGGCTAAGTGGAGCAAGGTGAATGAAAGACTTTGTACATATAAGACATTGGAGACGAAGATTCTTGACCAAAACACATACAATTCGACCTCGATGAACAGTAATACTCACAAAACACATACAATTAGACCTCGATGAACAGTAATACTCACAAAGCATATACAATTCGACCTCGATGAATAGTAATACTCACAAAGCACATACAATTCGACCTCAATTCGACCTCGATGAACAGTAATACTCACAAAGCACATACAATTCGACCTCGATGAATAGTAATACTCATACTCATTCGAATTGGGAAATTGGGTTGAAAAGTGGAGCATTAATTTCGATGAACAGTAGAAAAGTGGAGCATTAATTGGAAGAAGGATTCAACCTCGAATTGGGTGAAAAGTTGAACATTAACCAAGTACAAGATTTTGTTCTTGAATGACAGACTTTGTATAATATGTAAGACATTGGAGATGAAGATTCATTTTTGCAATGTAACACCCAAAATAAAAAATAAGCCCTAATTAGAATACATAGGATTCTACTAATGTAATTCGAGAAATTGAACTTATTTTTATTCATCTATATATATATATATAAAAGCAGAATATTCTGCCAAAAATAATTGTAATAAATTATCTACCAATTAAATAATTACTATTTTAAGAAACCTATAAATTGCTTTCATATTGTATTTATTGTAAAAAAACTCAATACAATAAATAAATACAAATAAACCTATTTATTGTATTTTAAGAAACTCAATACAAATAAAAATAAATAAATATATTTATTGTATTTTAAGAAATTCAATACAAATAAATAAATATTTAATTTAAGAAATCAGTTATGATACTCAATTTAGTATTTATTGTATAGAAATTTGAAATAAAATAAATAAATAGATAAATAAGATGAAATAAGGGATTATATATTTATTATCTCTCATTTTATTTTTAAGTACTTATTTTAAAGGGTAAATTACAAAAACAACTCCACCTATCGACTTTTTTCAAATTGCAACCTAATCTTTTTTTTTTTTTTTCCAGATTGTCACCTAGTCTTTTTGTGGTTTTGTAGATTGCAAATTTCCGGTGAAATGGAGATTAATTTGTTCACTTTGCAACCTTTTTTTTTTTTTTTAATCTAATTGCAACCTGAAATTTCTATTTTTATCATATTGTAACTAAGAATGAAAATTTCGATTCCGGTGGAAATATAGGTAACTTAAATTCACGGAAATATCGTGAAAATATCGATATCGATGGAAATATGGGTACATATATTTATTGTTATTTTTTTCTATATTTACCAATATATTTCGATATTTTCTCGATATTTATTGATATTCCATCGATTTTTTACCGATGTTACATATATTTCACCAATTTTGACCAATATTTCCTTGATATTTATTTTATGAATATCGATCACACTTATATAACATAAATGTCACACTCATATATATAACATAAAGGTATTAGTGTGAAGCGAAAAAAAAATCATGATTTGCAATTGGACAAAATAATTAAAGTTTGGTTGCAAAGTGAAAAAAATTAATTCATTTGCCGGAAAAATGACCGGAAATTTTGCAATCGGCAAAACCACATAAAGACTAGGTGGCAATCTTAAAAAAAAAAAAAAAAACAGATTAGGTTGCAATTTTAAAAAAGTCGATAGCTGGGGTTGTTTTTTGTAATTTACCCTATTTTAAATCAATTTTAAATATATAATATATAAAATCAATCATTATTTAATGATCTTAAATTTAATATTCATATAAAATTTATCAAACTGAAATATGGAAATGTATGTGTGTGGGCTTGAATGATTTTTCAATTTTAAACGTTTTTATGATATATAGTATTAATTTATTGTAAATTGATATTAAAATGTAGAAATAAAAAAATATTATAGGTGTACCTAATAGATTACACATATAAAACATATCAAATAGAAAAAATTAGATTAAAATTATTATTGCAAGTTAACCAACTTATTCATTTGAAATATACAAATAATTTATTTTATCTTTCTTATTTTATATTTATTTGTTGTCAAATTTTATTTATATTATATTCTGATTAATTTTTCTGATTTTTCTGATTTATTTATTTGTTGGACATAGGTAATTTTTCTGATTTTTCACAAATTAAAATTTCATCATTCTTAGTCCCTGATATATTGACTTATCAATCTTATAATTATTATTCATAATTTTTTTTGTTCAAAATGTGTAGATTAAGTCCAATTTTGAATTGTTTCATTTAAATAGATAGCAAGAGAGATTTTCATGTATTTGATAAACTGCTATAATTTTTTATTTGATTTAAAATAAATGAGTTATATGTGGCGTTGAACCAAAAAAAATTATTAAAATACGTGTGTATTTATAGTTATAAATGCCAATAAAATATAAATTTATTTATCTCAATACTTAAATCATAACGTTTCTAATACATATAACTTATTTTTAGATATTAAATTTATTTTTTAAAATTTCACTACCCATGTAATGTTCTGACACAAATTTGTTTTATTTGTTTGTTTAATCCATAGATTGATATATTACTTTATATATTTCAAAATTCTTATATTTTCGAATATAATTATTTATAATGACATAAATTTAAAGTTAAAATACCTAGCTTTATACTAATGCAAATTAAAAAAGTATCAATATATTTTTGTTAAAATAATCATTACATTTTATATGTTATTATATTTTTTAATAATTATATATATAACACACTGTGCAATGCACGGGTACACTATTAGTTTGAGATTAAAGTATAGTAACAGAAAACATTAAATTAACTATAAGGTTACCCTTTAAATATTTCAAGTTACATCATGATATCCCATACTAGAATTTAATTATTTTAATGTAGCAAAAACAAATTCCCATTTAGTAAAAGAATCGGATGATAAGATGGATATTATTTAATAATTAGCTGTATAAATTAAGTATACATTAGGAAAGGAAAATAAAAAATTTATGCATAAAGAAACTCATACGCATACATATATAATAGAGTCCCCTGCCAAACTTACCACAAAAGTTTAATATCTAAACAATTTTACCATCCAATATAACAATTTATACTTTTATACCACAAAATATAACTTTTGATACAAAACTATCGCAAATTCTGCAACATTCTGCAAAAGCAAAAATTGTGTCAGCCACTTTTCAACACCCAATCATACTTTAATAAATGTTGTGCATTGACCAAATATTTTATGATTTGAATTGATTAAATTGAAATGTAAAATTAAAAATTAAATAAGCATAGCCGATTGACTCACCAATACAATAGCCGATTGACTCACAAAATTTTTCTCAAAAATTTCTCCACCTTCTCCCCCATTTCAAAACCCCAGCCGACACACTTCATGTTTCTCTCCCTCTTTCAAATTTTCCTCCACCTTTCTACACCCATAGCGGATTAACTCCAATTTTTCTCTCAAAAATTTGTCCCTCCTCTCTCAAATTTCTCCCACCTTTCTACACCCATAGCCGATTAACTCCCTTAATTTCAAAAAAAATTCTCCACCTTTCGAAACCCATAGTCAATTAATCATTATTAACCATATTATCAAAATTTTGGTGAAATCTTTTGAAGAGGCTCTCGATTTTATTCATCAAGATGGGTGACGAGGTTAGTCTCCCTTATTTTTACAGTTTATGTTAGTATTGGAAAGTAGTTTATGTTAGTATTAGAAAGTGATTTGTTGGTAATTTGAGAGTTTGAATTTGATAACACACTAGTCGAGTGACTCTATGAAAGTAACCGAGTGAATGTATGAAAGTAGTCTAGAGATTTCACAATTAGCCAAGAGAATCTTGTGTGGTGACCAAGTAACTCGAGGTGGTGACCGAGTAAATGTAGGAATTAGTCGAGTGACTATTTGAGCCTTAGCCGAGTGACTTGGGCTGGTGACCGAGTAACTCAGTCCAAGGGTTAGCCGAAAGAAATGGGCTGGTGACCGAGTAACTCAGTCCAAGGGTTTAGCCGAGAGATATGGGCTGGTGACCGAGTAACTCACTCCAAGGGTTAGCCGAGTGACATGGTTACTCGGTCAACAACCATGTCACTCGGCTAACCCTTGACTTGAGTTACTCGTCGACGCCCATTGCTCTCGGCTAATGAGTTACTCGGTCAACATGTATTCTCTCGGCTAACCCTTGGAGTGTTACTCAGTCGCGCCAGCTCCCCGGCCTCGGCAGCAAGAGCGCACTCGCTCCATGGCCTTGGCCAAGCGCGCGCGCCCAGGCCCAGCCTCGGCAGCGTGCATGCCCGCTCCGCGGCCTCGACCAAGCGTGCACGCCCAGGCCCGGCCTCGACAGTGCGTGCCCTCTCCCCATCTCGACCAGGTGCGTCACGCGCAAGACGCCCCTCGTCCGTACACCTCGGGTGCCCGCCTTCCGCGGGCGCCCCTCAGGCGCCCCACGTCTGCGTGCCCCAGGCGCCCCCGTGCGTTTGTATTTAATAAAAGAAAATTTTATTTAATAAATGGTTTGTATATAAATTAAATATATTAATAAATCTGTTTAGTGAAATATCAATTAAATTGTTTACCATTTCTTTATTATTTTTCAATAATACCGGTTCCATATTCAATTGTTGTGCATGTAGTTGGTATGGGCCCGTGAGAATCTACAGGGACGCACTATCTACATAACCAGATATGTTCGTCTTAGTGTCCTTGATGTTATCAAGGCACAATTACACCACTTAGGACGTCAGTGTCTACATGACTTCATAGGGACGGCTTTGAAACACTTTTTGGTATGGGACACTGATAGAGAGTCATGTAAGGCTTTTCTACATGTCCTAATGACACGTGAGGTGTGTGGTGACTCTCGTCCTGCAAACGAGAGATGGTTACATACTGGCCGAGACTGGCGCCTTTGCCGTTTTTCGAAGAGAGAGTTTACGTTGATCACTGGGTTGCGGTTTAGTGATTCTGAATTTGACCCGTGTGGAGATCACCAGCCAGCTGAGGGCACTCTATACTATAGAGTTCACGCGGATTCATCACGCATGACTATGGCTGAGATCCTATCTAGATTGAAGGCTGGAGAATTTTCAGACAGTGTCCAAGACACGCACAAGATTGCAAAGATCCTGATATTGGAGTGCATATTACTTGGCGTCGACCCGAGACAGTCTATTGTTGAGTCGTGGATTTGGGTGCTGGTCGAGCACGACCACTTATGGGAGGCTTTTTCGTGGGGAAAGATTTCATACAGGACCCTGTTACGATACATGGATAATCTCCCAACAGATATGCCCCCGCGATCTACAGTGCCTCATTATCACTTTTATGGTTTCTCGACAGTTCTACTGGTATGTTTATTTGATCAAACTCATTTGAAATTGATGTTGGTTATACAATTTTTTTAGGGATTGTGTCAACAGTTATTTAATATTGTATGTTTTGTCAACAGTTATGGGCTCTTGAGGCGATCCCAATCACGTGTACATTTGCGTGCCGCGGGCTGGAGACAGATTTGCACATGCCTCGATGTTTAAAGTGGTCCCTCAAGAAGTCCGACATTGATATTACTTATGCTCTCGACCTGGAGGTATTTGCTAGACCATATTATAAACGACCATTTCTGTTTTATTTCTTATTTAGTGCTTGAAAAATGATTACTAGCTAATACACTTAAAATTGTGTTATTTTATAGGATATTCAGTGTTTTGAGACTCTCGAGGTGACACCTGAGGGGTGGCTCCAGCCATACTGGAGAGGTATCGACCTTGACATATCCGTAGGAGTACAGCTCCTAGTGCGCTGATTTGGTCCAATGCGTGGTACAGGGGCTCGTCGATAGACTGCTCAACGTAGACAGACTGTGCCTGATGAGTAGGAGCCGGAGCCGGAGCCGGAGCCTGAGGTTGATCGTCCTTCCACTTCTCATGCTCCCACTACGAGCAGAAGACGGACTACTCGGGCCAATAGGGTGACTCGGAGGCCCACAGTTGTGGAGGATGATCCTATTTCAGCATCGCCGATTCGGCAGAGGGTTCCGACCCCTGATCCTCCACAGGACTTGGTTGGTGACTTGTATAATCGTATGTGCATGTATGTGGATCGGAGATTTAATGCGCTGAGTGATCAAACCCGTGCCGTCCATGAGGATGTACATGCTGAGTCTCAGCGGCTTCAAGCATATATGGATAGCTGGTTCAGTTATGATTCTTACGAGACAGAGGGTGTGAGAGAGTCATATCATAGCCGTTTCTATCCAAATGAGACGCCTCAGTATGGATCTCATCAGTCTCAGGATGGACAGCAGTAAGGTGCTTGGCCTGCACAGGGTGTACCTGTTATAGAAGTGACTCTCGTAGTATGGGAGACCTGTGCACTTGCTACCGAGGTGACCCCAGCGGAGCATAACAGGGAGACCTGTGCACCTGCGACCGAGGTGACTCCAGCTGAGCATAACAACCCATATCACCGAGCATGTCCTTCACCTATGTCGTACCAGTGCAAGAGCACGGTCCAGACTACTCAGTAGGATATGTTCGTCTAATTTCTATACCTGACACCAGTATGGGGGTCCACACTGTCAGAGACAGGGTGCCATCTCATTACGTTCGCAGTCCCTATCTCGCCGGTGATAATAGAAGACCGTCCTTGGTCTTACGCATTAGAGGAATATGCTATGGGTGATGACACTAAAGTTGAGAAGTACGTTCTTAGTTGCTTCAGTTTCTTTATAAATATTTAATTCATTGTGCTTGAGTGTGAATATCAGTTAATTTGGTCTGCAGGCGCAATGTCGGGATTGGGGAAGCTATGGAACCCTCTTGGTTCAGGCACTTCATGAACTGTGACTTGGAAATGGACTTTCAGGTTTCTTTTAATATTTTGTTATATACATGGGTGGTACTATGGGTGATAACTCTTAAGTGATCTTCCTTTAATTTCTGGTTTATCATAATAGGAACTGGATGCGTACCTTGGCATTTTGCAAAGCGATCCAAAATTTGCCGACGTGGGGTTTTCAGGTTATAACCATACGATGTGCTAGATTGTGGACGTGCGTTTCTGGGTGAGTTATCTTTGTCATGAAGTCCAATTTCTGTATAATCTTCCTTTAACGTGTTTTGAGTGATTAACCATATTGAAACACATGTATTATCAGATGACTTACAAAGAAATTTGGGAAGACAAACATAGAGGTGAGTCTGACGAGGTGAAGTATAGATGGCCGCTCAGAGAGGAGTTCAGTGTCGAGGATCTCCAGCTTCTTGCACCCTACATGCATGGTACAAAGCCGAAGTGGAGGAATATGCGACCATGGTGGGAACTTGACATAGAGGTAAGTCCAAGTTTAATTCCTTAACTGATCTTAATAAAACCATGATTTTTGATACTCTTACAATTTGTTAATTTATGTATTTCTGCTTTTCAGGTGCTTGCTATCTTGAACCTTGATGGTCATTGGTGTTGTTGTACCATTGACCTGAAAAGAGACCTAGTAGTCTTAATGGACAGCTACAGGCATAAGTACGATGACGCTCAAATTAGATTGCGTTTTAATCAGACCATGTGCTTACGTCGTCTTTTGCCACCATTGTTGGAGTACTGTTACTTTTATGAGCGGACTGAGGAGACTGCCAACCCGATACCTCGTTTGACAGTACGAGATGAGTTCGGGCTTAATTCGATGGTTGCCGACAAATGTTACAAGCAGAAGGATGTTGTGTCTTGTGGAGCTTGGGCACTTTTGGGAGTTGAGACTTTGATGGGTTCTGATTTTCCGAGAGCCAAGCTCAGACAGTTGCGAGGAATTAAGAACGTCAGGAAGCAGATGGCCTGACAGTGTTTCGATACTCAATATCTTCCGACACTGTTCCAGAGGATTATTTTGAAGATTGATCGACTCTATACAGCATCTCATTTTATTTTTTCATCAAACTCGTGTTTATTCATGTACTATTCTTCATGAAAATTCTAATTTATATATGTCATTATTCTAATTTATATATGTCATTTATATATGTCACTATCTCAACATATAAATGTCACTACTCTTCATGAATATTTTGATTTGCCAAATACATAGGACATTTTCTCCTAGTGTGTGCCTCTGAACCGCAAACAGAACATTTCTTCTTTTTTCTTGTCTTTGCTTGAGGTGTTGTGGTATTGACATCATCGGCGTCAAGCCCATTTAGGAATCCATGTGAACTTTGTGGAATGTACTCCATACAGGTCGCCCTGTTGTGGCCCGATTGACCGCAACGACCACATGTAAGACTTTTCCCAGGACGATGAGTCAATTGTTCACTGGTGGACGATATACACCGTGATTTCGGTCGACCAGCCTGATTTGGTTTGTCTGGTGCAATACAAACTTTCAGTGTTGTGGCATCACGTTCGGCCCACTCTTGTGGCTCGAGAACAAGCATAACTTCAGCGACCCACATCCCCCTCAACCATTCGGTCGTGTAGTACTTGGAAACATAATTTAACATTGATTCCTTTGTGAAACTGTTGGAAAATTAATGAGCGTGTGATTTAAAAAATTAAGAAAAGTTATTAACTTCGGAGAAGAAGATGGACCTGATGGCAGCACATGCGTGCGAACAAGGCATCAACTCGCTCTGGAACTCCATACAGCTGCACAGACATTGACCCATATCAACAATCCATATTTTTCTTTCATCTATGACCTTAAATTTACGTCTACCAAGCCCATGGACCTCCATTTCTCTCCCGAGCCGTGACAGCTCGATTAACCTGTCATGTACGAACTTTGTCAGAGGGTGTTCCCTCTCGTTTGCCATCTGTCTCCTCTCGACAAACCATCTCTCCATAATCCATCGAGCGGCTTCCAAGAACGAACAAACAGGTAACTTTCTTGACCATACGAGTCATGCATTCCACACCTGAGCTGCATTTGATGTCATGAAGTTGAAACGTCGTACTGGGCATTTAACGCGAGACCACCTAGTGTCCTTCACATTTTTTAATGTGGAAATTGCTCCGAAGAGTTGACTCTCGTTCAGGGCTTCTATGTACCTGTATAACAACATGACATTGTAAGGGTTGTGTTAGTGATCCAAAAAATAAAAGTGCCTCTTAGTAAAAAGAACAATGTATGAAACTTACCTCTCGAATTCTGTAGGGTCATAACAGTATGCGGCTTTGTGGAACAGTCCGACCAAATGCCCATCGTACTTGGCTAAATTTTGTTGGAAATGATAACAACATAGTCCATGGGTGGCCTCTGGGTACGTCTTTGCTATTGCATTACCAATGGATACGTGTTGATCCGACACGATAAGTAGGTCGTTTGGGCAGCCGAATGCTTCTCTCACTTGCTTCAAGAACCAGGTCCACGACTCATCATTCTCAACATTTCCAATTCCTACTCCCAGGGGAAAATTTTGATCATTTCCGTCTTTTGTCACTGCAACAAATCCAATACCCTTGTACGAGCCTTTCAAATGACAACCATCAACTACTATAACAGGTCGGGCATAGGTTTGAAATCCAAGAATTGATGCTGCCAACGCAATAAACACGAATTTGAATTTACCATTGTTATGTGTTTCCAAGATAGTGTACGTTCTAGGATTAGCTTCCTTCAAGACTTGTAAGTACAGTGGAAGCATACAAAATGACTTTTTCGGATCACCGTAAGCTGTCCTCATTGCATGTCGTTTCGCAGCAGAAGCGACCTTGTAGCTGATCTTCAAGCCATGTCGTTGGTTCATTTGGCGAATTATAACCCTCGGAATAAGGTTGGAATTCTCTGTCCGGACTTGATTGACGAAGTAGTCACCAATCAAGGTAGATGGAAGTCTGCGGGGTGCACTGCTGTTCAGGTCATACGAACAACTGTGAGGTAAAACAATCTTAGAAATTTTCCAAATATCATACTTCTCGATGGCATGGAGCACGAACGGATACCCTCTGTGATTGCATTTAACAAACCATCTATGTTTGTCCGAATGATCGACACGGTATTCCACTTGATTTTCCAAATGATAAAATCCGACTGCATTTTTCAAATCGGACTTACTATTAAAAGTAGATCCTTTTTGCATACCATGTGGAATTGAAACCTCTTGGGATACTAGTTCTTCAAATGCTTCCACATCGGGAACATACCATTCGGGTCTTAAAATTTAATTACAAAATTCAGCATATGCCGCTCGCTGCTCTTCATCCAACGCGACGTCATCGGCTTCGTCTAACTCGAAGTCGTCTTCTCCATCTAAAACAAAATGATGAAAAACACAGTAGATATTAATTATATATTAATTAGATATGTGCAAGAATATGATAATACACAAAAAATACCTATCTCATCATCAACATCTCTCGTATCGGGTTCTCCATGTGCCGGTTCTTCTTTGGATTGACTTCACTTTCGTCAAAAACCCTGGGGGATGTATATTCAAGTCAAGAAACGCAAGACTATTGTAGTCAACACGACTGCATGTTGAATCCCATGGTGCCCAACCATCATTTGAAGACGGACTGGCATAACTAGAGACAATATCCCATTTCGAAGAAACAATATCCCATGTCTAGTAAGACAAAAACTTTGACTGCCTTCTTCATCTACCTGTGAACCTTGTTGTTGGGGATAAGACTAGCATGCTGATAATCCAACAACCATACTCTTCAAGGAAACAAAAACCATCAAAAAAGAATTATTCGTATAGAAAACCCGTTCCAAATCGGAATCATCCCTGATCTTTATCTTATTCAATCTTCCATTATTTTCGATCAGTGAATGAATCAAATATCCCCAACAATTCATATCAGCACAAACGATTCCATGAATGGAGTTCAATAAATCTCAATAACTAAGTCTTTAAAGATAAATCAACTCTTGAGAACAATTGACATATTGAATACCTTCCCAATGGCCTCTGAACCAAACCGCAATCGAGAAAGACATTTCTTTTTTATTAATCTGAAAAACAAATGGAGTTGGATTTATTAAGTAAATTTCTCCTCATGGTTGAACGAGTAACTCAAGGTTTGACACTAACAGGTGACTCGGCTAACCCTAAGGAGATACACGGTTAACCCTAAGGAGAGACTCGGCTAACCCCCAACGGAGAGACTCGGCTAACCCAAAGGAGATACGCGGCTAACCCTAAGGAGAGACTTGGCTAACCCTAAAAGATGCTACTCGGCTAACTTTCATTTTTTACTCAGCTAGCCCTAAGGGTGTTATTCGGCTAAACCCTAATTGTTACTCGGCTAACCCTAAAACATGTGACTCGGCTAACTTTAACATTGTTACTCGGTTAACCCTAAGAATGTCAATCGGCTATAGCTAAAACATGTTACTCGGCTAACACAATGAATTTTAATCAGCTAACCCTAAAAGATGTTATTCGGCTAACTTTAATTTTTTACTCGGCTAGCCCTAAGGGTGTTATTCGGCTAAACCCTAGTTTTTACACAGCTAACCTACACTAGTTACTCGGCTAACCCTAGTTTTGGATCACGGCTAACTCGGCTAACCCTAAACTAGTTACTCGGCTAACCCTAATTTTGTAACTCTAATTTCGTAACTCGATTAACTATAATTTTGTGACTCGGCTACCCTAAATCTAGTTACACGGCTAACCCAAAATTACAGGGCATACCCTAAATCTATTACACGGCTAATTTATTTTAACTAGTTTAGGGTTCCATTTTTTTCTCTTATAATCCTTCAACTTTTGCAACTATAGGGGAAATAATTTACAAATGTGAGAACAAATGAATCTTCATCAGTCATTAAATAGATGAATTTTAAAATTTCTATTCGTCTCGTGAATGATAGTTCAAATCAATCTGTAAAGTACAAAAATTCAGAAAAAAAATAATTCCAAATTTGTGAAGTTGGACTTGGTCAAATTTGAGTGAAATTTTAAAAATAATTGTAAATATGTAAAAAAAGTAAAAAAGTAATTCTACTCATTCATTGAGTAATGATTGCAATTATTGACTTGGTGTAATTGTGGTAGAAAAGTAACACATCTTATATTTTGTGGTAGAAAAGTTAAAAATTTATAGTACATGGTATAATAATTTACATATTATATATTTGGTGGTAATTTGGGGTATTTCCTCTATATAATATGTATATATATATGGGGGCAAGTGATCTACATATAAGAAAGTTCACTAATTTTATTAATATTATAATATGTATATGTTAATATGTGTATATGGATGGGTGGCATAAAAAGCCACCAAGGTTCAACACTTGGAAGCAATCTACATAATAATAAGGATAATAAGAATAAAAAACTTATATTTTAGAATTTGAAGACTGCACATAACGGATTGAGATCTTCTATTACATTTGATGTTACATCTTCTATTCCAAATTAATCACCACACGCCACGTGTATTCAATGACATCATTAATTAATATGTGGCGTATATTAAATGTTATGTAACACGAGATGTTACACCAAATGTAATAGAAGATCCAGACTCGCACATAACAGGTACATCATTCCTATCTCCACCTTTTTCACTCTCGATTCTCTCTCCCCTCCCCTCCCCTCCCATATCTCTACCTCCCCCACCGCCGTATTTCACCATGGCAGCCGCCACCACCACCATCGACCTCTTCTCTTTCCTCTCTTGTGCTCTTTTCTCGCACTGATTTTTCCTCTTCTTCCTCCTCTCAGCGTCGTCGCGCCTCTATCGATAGCCACCTTCTCCGACGATTTTTCAAACTCGAAGCTAAAACTAAGGACCCATCTCAAATATGGACTCGATTCACCGATCCATCGCTGCGCTCGCCGGAAAAGAACGGCCGTGGAAGGCCGCTGCCTTCCTCTTTCCTTCATCATTGGTTTGTCTTTGCCCTCCTCTTTCTTAGAGGTGCTACCGCCGCTGATAGTCGAGCGCCGCCGAGAGTGGTGGAGCTAGAGTGGGGCAATGGTAGGTCACGCATGGGCTGAGTTTTAAAGAGGGAATGAGGAGGACTCCTCTCTCAAATTTGATAAGGGAATAGGAACGAGAGATAATATTAGGAGAAAATAAGGGGAAGAACCTCTAAAAGCATCGCTATTATAAAAGCTTGAAGTATTCGGGACGTGTACGAAGATATTATTAAGGTCGTAGAAGATTTTAATAAAGAGTTTTATTTTTTATAAATTCCAAACATGTTTATTTATGTAAATGTTTATTCTATAGCTCTTTTCAATGTATTAAAAAGGTTTCTGTAAAGAAAGAAATTTCAACAAAAACGTTTCCGCTGCACTTTTCAAAAATTCGTATTTAATAACATTATTTTAAGGAATAATATTTCACAGTTATTCCTAAATTTTTTTATCTTTATTATTATTGAAAGAGACAATTTCTAATTTAAGTAGCGCCCAAACAATATTTTAAAACGAGGTGTTACATGCAATCTCCACCAAAGCTTTTCTAAGCAGAAAACATCCAGTCAGACTAAGTGAATTGGGTTGAAAAGTAGAGCATGAATTGGTTGAAAAGTGGAGCTTTAATTGGAAGAAGGGATTCGACCTCGATGAATCATTCGAATTGGGGTGAAAAGTGGAGCATGAATTGGGCTGAAAAGTGGAGCATTAATTGGAAGAAGGGATTCGACCTCGATGAATCATTCGAATTGGGGTGAAAAGTGGAACATTAACCAAGTACAAGACTTCGTACTTGAATGACAGACTTTGTACATGTAAGACATTGGAGATGAAGATTCATTTTTGCAATCTCAACGGTTTCTAAGCATCCAGTCAAACTGAATCTCAACTGTTTGAACAATAATATTCATTCGAATTGGGTGAAAAGTGAAATATTAACCAAGTACGACTTTGTACTTGAATGACAGACTTTGTACATGTAAGACATTGGAGATGAAAATTCATTTTTACAATCTCAACCGTTTCTAAGCATCCCGTCAGACTAAGTGGAGCAGGGTGAATGAAAGACTTTGTACATATAAGACATTGGAGACGAAGATTCTCGACCAAACACATACACGTTTCTAAACATCTAGTTAGACGATCTAGTCGTGAAACACATGTTTCTAAACATCTAGTCAGACGATCTAGTCACGAAACTTGCGACCCAGTTGCGAAACTCACGACCCAGTCACATTGAATGGAGGTGAGATTCATGTTTACAATCTCGACCAAACACATAGAATGGAGGTGAGATTCATGTTTACAATCTCGACCAAACACATAGACATTTCTAAGACATCTAGTCAGACGATCTAGTCGCAAAACTTGCGACCAAGTATGGAGGTGAGATTCATGTTTACAATCTCGACCAAACACATGGACATTTCTAAGAGCATCCTCAGAGGATTTTTTAAGAGCATCCACTCAGACGATCCAGTCGCGTCCACTCAGACGATTTTCTAATGACGATTGGCATGAAACAGTTCACGACTATCCCAACAAACTAATATGAATCCAATGACATACAACATCATGAACCAAAAAAAGACCAAAATCCCTCTCGATCATGGATGAGAAAAATCGGTGTCTTATCCCTTTCCCTATCTTGCAGCACATTTCAGTTCCGATCACACCCCAAACAATGAGAAAAACCTAACCACCCCAAACAATGCCTGCTCTCAGCATCCAAAGCCCAAAATCCCTCCTAACCAGAAACATGGACTGAAATGCCAAAAATCCCAAAAATCCCTCCTAACCAGAAACATGGGACTAAAAAGCCCAAAATCCCTCTCGATCATGGATGAAAAGCCTAAAATCCCCAAAATCCCTCCTAACTAGAAACATGAGACTAAAAAGCCCATAATCCCTCTCGATCATGGATGAGAAAAATCGGTGTCTTATCCCTCTTCCTAACCAAAAACCGTGTCTTATCCCTCTCCCTAACCACCCCAAACAATGAGAAAAACAGATGTCCCCACTCATCTTCAATACCATTCCAGTTCCTAAACAATCAGTTCCGATCACACCTAAAACAATGAGAAAACTTGATGCCTTATCCCTCCACCTAACCACCCCCAAACAATGAGAAAAACAGATGTCTTATCCCTTCACCTAACCACTCCAAACAATGAGAAAAACAGATGTCCCCACTCCTCTTCAGTACCATCCCGGTTCCTAAACAATAAGAAAAATAGATGTTTTATCCCTCTACCTAACCACCGTATCACATCCCAGTTCTGATCACGCCCAAAACAATGAGACAACCTGATGCCTTATCCCTCCACCTAACCACCCCTAACCACCCCAAACAATGAGAAAAACAGATGTCTTATCCCTCCACCTAACCACCCCAAATAATGAGAAAAACAGATGTCCCCACTCCTCTTCAGTACCATCCCAGTTCCTAAACAATGAGAAAAACAGATGTTTTATCCCTCTACCTAACCACCGTATCACGTACATTCAGTTCCGATCACGCCCAAAACAATGAGAAAACCTGATGCCTTATCCCTCCACCTAACCACCCCAAACAATGAGAAAAACAGATGACTTATCCCTCCACCTAACCACTCCAAACAATGAGAAAAACAGATGTCCCCACTCCTCTTCAGTACCATCCCAATTCCTAAACAATGAGAAAAACAGATGTTTTATCCCTCTACCTAACCACCGTATCTTGCAGTCCAGTTCCCGCTCCAATCCCCACTCCTCTTCACAGTCCCTCTACCTAACCACCTTATCTTGCAGTCCAGTTCCCGCTCCCATCCCCACTCCTCTTCACAGTTCCTCTACCTAACCACTGTATCTTGCAGTCTAGTTCCCGCTCCCATCCCAACTCCTCCTCTTCAATACCATCTCAGTTCCTAAACAATGAGAAAAATAGATGTCTATCTCGCAATCCAGTTCCCACTCCTATCCCCACTCCTCTTCAGTACCATCCCAGGTGATGAACTACTATCACCCTAATCCTACTTCTATCGCGGTAGGCAACAAACGTTCCGCTCACACTCTCACACCCCCGACAAACAACGAACATTCTCGCTCACACTTTTGTTGGATAAATCCAATATGTGTTGGGCTTCCACGCGTCAAATTACATGTGTATAACTATCTAAAGAAAGCCCAAATTAAAGTGATTCAATAAAGTTTAAGTTATGGGCTTATATGGGTATCATATTATTCATGGGCTTTTATGTGTAGATACCATTAGGTGATTTTCAATTTGTTGAGGGACCAAACTGAAAATAAAGGAATCTTATTATTATAAGTAAAGGGTTATGGTCCCCAAACATCAGATTTCTCATCCCACGTTCTGCATTCTCTCTGCAGCTGTGATTAAGGGTGAATCTAATAGTTTGGTAAACCATCCCAGTTAAAGTACGATTTGGTACGATTTATGGATTCAGGTACGCTTCCGCTTTACGGTTATTGTCTTTCTCAATTTTGGATTATCATCGTAGAATAGATTTGGGGCTTTTGTGCTTTAGCATGTTTATGTGATTAAAACATGTAATTTATGTGGCTTTAATTTCTAACAAATGGTATCAGAGCCACTCTATGTATGATTCTCTAAAATTCAAGAAGAATCTTATGTTTTCGGATCTATAAAATAAAGGACTTTGGTTTTTGTAATTATTTGTCAATTCCTGATTGAATCCGTGAATCGATCTATATATATGCTCGCCTGATATTAGCCGATTTATGCTTATGAGTTTGGAGATCTGTTTAATTAATTATTACGCAATAATTACAGTTATACGTTTTTTGTTCATATGTGGACATGATTAATATATGCGCTTAATTTATTTGGAAAGCATTGTTGACTAATGCCCATGATTGTTGATTTCTGTGCGAAAACGTATGAAGTTAAGTTCCTGCTCTTAATTTGGATGACATTGTTCATCAATTTATTTATTAATATATATCGGCTATGGTTCTGAGCCATATGAATTTAACTTTATGATGGATTCAATTGCTTTGCTGCCATGATTTATTAAATTAATTTTGGCATAGACTTCTGGTTAATTATGGGTTAAATTTGCCATTTTATATGGATTTGGTATGCTCCCCAAATTTTGATATTTTAAAGTATGATTCGGATTTGTTGGACATGTCATGTTCCCTTTTGGTTTACTAATATTTGAGATGGATTGATTGAAACTTGAAGTCGCCAAAGTGACCTCTCTTGTGTAAACTTTTCTATTGAAAATATTGGGTTGGTTGTGGATATGTATATTCATGCGGGTATTAGTCGGCCCAAAGAAAGATTAATGTTTGGCCGAAGTACACAAACACTTTGATTTGATGGTAAATACGTGACGATTATAAGGATTTTTCGTGTGAGTAATAAGTCGGCCCAAAGGAAGGCTGTTGCTCGACATGATTTTTTTGTCAGTATTTGATCATTAAGAAGAAGTGGCCACTTACAAGTTAATATTACTGTCCAAAGACTTAATATTAATGTTGTGCTCGGTGCCTCGAGATGTTTCCATCATATTTGAATTTATTTGGTTTATGTGAGCATGACAGTTATTTGTTTTTTGTTCTCTGTTCAGCTATGTCTGCTACTTCTGTGTCTGCCAACTTTAACATCATACCAATACTTAATGGGTCGAACTTTAAGGATTGGAAAGATAATGTTCTGATCTATTTGGGTTGCATTGATCTTGACTACGTCTTAAGGGTAGAGCAACCCACTTCTCTGAGGGCTGAAAGTTCTCCTGATGAAAGGAAGAACTTTGAGAAGTGGGAGCGCTCGAATCGCGTCAGTCTAATGATCATTAAGCGCAGCATTCTGAAAGCCTTTCGAGGCACTGCATCTGAGGAAATCACTTTGGCCAGTGAGTATCTTGCCCATATAGAATAGGGTTTTGTGAAAAATGATAAGACTGAGACAAGTACGCTTTTAGCAAACTTGATCTCAATGAAGTATAAGGGAAAGGGAAACATAAGGGAGTACATCATGCAGATGTCTCATTATGCTTCAAAATTAAGTGCACTGAAGCTCGAGGTGTCTGAGGACTTACTCGTGCATTTAGTGCTTATATCTCTCCCTCCACAATTCAGTCAATTTAAGGTCATGTTACAACTGTCAAAAGGAGAAGTGGACTCTTAATGAGCTCATTTCATATTGTGTACAAGAGGAAGAGAGGTTGAAGCAAGAAAAGGTTGAGGTTGCTCAGCTGGCCACTATGTCGGGCATGAAAAAGAAGCCTGTTGAGAAAGTTGCTAAGGATCAAGGTCCAACACAGAAGAAACAACAAATTAAGACTGAGGATAAAAATTATTTCTTCTATCATAAACCTGGACACAAAAAGAAGGAATGTATCGAATATGACGCTTGGCGTGTAAAGAAAGGGTTACCTGAGCTACCGAAAGTCAATTGATGGTGAAAGATACATCTATGTGGAGATGGCAAATCGATAGAAGTGGAGGCGATAAGGCATTTTAGATTGTTATTACAAACTGGATATTTATTTAATTTTGGATTTGAAAGACACTTTTATTGTACCGTCTTTAGACGGAATTTGGTTTCTATTTCCATGTTGGACAGATTTGGTTTTACTTGTTCATTTGGAGATTGTCAGTTTCAGCTTTCAAATATTTCCAGTATTGTGGGCACTAGTTATTTAAGTGCATCTGACAATCTATATTTGCTTGATATTGTTCCTTCACATAATGAAATCATGCATGTTGAATCAAGAGGTACAAAGCGAAAATTAAATAAACAAAATTCAGCTAACCTATGGCACAAACATTTATGTCATATATCAAGAACCAGAATTGAGAGGTTTGTGTCGGATGGTATTTTGGATACACTCGACTTTTAAGATCTTAATGTATGTGTTGAGTGTATTAAAGGAATACAGACCAAACAAAAGAAATTAGGTATTTGCTATCTTCTTTATAACAAAAAAAAAATGTGGAAAGTCTCATAGTACAACATGCCAGGGACGCCTAGCATGAATGGTGTAGCTGAGAGACAAAACAAAACTTTAAAGGATATAGTGAGAAGGATATGGTCATTCCTTCTTACCAGAATCTCTTTGGGGAGAAGAGCTTACATTCTCAATAGGGTACCAATTAAAGCAACTGCTAAAACTCCAATTGAAAGAAATTGGACTCCAATACAATTAGCAGCTACTTTATTGGTAATTCAGAAAAGTCCAGGGGTTTTAAGTTCTATGATCCCACTAGAAGGTCATTTTTTTTTGAAACGGGAAATATAGTGATCTTTGAGGATGTTGAGTTTGGGGGGAGAAATAGGGTTAAAGATATTGAGTTTGAGGAGGAGTCGATTTCGACACCTACTACTGCTGATGACAATGTTCAGGTATCCATTCCTGTCATTGAAGAAGAAGCAAATTTGGAACCTCAACAGGATAATGTCGAAAATCTTCTCCATCAGGTCAATGAAATAATTTAAGAACAAACTCAACAGTCTCAAGAATCTTAAGCAGGCTTCTCGTTAGTGATGCCACAAGTTTCATGGAATAGTTGTCTCATTTGGTTTTGAGGCTAATGCTGTTGATGATTATGTGTATCACAAGTTCAGTGGGAGTAGATTTATTTTTCATGGTGTTGTACTAGTTCAATGGATGTCTCTTTTGTTTTAGGAATCCAAATACATCGAGATTGTTCTCAAGGTATTCTTGGATTGTCACAAAGAGTATCTACAGAAAAAGTGCTTGCAAAGACTTGACATGCATAACAACAAGTCGAGTGACACCCCTATGTCTAAGGGAGACAAGTTTTAGTCTCAATAAGTGCCTAAAACTGCAATGGAGGTCCAAGAGATGCAAAAGGTTCCATGTGCTTCGGCTATTAGGAGTTTAATGTATGTTCAGGTCTGTACAAGACTTGACTTAAATTTTTATTGTTGGTATGTTAGGCAGATACTTAAGTAACTTTGGTATCGATTTTCGGAAAGCAGTCAAACACGTTATAATGTATCTACAAAGAACTAAGGATTACATGCTCACATATAGGAAATCATATCAGTCAGAGATCATTAGGTATTCTGATTTTGATTTTGTTGATGCCAAAATAGAATAAGATCCACTTTAGGCTACATTTTTCTGTTAGCTTGGGAGAGCTATTTCTTGGAGAAGCGCTAAGCAGACACTCGTAGCGTCTTCTGCCATGGCAACAGAATTTGTAGCATGTTATGAAGGCATCAAGTCATGAAATATAGTTGCGAAACTTTGTCACTGGGCTGCATGTTGTGGGGAATATTGAAAGGCCACTTAAGTGATATTGTGGCAATAATTCGGTAATGCTATATTCTGATAACAACATGAGTTCTACTAAATCAAAATTCATTGACATTAGGTTCCTTGTTGTGAAGGAAAAAGGACAGAGTGGTTAGATTTCTATAGAGTATATTAGGACAGACTCAATGATTGCGGATCCGCTAACTAAAGGTTAACCACCCAAGGTTTTTCATGAGCACACAACTCAAATGGGTGTTATGTTATTTTAGGATGTTTTGGTTTAGTGGGAGTCTGTATTTGGTTTTATTGCTCTATATTTGGTTTTGGACACATTATTGTGTATTTTGATGATACTGCGTAGAAATAAAGTTTTGGTTTATTTGCACTGTTATTTTATGTTTTATGTTGATCTCACTAAGGAATAAGGAAAGGACCAGTTGGAAATAGACATGTTAGATCACATTGCATGTAATTTCCATGTTACACACCATAAAGGATCTGTTGTTAATTGTAATGATATACGTGATTACTGATGGGTTTAGTTATGATTAAAGTAACGAAGACCTCTTTAGTCCTATGTCAAAGCAGTTGATAATAAGATTGTTTAGGGATACTCATACATATGACAGCAAGGTTTGAGCTCACTTAGGTAATACACATTTGTTCGGTGTCACGTGTTGCCCAAGTGGGAGATTGTTGGATAAATCCAATATGTGTTGGGCTTCCACGTGTCAAATTAAATGTGTATAACTGTCTAAAGGAAGCCCAAATTAAAGTGATCCAATAAAGTTTAAGTTATGGACTTATATGGGTATCATATTATTCATGGGCTTTTATGTGTAGATACCATTAGATGATTTTCAATTTGTTGAGGGACCAAATTGAAAATAAAGGAATCTTATTATTATAAGTAAAGGGTTATGGTCCCAAAACATCAGATTTCTCATCCCACATTCTGCATTCTCTCTAAGGCTGTGATTAAGGGTGAATCTGATAGTTTGGTAAACCATCTCAGTTAAAGTACGATTCGGTACGATTTATGGATTTAGGTACTCTTTCGCTTTACGGTTATTGTCTTTCTCAATTTCGGATTATCATCGTAGAGTAGATTTGGGGCTTTTGTGCTGTAGCATGTTTATGTGATTAAAACATGTAATTTATGTGACTTTAATTTCTAACAATTTTCACTCTGTTTCCAGACCACTCCTCTTCAATACCATCTTGTTCCCATCCCCACACCTTTTCATACCATCCCAGTTCCTAAACAATGAGAAAAACAGATGTCTATCTCGCAGTCCAGTTCGCACTCCCATCCCCACTCCTTTTCAGTACCATCCCAGTCCCTGCTTCTACCATGGCAGGTGACGAACTACTACCAACCTAATTCCTACTTCTACCACCCCAGGCAACGAAGGTTCCGCTCACATTCTCACACCCCCACAAACAACGAACATTTTCGCTCACACTTTCACTCTGTTACCAGTGCCAGCTCCTACCACCGTAGTTCCTATTCTACCAACATTTCGCTCACACTCTCACACCCCACAGGCAACGAACATTCTCGCTCACACTTTCACTCCGTTTCCAGTGCCAGTTCCTGCCACCGCATTTCTTACTTCTACCACGAACTGAAGTAGTGTATGAGGATGACATCTTTTTTTTTTTCAGCACAGGTCCTTACTAAATCTCTAACCTTACTTTTTTACTCCAATAGTTATGATATTTGTGCTTAAAAATATTAAAATAATTTAAATAAATATCGACAAATTTTAAAAAAGTGAAACCCACCCCTCCCATTCCCCTCCAATGCTCCTACCACCCTAGTTCTTGATTCTACCACATCAGGTGACAAATTGAAGTAGTGTATGAGGATGACATTTTTTTTGCGGCAACTTACAATTAGAGGGTCCTTACTTTTTTAACTCCAATAGTTATGATATTCATGCTCAAGAATATTAAAATAATTTAAATAAATATTGACATTTAAAAAAAAAAGAAATTTCAATTAAAAGGTAAGTTTTAGTAGTAAATTAATTGGTGGAGAAGGGATAGTTACGATATCTTCAAAGTGCTTAACAAACAACCTCGAGTCTCTTTTATGTTTGATGACTTAAGTGCCACTACAAGTGGTGCGCTCTTCGACGCCTGTTCGGACTTGGCATTAACTATGGGGTTAGACTAGTGGTCTAAAAATCCCTCCCAGATGGCGTCCAATACACACATGTGTTGCTTACCTTCAAATTCCATTTTGGTTTCAACTGTTGATCAGATTGTGGTTGCAGGTTGCAACCTTCTTCTGATATAAGCATCAATTTTTATAAGATAAATAAAAAGAAATTAAATTAAATTACAATTGGGGGATTGGTAATTGTTATTAAACTAACATATAAATCAAACTTTTACAAAGAGTCCCAATCAAAGACCAATTTCAGAAATAGTTGTGTATCCGATCGTAGATGCAATAATAAATTCTTTTAACTCTAGATTGGTTATGACTATTCATGTTGTTTTATGTAATTTGCTCATCTTGCATAGCCTCTTTTTCTTTTTTATGCTATAAAGAATTTCTTCAAATGTCATCATGCTCCCAATATGGATTGTGATCATGCTCATACACATTCTAGTGTGTGAGAACACACTCATCCTACGTGGCCTCTGGTGTATGAAAACACACTAAAATGCTTATTAGTTGCGATTTCAGGATTCAAAACTGTAATCCGTTGCAATCTGTTAATGGGTGGTTAAATTGGCTTGGGCTTTTGATTGGAATTTAAAAGGAATCAATTGTTTCATGGACCGGAGGTTTAACCAAATTCTTCATTACCACCATTTCCAACTTTTCTTGATTTCATGGAGAAGATCTAGAATATCACAAATTAAAAAATCTGTTGTTTGTGTTGGCATTGAGCTTCATATTGATGGACCCTTTTGAAATCTGACCTAGTTAAAAAGTTAGTGTTATAATTTCAGAAACCCGAAAAATTGGTGTTACCAGGTGATAAATGACCAAAACTTATTTAGTGACATTGATCTGGAACTTACCTGTGATCGATTAAAAGTTTGTAAGTAGAGATTTGTCATCCCTACTTATAACTTGTATGTGATGGAAAGTTCGCTCGAACCCAGATCATGGCTTGCTTCACCCACCACTTCTTTGAATCAGCATTTTCAGTTTTCATTACATATATAAGTGTGCATATTATGTGTCCATTTATATATCTAGTTTTAGGTTCACGTTTTTACCGTTTTAGCATGTTATGTTAGTAAAAGATATTGTAAGCTGGTCTGAAAGAGTCAAAATGCTGATACAAAAGTGTACGAATAATAATAGTTGACAATTAGAAACATTGTGTTGAAGATAAATGGTGTGAATAATAATAGTTGAGAATTAGAAACATTGTTGTTCTGAGGGTGGGATGAGGGTCTATACATATGAAATGTCGATCGGCATCAGATACTGCTAATTTAAAATTGGACAGAAGTGGAGACCACCCAATGAACCAACCCAAGTTTAATTTCTACACAAGTACTCCGACCCAATGAAATAATGTTATTATTTTCAATTAGGATTCATGTAGATTATGATCACAAGTACCCTTTTGAGATGTATGATCCATCTGATTTAGTATGACAACAGCTCTCCACTACCCATCAATCCTCCTAGTTACATAAAGGAAATTTGTATCCACAGATATGCATTTCTTCATAATGAGCATGCATGTCTTGTCTTGTTGATTCTGGGAAAGATATCATCCTTGACAAAAATATCCAATGGAAGCGAGCTCTTTAGTGAATAATTGACAACAAATTATTTACTAAAGTTGTTCATCATTCATATACAGGTTGAGACATTATATAACCAAACATACATATACGTAACCATTATTCTTGAAATGACCACCAAAGTGGTTTGTTGAACTTAATACCATATTAATACATATGTTTCTTTAAATATTTACCTATGTTTAAAATAGAATAATGTAAACAAATACTCATTGAAAGAATTAATAAGTACAAATGAAAGTTTTTCTTTAAGTTCAAATAAAAGTTTTTCATTCATTTGTGAACAAGGAGAAAGTGGCAGTCGTATAAAATAAATTCATCATTTCTAACATCCAACCGTTGTTAAACTAGAACTCATCTTCAAGAGCCATTAATTGAAAACCGAAATAACTAGTATAGTAGGAGGCTAAATGAAATATGGTATTTTGATACATATATATGTTTCTAAAACATTTAACTAAGTTAAAAATAGAAAGATGTATGCATATAACCATTGAAAGAATAAGTTTAAATGAAAGTTTTTCATTCATCTATGAACAAGGAGAAAGTGGCAGTCATATAAAATAAATTCATCATTTCTAACATCCAGTCGTTGTTAAACTAGACTCATCTGCAAGAGTCACTAATTGAAAACCGAAATAACTAGTATAGTATTTATCTTCAAGAGTCTCCAATTGAAAACCGAAATAACTAGTATGTAGGGATGGCAGTGGGGCGGGGAATCCCCGTTCCCCGTGGGGATTCCCCGAAATATACCCCCGTGGGGGCGGGGATGGGGGCAAATTTCTCCCCGACTAGCGGGGCTGGGCGGGGACAGGGATCATACTCCTCGCCCCGCGGGATCCCCGCCCCGTTCCCCGCGGGGCCCCACCAATTTGTATATATATTAATATATTTTAATTAAATTATTATAAAATAAATAATATATTTTTATATACACATTAATAATAATACAAAACCCTCGTTTCTCATCCTCTTCTAAATGCATTAAGTATTGAAAAAATTAATGAAAATCTAATAATATAATTTATCATTGTACTTTTAAGATAGTATAATTAAATAATATACTATCTTTTATACAAATTGGATAATTTTTTGGTGATTTTGTTGACATTTTAGTTATATGTAATTTGTGGATTATTTTATATATTAAAATATTATTTTTATACATTAAAAAATTAAATAAAAAAATATTTTGTTGGTGGGGAATCCCCGCGAGGAACGGGGAGGGAAATTTTCCCCACCGATGGGGAAAAAAAATTCCCCGCGAAGTTGGCAGGAATGGGGATTGCTCCCCGGCCCCCGCCCCGCCCCATTGCCATCCCTACTAGTATGATAGGAGGCTAAATGAAATATGACATTTTCATACACATGTTTCTAAAACATTTACCCAAGTTTAAAATAGAAAAATTAGCACATATACCATTGAAAGAGTGAGTTCAAATGAAAGTTTTTCATTGAGTTCAAATAAAAGTTTTTCATTCATTTAGGAACCATAAGAAACTGAGGGTTATATAAAATAAATTCATCATTTCTGACATTCAATCGTCTCCCGACCTCTATGCCCTCCACGCCCTAACATGCATCAAACTTGAGATTTGACCAACAACCACCATAAAGAATTTCTAGTGGTCGTTCAACCAGAGCCTAGGATGTAGAATTTCTTGGAGTTGACCATAGGACCTCTACACAAAATTTGGCTCATTTTTTGGAGAAAAATAGAGAGATTGTTTGTAATCAAAAAATTATTGAATTTCTTCGAGTTGACCATCGCTTGACCTCTACGCTAAATTTTACTCGCTTTGGGAGAAAAATAGTATTTAAAATATCATAATGCAAATATTGTCTACTTCGTAGTTCAATACACACAAAAACTATTATTAATTGTCTTATATATATATATATCCTTATACGCAACTATCAGTTTTAATATGAATTATAACATAATTAATCGTAAAACTATTAATGTAATATTACCTTAGATAAAATTAACATAACATTAATGCTATTTTATATTTATTTTTTAAAGAAAAATTTCATACGAAAAAAATCGTGATTTTTTGTGTAATTGCAATATTGTGCAATATATCCGTGATATTTCCCGTTTTACATCCAATATTGTACTACGACCAATCGATAACAATATCGATATCAATATTTTGTAATGTTTCACGATATATAGACGAACTCGAAAAAAAAACATTACCCTCTAATATCCATATACGAGATATATATATTTTGCGGTATTTTCATCTGAACAATGATATATAAGTGTATGTTGAAGTGTGTGTTGAGTGATTTGTGGCCCAGCCCAATGAAAATTGTCCATGTATCTACAGCCTCTTTCCAGAGTTCGTATTAAGTTAGTTTTCTTAAGTAGTAAAAACGTTCGTATTAACTTAGTTATCTCGAGTATCAAATAAGTTAGTTTCTCAAGTAGGAAAAAAGTGTGCGGATTCAGTTCAATTCCAATCTGATCCAAATTGTATCATGTGCACGTGATCTATATGAGACCAATTCATACCTTAATATTAGTGCAATAATTAATTTTTATGTATTTTTTAATATTTAAAAATACTAAATATCTAGGTTTGAGTGATATATTGAACAAGAATATAAAATAAAATTATTTAAAATTAATTTAGTCAAATAAAGATTGATTTAATGTTTATATACATTTATTTATAGTTATCAATTATGAAATATAATCATAAGAATTTTTTTCATTCATTTTCTATTACTTTGTATTTTGTAATACTAATCATAAGAACCAATGTTCTTGCACCATTCTTTTCCCATCACCTTTTCATTTTTAAATTTATTTCATACCCACATAATTTCATTCTATTATACCAATTATGTTTTTTAATAAATCAATGTATTGAGTATAAATTTAAAGTTTAAAATTTCAAATATGATTTCATATCATATCTGTATAATACAGAAAACACTAAGCTCGCAAAAATATAGTAAACATCAAACCACGACGATGCTAGACACACACCCCGGCCCGCTGCTGCTCGATCGCTAATGTGGCCACCGCCTCCTCAAGCCTGAGACACCTCATCTCCGCCTTCCTCGACGGCGTGCTTGCGGCCGACGAATCAAACCCCATCTCCCAATTTGTTCGCGATCGGTGCGAGGCTGGGGTGGGCGGCTGGGAAAGGGGTTACGTTTTTTTTTTCTTTAATTTTTTTTTTGATTTGATTTTATTAATGACGTGACGGCCACGTGGCTTGTCCACGTGGAGAGGGGTTTTTATCGTGTTTTATGTATCCTAGATTGCTGTGTCAGACTCATAAAAGTTTTTGTGTTACGGAAAATCATGAAAAAGTTACAAAAACACGCATGAGACCGCCTCACCGATTTTCATGAGACAAATCATTTTTACCCACTAATTAAATTATTTCCTCAAATTTATATATAGATTATGATTGACTCGTCTCACATAAAATAAGGGTCTCACATAAGAATTAGTAGAAAAAAAAATCATTAAGGAATTTGACATTATCACTAGATTTTCGGACTTATTATTCATCAGTACAAAAAAAAAAAATTTAAAATCATGATTGACATCTCACAATTTGAGGATTTTTTGTTTTTTATATGTGAAAGTTATCAACAAGATCTTATAATTATTATATAAAAATATTTAAAATAATGAGCAATCATAAGTTTTCAAATAAAATCTAAATTTTAACTCTAATAAAATTTGTAGAAAATGAAATAGAAAAATGAGTAAATGAAGGGCATATAAAAGAGGGAAGCCAAGTGAAGAAGTAAAACCCTAACCTCAACATCTAAAACCTCTCTGCTTTCTTCTCTGTTGCCCACCACCAAAAATGGCTCTCAACGTCGTCATTCGTAGGGCCGCTTCAAGAGTTGTACCTTTGTTCCTCAGGGCTTCTGCCGGCAGTCAAAGGTACCTGCACCACCACCGGAGCTCAGCCCTTTTCGCCGCCGTCTACCAACCCTCTCGTTATCTATTGTACAAACCATTACCGTCATTGATCAATCACTACTCCTCCAGGCCCAAATCCGATGAGTCACTCCTCCGAGTCCTCGAGTCCGAGATTCAGTGCGCTATCGAGTCTCAGGATGATGATGAGGTTCGTCTTTCATTTTCTTATCCTTTTTTAATAATTCTCTCGTTCTTATCACTAATTTTGTTTTTGTTTGTGAGTTGAGTTTTAGTTCGTGTTTTTATTGATGGGTGAATTTGAAATTGTTGATGGATTGGAAATGATTCAGAAAGTCATTCATTTTAGTGTTTAATTTTATAATCCTTTTGTCTTAGTAATCTGGTGATATGATATTTTGTGCAAGATTTGAAATTTCACTGAGATGGATGATGACGTTGTGGTTTGTGTTGCACCTCAATTGATTTTCGTGGTATTAGTCTTATGCTGTACTTGTATTGTATACAACCATCGTTGAATATATAAGCATCACTATCTGTTCGTTCGAATTTGAAGGCTTCTTGTTGTTTGTGGTGTTCAACTTTGCTTAACTTGTTAATTGGTTTCTTGTTTTCTCAACTTAGAGGCTTTTTATTTTGTAGAATGAGGCGGTTCCACAGGGCTTCCCGTTCAAGATCGAAGACCATCCTGGTCAGCAGACAGTTACACTGACTCGAGAGTATCAGGGAGAAAGCATAACAGTTGAAGTTCACATGCCCGACCTTGTTACCGGTGAGGAGAATGAGAATAATGACGACAATGATGATGAGGAGGAGAAGGGAAACCAGTCTAGTATACCATTGGTGGTTAGAATCTCCAAGGAGAATGGACCATCTCTAGAGTTTGGTTGTACTGCTTATCCTGATGAGGTTGCTATTGATAGCTTGTCCATTAAGGATCCTGAAAATTCCGAGGATCAAATAGCATATGAAGGGCCTGATTTCGTGTAAGCTTTACATAGTAGAATGTTTGTCGATTTCTATTTGATTATTTGGACATTTTGTAATTTTATCTTCTTTTGCTCCAGGGATTTGGATGAGAATTTGCAGAAGGCTTTCCACAAGTATTTGGAAATTCGAGGAATCAAACCAAGCACGACCAATTTCTTGCATGGGTACATGATTAACAAAGACAATAGAGAGTACATAAGCTGGCTGAAGAATCTGCAGAGTTTTGTTGAGGCTTAATTTGGAGTTAGTTTTGAGAGATTAGAAGAACATCATCATCGGATATTTTTTCTATGAACTATTTTGAATATTGTCTACTTCATCTGAACGCTACTTCATCTTTTGATGTATCTATGAAGTTATGGAACTCTTAATTTATACTGTTGATGAGACAGGATTTTACTTGACATGATTATGCTTGTAATTGCATGGCAGTTTTCATTAGTTAACTGTGTTGAGCTAAAAGTTAGTGTTAATGGTGGTTTTCACTAGTCATTGGTTAACTGCTTAAACCTTTATATTGAAAATGTTGAGTGTTACATTTTTCTTATGTAGCATGAAACAATTAATCTGTTCATGGTGACGGTGTTCCCATATGTGAAGGAACTAGGTTTTTTTAATTGTTTGATCCATTTTTAGATTTTCAACACCATACATCCATTATTTAAAGGAGTCTCATCTTTTATCCATCTTATGGGTTCTGTGTAGGGCTTTCTAGATGCTTTAGTTTATGTTAAAAATAAGTTATTAGTGTATGGAAACTAAGATGATAGATATCATAAGAGGTTAGTAATCATAATTGTGTAATTTAAATGATCAAATCTGATGATGGTTACAACAAGATAAGATCTCAATTTAAAACTATGTTGAATCCACTCCTTGAAAAAGAGTTTATAAGCTCTTAACAGCTGTATTAGTTCTTGAATTTTCACTAAACATATTCGAGAAGCTTATATATGTTTTAAACATTTAATAAGATGTTTTAAATAACTTATAAACTCAACCAAGTACCTTCTTATTTAACCCACATCTAATAGTATAGCAGTATCATATTACTGCTGTTTACGTTACACATGATATAGATTGATAAAATTTAAATCGACTTTTTTATCAAGTTTCACCCATCTTCTGTTGGACCACGCATGTCATTTGATAGCTTTTCTACATGGTGATCAAATGAATTACTATTGATTGCAACAATTGGAAATCTTTAAGCCTGGGAATCTAGAGAAAGCAAAGGGATATAATACACATGCAAGACATCTCAGAGAGCTTGCAAACACGAGTTACACGATATCGTTTCTGCACAAGCAACTGATGGACAGTGTTCCTTGATGTTGAAAACAAGAATCTTCCCTCAAGAAATAAAACAAATCAAAATGTGTAATATATCGTTGATCAGATTCAACATCATTATACAGATCCCACATATTTTTTCAGTATTTGAGAATATACAATGCTGCTTACAAAAACACCCAGCAACAAACTACAAGCTACAAATTGTAGAATTGAACATCAACTAGGCTAGTACTCTGGTTTCTGTTTCAAACATATATCCATACCAAGCTAAGCAAAGAACCACATCTTGATGAAGATTGACAAACCCATTTGCAGCACAAATGCGGAGAGGGCCACAATGGCAAGATCACTGGTTTGTATGTACGATCGGAGGTTCAGACCAACAAAGCTGGCTGATGCAGCACCAGCAGCTAATATGATGATCCATCGTATAAACTCGATTGGAATAACCAACAGAAACTGGACATACCAAGAAAAGCAAGCATCAGATGTCACATTTAGGAAAAAGAAATAGTTACAGGAAGAAAATTGAAGCAATAGAAACACCACAGCCAATTGAAACCTTCCAAGCATGTAAGTTGCTCATTAGCCTTACTAAACTATGGACAAATTAACCTCTCAATTGCAAGCATTCAAACAGTCGAATCTGAACGAAACTGTATCATTCTGAAGATGGTGTACTAAGGAATTGATTCAAGAATTCTGATTATATTGAGTTGGCTCCTCTACTTGCTTAATGCAAGTCTCACTCAATCTTGACCTCTTTGCTAATCAACATGATCAGGCTTTCAAAAGAACTTGGACTATGAGTGCATTATGGATAGTGTTGCATAGTTTCAATATTACCGCCCTTGGGGTCCATATCATGCAATTAGTCCACAACTTTCAAATAATACCATTCTTCATGTTATCCACCCATGCTTCCAAGTAGGAACTATCCTATATTTAATATATTAGGCAAAAGTATATGCGCCCAAAGATTATTATGAGCAAGACATAGTCCAACATTTTAACTACACTAATAAGTTCAATAAAGCTGGCATTGCATTCAAATCTCAACTAACCCGTGAGATCGTAAGTGAAGAAACCTATAACTAACAGGAAAAATGAATTTAAACGTCACAAGAAATGGTGTAAACCTTTCTCAAAAAAATAAATAAATAAGAGAGAGAAAAGAAAATAATGTGAACATGTGACAAAAGGTAATATGGAGTGATAGGTCTCGAACACCATACAACCAGGAAACGGTGGGCAGGTAATGAGAAATACTCACAGAAGTCGGGATAAAAATGAAAAAGGAATATCCCCACAAGCACCAAAAGCGGACGAGGCTGACACTTGAACCCAAGTATTGAAGCAGAAAGTAATATCCCAGAGGAACTATGAGTGCATATCCATAAATGGAGCCTGCTGCCACGTTAAGATAGTTGACATCAAAATGCCACAAAGTGCTAGTGTCACTTTTTCTGTTCATTAAGTAGGTGGCACAATTTCCAAGTGAGGCAATCACAAAAACCAATGTTGTCGAGATCCAGACAAGCCCATAGCTGAAAGATGGGAAGAAAACAAAAGAAATGTCATGGGGAACAAAACTTTCACAACTAGGAAGGTCACATAATACCATAAATAAGTTGCTTGCTCTAGAATAAAAACTGCCCTAACCAAACAAAAAGCTGGATGCAATTATATATACTTTGACATATGTCTCACTTGTATATTATTCAAGGATGTTCATTTCAAATGCGAACATACAAATCCAAAGACATAAGAACTGAGGATATATCCAGCTAAAGATAAATAATATCCAAGAAATAATCATTAAGCAAAGCATGTGGTCGATCACAGGCTTTATCTAACAACCTAAGCCAGCTTTAAATATTATAATTCTGGAAGGACAGTTTCATTTTCTTCATGTTATCTTGAAAAAGATGAGTCTCTTTCTTTAAAAGCAGTCGTCGATATCGTCAGCAGACTGTTTAGTTTCTTGTTCGAGCGCCGAAATAGGCTAAAGAATGGATTCCTCATCAAGTCTGATTCAACTATGGCTAGTACTATATACTAGGAAAAATTGGAGACCAAGTGTCCAGCAGGAAGTAAATATAACCTAAATAGTAGGAAATCCTTAAAAGTGTGATTAACCAACACACTGTATACAATTAACAAGCTTCAGAGAGAAGAAACAGTACACTGAATCATCTTAGTAGTTGAAGGTCTTAATGTATATTAGAACATGGAGGAAAAGGTTCTGAACTTTCAGAAAGATTAAACAGTAAGCAACTCAGAGAAGTTAATCTTAGCTTATTTTTAATAAGCGAAATTTGCTGAATATGAATAATACATAATCAAGTTACAATATTTATGTTATAGAGATTTATGAGGGTTATTTGCAAAAGAACACTTTTGTAAGTAAACTCTCTCAGTCAATTGGTGCTCTGATGCGCAAGTAGACAAGCAGGTGAGATATGGAATGCATACACCAGAACATAAAATATCTTTTAACCTCCTACATTAACCACAAGCCTTTATTATTTCATGTCCCTGTTTACATAAAAACAAGCATTATTCTTTCAAAGTGAATCCTTCACAAGAAAAAAAACAATAAAAAGATGAATGCAGGTGTGGGTTACTGATCCATTTCATAAAACTGATTCATTCATAAACAAAATTGCAACATGGGTTTATCCCACCATCAATCAACTTACAGGTCTGGATTCGCATCAATCTTGCTCACAAAATCTCCAGTTGTAGGATACAAAGAACTTATCAATCTGTTCAGAACAATATCGGTGTCTACATTAAAATATTGTGTGTATGAAGAGATGCTAAATACTCCATTCAAGTTGTTTGTTGGTTGTTGCCCACCTTCATCTGCAAATATCACACAAAACATAATATGATCTGATTTGAGCAAGAGACATCAAACTACTAGTGGATTCTCTCACAAGAGCCAGATTCACCTTAATATACACAAAACATTTGACTTAAACATGTTCTCCATAATGGAAAAAATAATTGATGAATCAAGCTACTGTCAAGACATTGCTTTCATGCAAATGACCTACATAACAAATCCAATGACAAAATACCTTACAAAGCATTCCTATGAATCTGTAGTGCTATACACATCTTGTTACACTACAAAAGGACAGATGTGTGAAACAACCAATACTAAAGTGAGTTTTTTCTTTTCTTGGACACATAACATGCCAAAGCTCAACCACAGTATAATTAGTTCGGGTCCAAAAGCCAAGGTTAGCAGTACTTCATTAAAGTCAAGCACTTGGATCTACATAAAGAATTCTAGTAATCATAGATGTAGAGTGAAATCAGCAGCAAATCAAGATTTTCCTTATAAATAATTGATAACATCTCGTCATGGTCATTACCTAAACAAAAAAATAGAACTTGAAAAGATAAATGTAAATACTAAATCACTTATAAGAGAATGGAAGAATTAAGAATTTATGTAAGTTCTGGATAAGTTATACGAAGTGAAACCTTGATCTATGGAGAACTCTAGGATGGGGCAAACACTTTCAATTTATATTATAAAGAAAGACTATGACTCAATAAATACAGATTGTACAAGCTGCATCATGCCAAAAGCATGAAATATGCATGGTGTTTACATGGACTAGCAAATTGCCCTTGCTTACTATTAAAGGGCCAGGATTTTTTATTTTTTTTTCTGTTGATACCCTAGCATGGTTTTCTGTACAAACTAATGGTTTTTTCTCTTTGAACTCTGTGAATTAGTGGACCTTTTATTTTTCATGTAGTAAAAGGTCATGTATTGACATATGTTCTTTCATATGATGGTGATGATGCTCAGAACCATTACAAAGATCCTTCAGCACTCTTCATTTCTATTTTGAGAAATAAATGTAGATAAATAATTCAACCAAAATTGACAAACTGCATGTATGGTAAAAAAGATTTGAGATTTCCTACTTCAAAATTTGCACGAACGGGAAGTGGGGTGTTTCAGGAGAAAATGGACAGGGGAATCAATAAAGAAAAATGGTTCATAACTCATATCAAATCACATACAGAAAAGTATGGCAATTTTTCTCTTCAAATACAAGTTATCAGAATTTTAATTTTTTTAACCGAGCACAATTGGTTTTACTAGCAAAATAAAATATATAAGATGTTAGGAATATAAGAAAGGGAGCCCTAACTTAACCCAAAATCATGGTCAAAGGTCAAGAGTTGATTCCCACTTATATACCCTTCCACACTTTCATGTGGAACCGATGTGGGATATCGTAACAATCCATCCCCCTTCAAACCGGACGGCACACTCCGGGTGGCAACCCACATGACAAGGCCCGCTTCCCGGGTGGCAACCCCCCTTGGGCCCACATCCAGGGTGGCAACCCCTAGGTCCACCATCGGATAGCCCTTTTCGTAGCCCGCCCGGATCCGGCAGGTCAGACCAAATTGTTAGAAATATAAGAAAGGGAGCCCTAACTTAACCCAAAACCATGTTCAAAGGTCAAGGGTTGACTCCCACTTATATACCCTTCCACACTTTCATGTGGAACCGATGTGGGAAATCGTAACATAAGATGAATGAGCCCGTTGTCTTCCTTGTTATATACAAAGGAGTAAATTAGAACTACCGGCTCCAGTACATATCTGTTGTTCTATACAATGTGTCACAAGTCATGGGTCACCATTCACCTTTCTGACTGAATCATGCCTGAATATCTTTATTTGAAATGGTTATTTGGCTCTTTCAGCTCAAATTGAGAGAGTATCAAAACGCTGTCTGATTGATAGCCATACAGCCAACCACATAGAAATTACTGTTGTTCAACAGAACGAGTACAAGATGCAGTAGCTAAGTACTTCTAAATCCCCATAAAATACAATTAATATAAATAATAAATTCTCCTACATACCACTGGGAGTGACTATGGTTTGGTATCCTTGACTATTGGGAGGAAATATTTGCAAATTTGCCCCAGGAACTGCATGAACTATGAGGTCAAATTAGAGAATGCATTGTAGAAGAGATAACAGAAGAGAATACACAGGAACATTTTCTAAGATCATGTACCTGTTTGGTTAGTGGTTTTCTTATCATCACCAACAACAGCCTGCACATTTCATAGCATTGAAAGATAGAAAATCAAATCCATGCATAATAAAAATCATCAGCTAGCAGCCAATTTCATTTCATGTTAGAACATACATAGCTGAGTTGACTGAACAGATTAACAGTAAACCATACTGGAATGCTAAGGATTATAATGAAGCGATCCCCTGAATCAAAGAGAACCAATCTTGGAAACCAGTATATTATTACAGTTACCAAATCTATTAGAATAATAGACAAAAAAGTTAAAAAACAAAAGAACAAAAAGAAAAACGAAAAAAGAAAGGAAAAAGAAAATCTCATCACAAGTTTTTAACTCATAGAAAAGTTCTCCATCCAACAATTGATCCATGATGAAGGACTTGGAGGAAATCTAATGATAAAATTCATTACTTGTGTTTCTCCACCCAACAATTGATCCATGAAGGACTTGTAAGGAATCTAATGATGAAATTCCTTACTTGTGTAATTAGCTACTGTCATACTTCTAACTACCTAAATGCACTAGATAATAAATTGACCGAAAATTCCAAATGGACCATCAACACATCCAGATAATTCTGTACGTTTTGTTTCTCAACCGCAGAAATCTTCATCCAAATACTTCATTATCATTGAAGATACGATGCAATAGCAGAAGGAAATCCCTCCTAAATGAAGATCGAGTACTCAAAATTCTCAATTTCATCTCTTCGAAACTGCAATTAAATAGGGAACTATTCGGCATCTATCAACTATACCACAATGCGATCACTAAAATCCCGATTTCTAAATTGATTCAAGCTAAAATACAAAGAAAACAAAAACACCAAAATCACAATTGCAGCAACTTGCGCGCACGTAATCATAAATACATCTATGCAGAGCAATTATCATGAGATTTGGATAGCTTACCGGGACAGAGCCAACAAAGTGGCTGCTGGGTATATTGGTGTACGATTCCTCCATTGAAGAATACTTGGTGGTTTAGCAATGCGGAGAGAGTTTCGTGGGAACAATCATACTATGTTAGGGGTAATTGTTTAATTATGGTGAAATATTGGGATGAAATCATAAATATGTGATGAGTTGCAGGTTTCGAGAACGAAGACAAGAAAAAGTAGCCCTAAAAGTGCATACGTTACACGATGCTTAGCTGTGAAGTTTGTGGAATGGATGGTGATTTATTATGAATATTTTTCAAATATTAATTGCAATAAACTGAGGAGTAATTCCCCTCTGAAATAGTTGCATGGATCTCACGTCGGATTTAGGTTGTCTGACCCAATTTTTACTTGGATTAGAGCGAGGGTCGTTTGACCCGATTTTCTCTTTCTTTCTTTTTTTTTGGTGTCTAAATTTTTGAATTTTGGCATGTGTCATTACGTTATGCTAAATTTATCTTTCTACCCAAATTTCAAACATTTAATTCAAAAAAAAGATGCTAGTTTTGATACATTTTGTACATGAACCATTACGTTATATTACAAATACATTTATGTTATGTTAGACCTACATTTGTGTTATATTATGCTAGGTGGGTCTAGCATAACACAAAAGTAGATCTAACATAACATAGATGTAGGTCTACTGGAGTGAATTTGAGTATATTTGAGCGCGGATACCAGACGCGTGAGGACACGTGAAATGCGTGTGGGGACACGTATTTTGGCGCGTTGACCGGATCAACCCTAGTGCATGGATCCTAAATCCATGTGTCTAACTCATATAAATTTTTATCTAAAGTTAGATATTTCATTTGCCAAAATATATGTTAATCTAATGGCTTTAGGGCGGCATTTCAATTGTTTTTAGATTTTTATCAATATATAAAATAATATCATAAAAAGTTATAAAAAAAATAATAATAATGAAGGTTGTTATGTTAGGCCACTTGATGTCTACTCTTTCTTCTTGGAGAACTACGCTTGGACCTTGGTTCATGAATTTAGTTGGATTTATAATTTTTAACAACCTTAAAGTTATATTTTCTTCATTGCTTTGAGGTTCGATATTAGGTTGGCCAGGTTTGACTGAAAGTTTAAGGGGCCGTTCACTTTGATGGTTGGGATTGTTTAGTGTGGTTTAAAAAAGTGGGATTGCACTGTTCGATTAGGATTAAAAAAAGTTAATTTGAGTGTTTGGTATGCAGGTTATGTTATGGGTTTATTGTAATTTTTTGTTTGGTATGAATGTTTGTAAGTTTGGTAAAATTGGTTTGTTTTAAAAAATGTTATTTGGTATATAGGTTATAATGTTAAAAAATGTGAAAATACCTAAATGCCCTCATTCTATATTTAATTGAAAATTTATTATTTTTATTGTTAAATTAAGAATGCAATTGAAATGGTTGAGAAAAAGTCTCCGATCCTCAATTCATCTTCTTCCACTTTGCCAAGGTAATTCATGGCCATTCTTCATACTCATCAAAAGCTCTGTATCTGCAACAAATTAAATGTGGGAAAACAAATTCTTAACAAAGCCCACAAAACTATGTCACAATTAAGGTGATGGTAAGATCAAAAATTCCCATAAAATCCAATGTGGGATATCAATACATACACTGTCTTTGAAGACCCTTTTCCAAGAATCTCATTGTACTGCAATCAGGAAACAAAAAAGGAGCAACAAACAAACAAAAATGAAATCTTGAAAACCCAAGAAATATAACCTAAAAATTGGTAATTTTCATGAAAGAACAGAACAAGATTCATTGAGCTTCTTACCCTTCCATATCTTCTAGTGGGATCAATTTCTACAAACTCAGAATCCTCTGAATCAAGAGCAATGACACCATTCATTTCTTCTAATCCACAACTTAATTCTCTCACTCTAACTTCTTCCTTCTCTGCTGTTTTGGGGTGAAGAGAGAGAAAGGGAGAGAAGGAAATTTATTATGAGCCCACAAATTGAATAAAAATACCAGAAATCTACAAGTTCTAAAAATCAAGAAAAATAAGAAAAAGAAAATACTACAAGCATGATTTTTGTGGAAGAAGAGGCCTTGGAATAATTTGCAGAACTTGGAATCGGAGATGTAACTATTTCAAACTAGAAGGGCATAATGGTACTTCTATTATGAATAGTAAGGGTTTTTTTTGTCATTTCAAAGCATATTACTGTAGTGTTTGGACTAAACCCACCAAATTTGGTGGGTTTAGTATCCCTCTTCTAACACAGCCCAATCATGCGAATTGTCCAGCCCAAACCCAGAGGATTTTTAAAACCCGGGTCGTAAACAATCAAAGTAAACGTGAGTTTAGGAAGTAAACATGCCCTAAGGGTTTACAAATCCACTAAAAATGGTGAGTTAATAATCCCTTTATTGAAGTTCAACACCAACCCAATTTTCAGGGTTAAAAACATTTTCTCATCCGAACTATACGTGATTTTACACTTTTTTGTATAAACTTTGAAATGTTGCACTTTGCCGTATGAACTTTAAATTTGGTGCAGTTTACAGTATTGAACAAATCTTAGTCATACACGTGTCCTAAATCAACGATCAAACTTTATCTGATACCGTAAAATGCATCAAATTAGAAGTTCATACGGCAAAATGCAACATTTCAAAGTTTATACCAAAACGTGTAAAATCGGGTATAATTGGGATGGGAAAACATTTTTAACCCCAATTTTTATTACCCAAATGTCCTTATTTTTTAGGGAAAATTTCAATTTTAGTCCATTTAAAAAATCACTGTCCAATTTTCGTCCACCATGAAAGCGGTATTCAATTTTAGTCTAATTGAGCCAAAAATCGTCACTATTTGGTCCATTTTTAGTTTAATTGGACTAAAATTGAAAACTGAAAATTGAAAACCACTTCCATGGTGGACGACATAGTGACAAAAATGGACCAAATAGTGACGATTTTTGGCTTAATTGGACTAAAATTAAAAATTGCTTCCATGGTGGACGAAAATTGGACAGTGCCTTTTTAAATGGACTAAAATTGAATTTAACCCTTATTTTTTAACATGAAATGTCAGAAGTAGTGTCAACTTTATGTATAACTACAATGATTTTATATAAGGAACACATTCATCGGTCATCTCCTCTAAACATCCAGGTGAATTATTGTTGTTCAATGCATTAGTAGAAATATCGATAATCAAAATTTGATGCAGTGAATTCAAAGTTGATATGGGCTAAAAAGGGATTGGGCTGGCAAAAGTAAAGCCCAAGAGAAAATAAGGAGAGAAAGCCCATAAAGATTGAGCTCATTTTACTCTTGGAGACCCTTTTCCATCATAAGCCCAATAACTAATATGTATAGGAAAAAAAAAAAAAGCAAATGAAAAGTGGGGAGGCAGGCATCAGAAAAAAAACAATCATACTTTTACAAATGGCGTCGTCTGTGAGAACCGGAGGGGAAGAAGTGAGTCTCTTCCTTCCTCATCGTTCATAATTTGTTGCTCGTTCACTGCCCTCTACCCTTCGTTCAGATTCCGACATCGGCCACCTGTCTTCAACATCATCCTTTTCTTCATATATTTCTCTGAAATCGTAATTATCTCTAAAGGGAAGAAATTCTAACTTTCCTTTTTATGTTTATTTATGTCTGGAATTTGCAGTTTGATGAGAAATTTTCAATAACTTTGAAATAGGTTGCATCTCCATAGTATTAAAACCATAGTCATGCCTTTTATATCAAAGAAATCTAAAGGAACTTGATGTGTTTTGGATGATGTATTCTTAACTTTGCTGGATGTTGATTTCTTAAAGTTTAAAAGGGTTTTGTGATGCAATGGTATGATTTCGTATCAATCTTAAGAATCTGCAAACAAAGTGTTTGATGAAATGTCCCAATGAAATTTTGTGTTGATTGGATTTTTAAGATTGTGGTAATGTTCATTTCTTCCAAGTTTCAGGCCTTCTGCAGCACATTAGTTCGGATAGCTATCAAACCTACAGATCTAAAGCACATTCATTATCTGAAGCACATTTGAAAGTTATCATCCATGTCTCTGAGTTGAGTGAAGATCTGCGAAATAAAGCTTTTGTGATCCTGCCCCACCTCAATCGCGTTCGGGTCAGGGTATATTGTTCACGGCCTGGATCTCCTGGAGGGTGACCATGCTGGAGGATGCTATTTTGAAGGGCCCGTCGCCGATAATCACCATGTAGTTAGGACGGCAGTCGGATATTCCGGTCCCAGTTCTGCAGACGTAAGGGAAGGGGATCTTGACGGTCTGGCCGACATCGACGGTGGAGAGAGGGAGGTTATCGGCGCTGAGGACGGAGCGGAGGTTCTTGACGTTGAAGAAGCGTTGCACGACGGAGATGGTGGTGGCATTGGGGAACACGTAGTCGACGATGGCAGTTATAGGTGGCACCGCCGGTGTTGCAGCGGAAGGGCTTCACGGATGTGAGGTTTGATAAAGAAACGGCGATGAAGAGAAATAGAGTTGACAGTAAAAACCTCTTGGAAGGTCCCATGATTTTCTGCTCTCTTTCGGACAAGAAAATAAATGAGAAATGGGAAGAAAGTGTGAGGATAGAGATTGGATTGGAATGTGGACATGGAAATTTCGTTGACTTTACTATTTTACCCGGTCGCAGCTCGGCACGATAGTAGCTCTGCCAAGTGAAGGATTGCAGTCCTGCTGCACCTCCAGTTTCAGTTCTGCATCTCCTCAAGCTCTGCTTTATTTCTCCAGCTGGTTAAGTCGCCAGAGCTCTCCCTTTGTCCAGATCTGCCGAAGCCTCGCTTATCGCCAAGTCTACACAAGTCTGTCAAAAGGATCATTTATGTCGGTTAAGCTGCCAAAGCTCCACCATTCTCCATCTCTGTCGATGACTCGTTGTAGCCCTGCTTCTCGTCAAGTCTACACCAAGTCTGATAAGAGGCCTTTCGAAGCCTATCAGCCATCTCTCGGAACTGACGTTGAAAGATCTGTAAAATTGGATACCCTCATCTACAGCTCTACTTGTCGTAGTCTGTCGGTAATTCTGTTCTCTATAGCAAGTTTCAACTCTGCTCGCTAAACCTCTTCTCGCTACAGCCGAGCTCAATGCGTCTCTTCTCACGACATATAGTTCCACTTCATTCCATTTGCTCAATTAATTGTTTATTTCTATTTTCTGATTGTTAATTATTAATTTTGATGATTGATTTTTAATCTCGATTATGAATATTCTTTGAAAGATATTTTAATATTTAATTTTTGCATTCTTAGCTTCATAACTCATTTTTTGAATCCACTATGTTTGTTTAGAAAATTAGATTTGCTAGCTTTCAGCTCAAGTCAAATCTGCTATACTACATGAAGTCTTATTTTATCTTGTCTGCTAGGTGAAATCTTATCTGTTATACCATGTTATGAACTCGGATTTGGATTCCATAAAAATCAGCCGTAGAATTTTGAATCAGATATGCTCGGGTATTCCTCTTCCGTAAAAATCAATTCTTAAATGAGATCTGCTCAATTAAGTGTGTGAATTTTGGGTCTGCTCAGATCTGATCTGTTAGATATGTGAATTGTCTTTCAAATCAGATTGGTTTTGCTCAGATCTGCTCTAAATCAGATCTGCTAATTGAATCAGATTGGCTTTGCTCAAATCTGCTCTAAATCGAATCTGCTAATTGAATCAGATATGTGAATTGTCTTTCAAATCAGATTGGTTCTGCTCAGATCTGATCTGCTAGATATGTGAATTGTCTTTCAAATCAGATTGGTTCTGCTCAGATCTATTCTAAATCAGATCTGCTAATTGAATCAGATATGTGAATTATCTGCTATAAATTGAATTTTCTAAATTATTTTCAGATCTGTCAGTTATCAGTTCTATTTCGAAGCTACCGATAAGATGTGGAATTATAGGTCTCTCAGATTCGTCAGTTATCGGTTTCGTTCAATCCTAAAATCGCGGTATCATTTTACGTCTTCCTGGCAGAGGCCAGACTTCTACGTCTGCGTCATCCTCTGACCTGCGGAGCAGAGACTCAGTCAACGCGGTCTCATTTTACGTCTTCCTGGCAGAGGCCAGACTTCTACGTCTGCATCATCCTCTGACCTGTGAGCAGGGACTCATCCAATATGGTCCTGATAACTGTTTCTTGACATAGGTCAGACCTCCGAGTCTGCACTCATCCACGACAAATTAACGTGAAGCTCCGAGTTGTAAAATCCACTCTCCCAGTGTATGTCTGAAGCCTCGCTGCTCACGGTGTTCCATGATCGACTTCCATGCGGGGTTAAGCTGTGAAGCTCTGTCTTTGCCCAGCTCTACTTCGATCTAGGACCCATGTACGGTGAGAAGAAAAGACTAATGGTGGCCCAGAATTTTTGAAAATAAGGCCCGAAAAATTAGGCCATGATTGTAGAAGTAGAATAACTTGGTAACTCCTCGTCGGGCCAGCTCTGCAGATAAGTATTTCTGGTCTGCATGGTCAAAACAGTTCTGCATAAACTGATTTGAGCCATACTAAGGGGGGAGTGGTTGATATGAGCTAAAAAGGGATTGAGTCAGCAAAAGTAAAGCCCAAGAGAAAATTAGGAGAGAAAGCCCATAAAGATTGAGCCCTTTTTACTCTTGGAAGCCCCTTTCCATTCATAAGCCCAATAACTAATATGTATAGGAAAAAAAAAAAAAAAAAGCAAATGAAAAGGGGGGAGGCAGGCATCAGAAAAAAAAAAACAATCATACTTTTACAAAAGTGTAAGAAGAATGGATTGAAGACCTTCTTTCTTCTCCATCATGATTCTTTCCCCCATCCCCTTCTTCTCCACCCTAGTCCCTAATTCTTCCTCCACCACCCTAGCCATTATGTATGTGCTTTTCTTGCTTATGTGTTTATCTACAATATTTGTGGGATCGGATCAGATGGGATTGGTCAATCCAACTGGTTCAACTGCAAACATATCACTGATTCAGTCCCTTTGCACCTAAAAAACTCTCTAAATCCTTTTACACCCCGAAAACCGTCTCCAGTCTCTTTGTACCAAAAAACTGTCTCAATCCCTTTACATCCAAAAAAAAAAACTTAAACTAGTCATTGGTCCGATCTCTTTATATCCAAAAAAAAAAAAAAAACCATCTCTGGTCCCTTAAAGAACTGGTCATTGGTTTGGTCCATATACTACCAAAAAAAAAACTACTACTACTCCTACTCCTACTACTACTATTTCATGCAACTATAGTTATCAATATATTATATTTTGACAAAATATCAAAATATATCCATACTCACTTATTAAGAAGTGTTTTTAGGACGACATCTTCATCTTGCTCTAATAAATATTCAAAACTTATCGAGGTCATTTTCAGCTCGGTCTTAATAACCTCATCACTATCTCTCAAATTTTTCTTCTCTCAAGAGGCACATATCTCTTTCAAGAATCACAGGAATCACAAAAATCCAACAATCAAGTAATATTACAAACCCTATTGTTGAGGTAATAGTTGGAATTTGAATGTTTCATAAACCCTATTTAGTCAATCGTGCACGGTCGGCCGTGTCCCAAGACACGGCCGTGTGCAGTTGCACAGAAATGTGTAGACAGCCGCACACGGCCGTGTCCTAGGACACAAGTCGACCGTGCGCATGCTGCCTACTCCTTTAGGGCACTGACGCACAGCGTGCTCCTAGGCACGGTCAACCATGCGCGATGGGTTGCAAAAAAATTTTTCCTTTAATTTGTGCTAATTATTCAATTCTTTTTATTGTTTAGCTTGATGGGTTTCTCAATAGCAATATAGTACGAAGGTTATTGGGAAGATTTACAATATCTAAATGGTACTCAAACAGTTATTAATCTCCAAAGATTTAGATATAAAGATTTATTGAGCTCAATTCATGAGGTCGTGCTTGTGGACATGAATTATTGGGAGTATTTGATCCATTCTCTAGTGGAAATTATTGGAATATTGAAGAGAAAAAAAATCAAGAATGATTTGGATATGCAATATTGTTTTTCTGAGTATGATGGACTTTTGGTTGTCTTCATTTCATTGAAAATGATGGACGTCGGAGTGTAAGGTGGATCCTTTTATCATGAACAACAACAAAGTTCAATATATGAGGAGTATAATCAAGGTGGTGAATGTTTTAATCCGTTCACTGAGGACGTCCAAAAAATGAAAAAAGATGACTTTGTACTCGAGGAAGATGTTGAGGCAGTGTTGGATGAGGAGCAACGAGAGGCATATGAGCAATTTTGCTATGATATAATGAGAGTTGAGTGGTTTATTCCAGACATACCTTTATTCGCTTCTTCAGAGATTGAGCAAGCTCCACAGGGTCTGCAAAAAGGATCGACGTTTGGTAGTAAGGTTGAACTCAATAATGCAGTCGGGTATTATCATTTGGAAAATCAAGTCGAATTCCATGTGGACCACTCAGACAAACACCGATGGTTCGTGAAATGCAATCAAAAAAGTTATCTGTTAATACTGTCGGTATTAGAAAAGTATGGTATTTGGAAAATCGGCAAAATTGTCTTGCCTCATACTTGTTCATATGAGCTGAATACTAGTGCTCCCGGTAGACTTCTGTGTACTTTAATTCGAGATTATTTCATCCAGAGGCTCCGAAAAGATAAGTCTGATCTCGCTCCTAGGGACATCATTCGATAAATGAACGCACGACATGGATTGAATTTGAGTTACAGGCATGCATTGAATGCAAAACGTCATGCAATGAGAAGTGCATACGGTGATCCGAAGACGTCATTCAGCATGCTTCCAGCTTACTTACAGGTGTTGAAGGAATGTAATCTAGGTACATATACTGCATTAGACACTCAGAAGAATGAGAAATTCAAGTATGTGTTTTTTGCGTTTGGCGCATCCATTGCCGGATTTCAGTCATATTCAAGACCTATTATAGTTGTGGATGGTTGTCACTTGAAGGGGCAGTACAAAGGGATTGGATTCGCTGTTGTGACGAAAGATGGAAACGATCAAATTTTTCCCTTGGAATTGGGATAGGTAATGTCGAGAACGATGAATCTTGGACATAGTTTTTGTTTAAACTCTGAAAAGCATTTGGTTGCCCAGACGGCTTGGTTATTGTGTCTGATCAACACGTTAGCATCGGTAATGCCATAAAGAATGCATATCCTAAAGCAACCCATGATCTTTGTTGTTTCCATCTTCAGCAAAATCTAGTCAAATATGGATCACATTTGGTCGGACTATTCCATAAGGCTGGATACTATTACGAGGAATGTGAATTTGATAGGTATGTCAAAGTTCTATAAGATTACTTTATTTCAATATATTCATATCTATTTTAAATGTCTGACTAAAAGTTGATTTTTGTAAAGGTACATGTCTTTAATCAACTCCAGTGAAATCCAATGTGCGATTGACTGCTTGAAAAAAGTTAACCCCTTCAGGTGGTCCCGTGTGAAATGCCCCGTTTGAAAATTCAACTTCATAACCTACAATGCTGCTGAGGTGTGGAATGCTCGTCTCATCTGGGCAATAAAGTTACCCATTTGTTCCTTCTTGGAGCTGCTCGAAGGGTTATTGAAAAATGGTTTGCTGAGAGGAGGTTGGGGGCTGATGAAAGAGAACAATCTTTCACGAAGTTTGGACACGATAAATTATCTGACCACATGCGACAGGGGTGAGCAATAGAGGTCCAAAGGATGGGACGAGGCAAATTTAAGGTTACGGATGGGTGAAAAAAAATTTTGGTGGGCCTCACGCCAGATAATGTGTGTAGTTGTATGTTTTTCCACCCGAGTTGATTTCATGCGTACATGCATGTGTAACTACTAGGTTCAATAATAGCTTTGGTTGTCATTTATAGTCATGTTTTTACTTATTTTTGTGTGGTAAGTGTGTTTGGTTGCCATTTAATGTCATGTGTTTATTGTTTGTCTTGTGTTGGAGTAGTGTTGCGAAGGAGTTGGTTGCCTCATACGTTTTCCCTTATTACACGACCCACTGGTTGAGGGGGATGTGGGCTGGTGAAGTTCTACATGTGCCCGATCCGACAGATTGGTTATTGATGATGAGACGCGTAAATTTGTATGTGTCGCGCCAGATCAACCAAAACAGGCCTAGTCGATCGAGAGGCAAGCGAATACCTTCTACTGGTGAACAGTTGAGAGTGCAACGAACTGACACTACATTGTGTAGTCGTTGTGGTCAACCTGACCATAATGTAACCACATGTACTCAATATATTCTCTCATCCACTAAGTACAACAGTGTCGATCCCGACCATGAAGGTGGCCTGACCGCCCACCAAGATGGAACGAAGACAAGAAGAAAGAAAAAATGTTCTATTTGTGGTTTTGAAGCACACACCAAAAGAAAGTGCCCTATGTATTTGAGTCGGGATCATGATGCCTGTGAGTGACATATGTTAAAGAGTTTTTCAAATGTTTATAATAAATGACTCATTCTATTTAATGACTCATGAAACTGGAATTATAAAATAATGAGTGACACTTATGTGCCCTAGGGGCATGATGTCCCCAAATTAATCATCATATGGTGTTAAATATATACTCTACATATATTATGTATATATTTTTCAGGTATCACATGTATACTCTTATATACATATGATACCTATAGAATATATTTATAACACCAAGAAACATAATACCTGTAAAGTATATATATAACACCTGAAGGACATGTATAACACCTAAATTTGTGCCCCTATATGCCCCAGGGGTATATAAGTTTTTGTCTAAAATAATAGTTAACAATGCAATACAACACTAAATGAGATGCTATTACTCAAACCAATCGTCTGACACAGTGTTAGAGTCTGTGGAATATTTATATACCATATATATGTCATCCACCTCTTGATGTCTTCGATCCCCTATGCTTCTCAAGGGTCGTCTTTGGCCACTCTCACAACATCCCACTTTCAACAACCAGTAGCGCCCACGACCCACAAGAATGGTTGTCATCTTGCTTGTAAAGGAGACCCTCTGTTAAAAAGGACAATTGGAACTTGTTCGTACCTGGTGGAATCTTTCGCCCCTACGCCCATTTTCTCATAATAGTCACAGTACTCCATCAATTGGGGCAGAATACGACGAAGTGGCAGGGTCTGCTTGTATCTCTACTCTGGAATCTCTGGGGTGTACCGATGCCTCAAGCTGTCAACCATAACTATTCGCGGCTTCTCCAGATCTATCTCACATGCAACCCAATAATAATATATATCGATAAATAACAATATGAGATATTGATATATTTGTATTTCTTTCGTTATTAATTTATGCACAATAATCTATATCTATACTAAAGGAATAACCAAGAGTGACACATGTCACTCTCTGGTTAATCCTATTTAATTACATTTTAATTTTAAATCAATTCATTTAATATTTATAATTTATTGTAATAGTGCATTTAATGAGATAATAATAATAATTAAATAGCAAAATGTTAATAATTATGATTGATTGTAAATTATGAAATTTTAGACAAACATATTAATTAAAGTTGATATTTGCAATTACAATAGATAATAATTAAAATTTTCGTACAATTAAATTTAAATTACATACTAAATAAATTAAAAATTAATGAAAAGTAATAATAATTAAATTTATTTATAAATAACAATTTTTAAAAATTTTAATTAATATTTATATATCGTGTGATACACGGGACTTACGCTAGTATGTATATATATATATATATATGGACAGTCTACAATTAATATCAATATTTTGCAATATTGTATTTTATATAATATCAATGAGTTGGTCTTGTGTGCACCAAATGCACATACAATTAGGGTCAGGTCCGGGCCCACCGGATCCGCGCACTTTTTGTTTTCAAAATTTTATTTTTTCGATTCAAACTGTTACCTTTGTATTATATGGGTGTGACCTTTATGTTATACAAGTGTGGCCTTTATGTATAGATGCGGTGACCTTTATATACTCTAATTGAGAAAAAAAAAAGAATTATAACAAAATTTATACATATTTACCTTTATGAGATATTAGCTGCACCTTTATGTAATATTAGTTGCGCCTTTATGTGATAATACTTGTACTTTTATGTTATATATTAAGATACAACTAATATCACATAAAGATGTGTAATATCACATAAAGGTATGTTAATCTTAAAAATGTGCTGAAAATTTTCATTTTTTTCCAAGTTATGAATTATAAAGGTCATGATATTTGTACATAAAAGTCACAAGAATACAACATAAGAGTCACAACGGTAGAACATAAAGGTCTCAACCTGAAGACAAAAAACTTGAAAATCTTAGTTTTTCCTAAGTATGTCACATTCTTACAACATAAATGTTACAGCCTGAAGTAGAAAAAAAGAAGAGAAAAACTCAGGTGCACGGATTCGGGTCGGTTGGGTCGCTCCAGTTGCAACAATACAGATTCATGCACCTGATGCATAGGAGAATTTGTCAATATCAATACTTTACAATAATTATTTTTGTTGAAAGTATATATCGAAAAAAATATTTGCGTGATAATATTTTTTGTTGATTAATATTATTTAAATATATATAATAGTAATTAAATTGAAATGTGTATTGAAAGTATATAAAAACGAGTCAATTTTGTATTTAACAAGATATTTTATCGCATATAATAATTAATAAAAGAGAGCGATATTTGCTTTTCTTATTTTTTATCTACATGAAATGTGATATTCAAGTAAACATGATTTGACAGGATTTAAGAGAGGGGAAAAAGATAATGCAGTGAAAGATATGTTAACGACAATTCATTCTAATATTTTAAATTGACACTTAGCTTATCTAAACAAAAAGTTATTTTTCCCACAATATAAAAGCGCGCTGATGGAGAACGCTTTCTTTGTGGAGCTCTGGACAAGTAGACAACTCAATCTTTTCATCCTGCTGCTACCACTCACCAACTGCACTGCACTCGCCTGCTTCGCACCATCTCTCTCTCTCTCTCTCTCTCTCTCTCTCTCTCTCTCTCTCTCTCTCCCTCCCTCTCTCCCTCTCTCCTCTCTCTCTCCCTCTCTCATATATATATATAATATATATACAAGGAAATATAATACTGTAATATCTGTTTTTTGTGAATCTAGCTATCTATAGAATTTCAGGCGGTGAAACATTCGCGTTGAATCAGAAAAAATGTCGCAAGGTAAGACCACGCTTAAATGCAATCCAATTCACTGATTATCATGCTGTATTCCTTTTTTGATAGTATTCCAACGAGCAGATGAACATTCAAGAATCCTGTTAATCTGTTGTTTATTTTCACGTTATTGATGTTGCATCGTGTTCATTTGAAGTTACTTGAGTATATCTAGGAGTATTTATAGTTTTCTGATCTTTTGAATTTAATAAAGATGGAGATGGATCGGAAAAGACTCTGCTGTCTCCGTATGATGAGGCGATGGACGCTTTGTCTTCATTGATAACGAAGCGCACCCGTGCAGATAAGAACAACATGGGAGATTGCTTTGAGTTATTAGCTGATTATCTTAAGGTAGGCATTCACTTACTATGCCTGCTAATTAGTGATCTCTTGAAGGGTAATATTAATTCATGTGTTCAACTATTGTTGTGTTTCTTCTTTCTTGATGAAATATAGATTTTGGAATTAGAGGATTCAATAAAACAGATGAAGATTATTCATGTGGCAGGCACCAAAGGAAAGGTGAGCTAGAGGATTTGGTTAGTGTGTTGAGTTTCATGGAGTTTGAGATGATAACAAATCATGATGGTATTTTATTGAGATCAGTAGTGATATAGCTTTTATTTGGTGTCTTGAACGTGAAGGGATCAACTTGCACTTTCTCAGAGTCTATTCTTCGTAGTTGTGGCTTCCGAACTGGACTTTTCACTTCTCCTCACCTCATTGATGTTCGAGAAAGATTTAGATTGGACAGGTAAGTGCTTACAAATGACAACATATTAGACTGACTTCTACCTTTTTATTGATTGCTACATTACTTTGAAGTGGTTCAGTGTGAAAGAGATGACAACAAATTAAAATCTTAATTCTCAAATCATGTTTTTTGTTTCCCTTTTCCCTCTTTAAATTTCAGTATAGATATCCCTGAAGAGAAGTTTCTGGAATACTTTTGGTGGTGTTGGGATCGACTGAAGGCAAGTACACTGCTTGTTCCACAATATTTTCCAGCCTATTTACTTCTAGATTATTGGGTTTTTGGAAATTCATAACCTGGCTAATCTCTTAGATCATAGACAGACATGCTTTCCTTACTGAATCTTAAGCAATATTCATGTTATACTTTTACAAGGATACCTGAAACACATCAATGTTTTTTAAAATGCATGTAGCAGTTAGTTCATTTGTTTATGCTTAGAAGGTGGATGTTGTCAATTTTGTGCTAGAAATTCTGAAGACGTACATGATCATACTTATGCAGCCAAAGCTGCCACTCGAATCAATTAGACCAATATTAGTTAAGTTACCTTAAGTGAATGTCATATCTTTTTGTAATTTTTTAGTTGTCCAACATCTTGTATATGCAGCCTCTGTCAAGGAATGCAAGTTTCTAAGAGTTAAGAGCTTCAGACTACGGATGCCAGTGCCACTCTGTAAAATCAGATTTGTAAATGACAAAACTGTAACCTGAACTATCCTTTAGGCCTGTCTATTAAAATGGAAAATCGGCTCAAGTTTCTTACAGATTTATAATTTCCAATCTTTTCAACAGGGCTGGATAATCTATTATTTAAATCTGTTAAGTCTAGTAGTCTTTCAATGTTGAAGATGAAATCTGTATTCAGTTCAAAAGATGTGGTACATCTGCTATATTCCTGCTTTGTGCTACATATTTCCTACTTCTATATCTTTTTGTCACTTTGTAGGAAAAAACCTCAGCTGTGGTGCCTATGCCAACATATTTTCGCTTTCTTGCTTTGCTGGCCTTCAAGATATTCGCAGCTGAGCAGGTTATTTTTAAGCTGTACCATGTGATACATTGCACCTATTTGGGAAATTTTTATCTCATCTTGGCATTATTGTACCCAGGTTGATGTTGTCATTTTGGAAGTTGGTTTAGGTGGAAAATATGATGCTACAAATGTGGTATGCATCAAAAATCATTTCTCCAACTTTTATACTCAATCATGAATTTATTGCCTGCTTGACTTGCAATTTCCTTTGAAAAGGTTTACGGTTACTAATATCAGAATGATTGGCCATTGACATTCTTTTAGGTTGAGAACCCAGTTGTCTGTGGTATAACTTCTCTAGGGTATGACCACATGGAGATTCTCGGTTAGTGCTTTCTCTTCATCATGTTTCTGTTGCAAAATCAGATTCCTATGTTCCACAAATATACTGCTTTAGATAGAAGTTTAATAGGTGCTGGCTTTCCAGTTGGAATATCTGAGTCTTCATCATTAACATGAAACTGGGAGAAAGGAAGGGGGGATTATGTTTGGTTGGCAGGCTGGATGAAGGTTAGAATCACTGGGGAGATTGTGTGATTCATCCATGTTTACAGGAATTTATTTCATATGAAACAATTAAATAATTTATGTGATACAATTTTCTTTTGGCATTACTTATGTTTGGCACTGATACTAATAAACTAGGAATGATGCCAATAATGTATGATCTTTTACTTTACTGGTTGATTTCAATAGTGATAGTGACTATGAAACTGAAATTTTTTCTGGGTGTTAATCCTCAAAAATAGCTTGTATAGGTGTTTCCTAAACTCATAAAACAGACCTATTTTCTGTTTCATTGTGTGAGTATGTGTGTGTGTGGAAAATAAGTATTGCTATTCAGTTCTGTTACATTGATTGGATACCTTGGGCAGGAAATACACTTGGACAAATTGCTGGGGAAAAGGCTGGCATTTTCAAGGTTTGACACTGTTCAGTAATTTGAAATTGTTTCCTACATTTGATGAATGGTTGATTCCTTTTTCTATATTTCTTGTTCATTTGTTTTCTTTAACCCATGCTTCTGTAATTAGAGAGGTGTTCCAGCCTTTACTGTGCCACAACCTGAAGAAGCAATGAGTGTGCTTGAACAGAAGGCCTCAGAGCTGGATGTGAGTTCATCTTTCTACAGACACTGATAATCTGCTAAATTGGAGTTCGTGAACTTTTAGTCTAGCTATTATATTTATTGTTGAGTAATTTATTACAATACCTGATCGACATGCTGAGGGCAGAGTACTTCTTGTACTAGGATCAAATAATGATTTCTCTTCTTTGCTTTCGAGGCTATCTCTAGATTGCAAAAATGTGAAATTGTGTTCTGAGAATGAGGGACGCGGCCTATGAGATCAAATATATAAAAGTAAGTTGAGTAAGATGAAAAGGGAAGAATGGATCAGTAACACCTTTGCAAGCCCTGTTTTCATAAAATTTGAGCTGTTCAACTCAGAGTGTGTAGGGTATTACCATTTGGCCAGGGAACATTTCGCCTCATGATTTCTGGTGTTAATGGGTTTGTTTACTGAATATACACTTTTTTTTGTTTGTCTTTTTCTGAACTAATACATTCCAAGGGTGCGTAAGACAAATGAAATATACACTGAGTAAAGATAATACATGATAATGCTAACAGGTAAATCTACAAGTAGCTGCTCCTTTGGATCCTAACCTACTCAGCAGCTTGCATCTTGGACTTGAGGGTGAGCATCAATATGTAAATGCAGGCCTTGCAATTGCACTATGCTCAACTTGGCTTCAGAGGACTGGTCATGTTGGAATCAATTACTTAAACCAGACTGTAAGTTCTATCAAACATGCTTCACATTATTAGACCATTACTCTATATGCTCAACCATTTTTCTGTTTATGGCGTGGAAGTAGACCTCTCTTCCTGAGGAGTTTATCAAAGGGCTTGCTACCGCTTCTTTGCAAGGACGTGCTCAAATTGTCTCCGATCAGTTCATTGAGAGTGAGAGCTTAGAAGATCTTGTGTTCTACTTGGATGGTGCCCATAGTCCAGAAAGCATGGACGTGTGTGCAAAATGGTTTTCCCTAGCAACCAAAGAAGATTATAGCTCTTCATATAACCAGGCTTTCGGTGACAGTAAGAGAACACAAGAGTCAGGACAAAATGGACTGATCAGAAAAACTCCTACTCAGGTACTGCTTTACAATCATATATAACTTTGATTAATCTGAATAGTTAGGCTAATAATTGGTATGTTGTTCAAAGATGCTTTGGCAGCAAAATTGTAAATGGTTTCCGTTATAGACACTCCTTGTGCAAAATAATTGGGATTTTCATTCATCTGTTTATAAGGAATCATTCTTTGACTGATCTAAGAGTGAGAGATTTCTTTATGCATGTAACTATACAAAGTCTGCTCAATTTGGGAGTCCTTTCATTTTGAAAGGTAGATATGAATTTTTCTATGATCACTTGTTATCTATTACATCCTATCTTCCAAGAAAATTGAGTTTGAAAATAGCCTTAAGATTTTACATAGGCAGATCTCTTGAATAGAATTCCAGAGAACTATTTCTCACAGGGCCTTAAAACTCCCCAGACTGATACAAGTTACCAGCAAAGGTTAGACAGCTAGAATTTCACATCGATAAGGTGGATAGCCCCAACGTGGTTCAAAATATATTCATGTCTCCTCCTCCATATCATTCAGTCTTGGTGCTAATCTGTGTGATATGATCTTTAGAAGCTTTTGGTGGTAGGTGACCAAGACCAAATTCAGATAATAGACATAAGTACCTTCTTTTGCCTCCTGTCCAGAAACAAAGAGGCTTCTAGCCTTCTATCCATGATGAATGGTTAAGTATTGATGCTTGGCATCAACTTTTCATTAAGGGGAGTTTCTGTAAGTATCCCTAGTATCTCATAGAATGTAGTTAATTCGTGGAAGCTGATCTTGGTTTCATGAAGCTTTAGTCCGCCTGAGAGATATTTGGTTCTATCTCTTATTCATGCAAAAGAAGCTTCATATCCTGTAGCAAAATTAAACCTTAAAGTGAGCTCAGAATCTTCTCAGAAAGGACAATTATTAAATACGGGAAATAACTTCTAGTTATCACAATATTTATGTTCTCAGTTTTACTTGGAATTGACCCCAAGCACTTAATGAAATTGCTAGATGACATACAGGTGCAGAAATTTTAGTGTTTTTATGAGCAAACATTTTTTCCATCTAACTCATCCTCATCTGGTTGCAGCTATGTTCAGATGACAGCTAGTGTGGCATTGTTGTTTGGTGATGCATTACTTATTTCAAAGATATCTTTCCTGATTGCTTTGATGATACCTATGTTTTAATACTAGCTTATGTATGATATTTTTTTAATAAATTAAATTGGTTGGAAGTTGAAAGACTAGTTACATGCCCTTTTCTGAGCTGGTGTTTCAGACTTAGTAAGCTCTGATAATTAGACCATTTCAGCGACCACAGTCTGGATTTCCTCATAAGTAGGGTTTTTAGACACTCATTTATAGGCATATTGTCTCTATGGTTCTGTCCCCATATAATCTTTCTCTATAGCATGAGTTTGTTATGGATGCTGATGACTTTAATTTATGGCAAATGTGCAGATTTTGTTGTTCAATTGTATGTCCGTGAGAGACCCTCAGCTGCTTCTTCCACGCTTAATTAATGCATGTGCTAGTCATGGTAAATACCAAGTTTGCCAAGTTACTTGTCTACTTGCTGCAAGATGAAGTCATAGATGAAGGAAGATGCATTGAACACTAAAATATGAAAAATAATGCAAAATGGTTAATTATCAAACTACTATAAGTTGACTTTTTGGATATGGGTTAAAAATGGCCCCACCCCCACTCCCACCATAAAAATAAAAATAAAAAAAATTAAAGAAATAGAAAGATACAACCACTTTTAATGCTTTGTGCATTTATGATTTCAGGAGTTCACTTTAAGAAGGCATTATTTGTTCCAAACACATCAGTATATAACAAGGTGGGCACTGCAGCCTCACAGTCACCTGCACCTGATGATCACGTTGATGTGTCGTGGCAGATAGCTCTTCAAAGAGTATATGAAAGCATTGGGGAAAAAGGTAATCTTGCCTCATGCCAATATCTTGCAATTTTATTTTCATCTAAAAACCGTCTTTTCCATGGAGCTCAGCAGTTCCAGATTCTGAGGAACTTTGATCTATGCAGAGTCTCCAAGTTACTGCTCCTCAGTGTCACATGTCATGGCTGGATTTATATCATTACACTTGATCTCATTGTAGTCAAATTTCTGCTTGTTTGCTTGATAAATATTGATTGACTAGAACCTAGATTGATATGACATGCAAATGATACATGCCTTTCACCAAAATGCTTGTATACAACATGTGACTATACACTCTTATGTGGAATTATATCTGCTTAACATAATTTGCAAATGGAAGATCAACATTAAACTAATTTTAGCCAGTGCCTTACAATCACTGTGTGGCTAAGCCTTAAAGGGATCATTTAACATAAATGGGTCGTATAAAAGGATCAAGTGTTGACATAACTTGTTGAACCAAAAATGGTAGTGTATATTTACAGTTCCAAACTGTATATATTAGCTAGGAAGTTAGTGGCTTAATATGGCCTAGGGTGGGTGCTTCTGGCACATTTGATGGTTCTGTTTTATCCTTGGAAATTAGCCATAGCTTGTATTAAGCAATTTTAAACCAACATTATGCTGCTTAATGTCTGTTCTTAATAAATAAACTCTATCCAGCCAAGGCAACTTTTGAAACCCAAAAGAATCAGACTCAGTTGGAGAATACAGCGTTTCTGTTCTCATGATGATGCAGTATAATGCAAATAATTTCTTGCCCACCAACAAATTATTAATGGTGAAATGGCCAATTTGTGGATCCGTACAGTTTCTGAGAGGAGTAGACATCATTTAGTGACGGGGTTGGGAGGTGCTCTAAGATTAGTGGCCAGCAAGGACACATGCACATCGGAGTCTGAAGCATGGAAATGGGTTCGGGCTTTTCTCTAATTTGTCCAGTTTTTCTAGATTTTGATGCCTTATCTGTATCTTCTGCTCTTCCCAAATTTACGCTCCCTCTTATGACATAGCAATCAAATATATAATATGAAGGTTTACTTGATTGGTCTTCCTAAATCTTGTATGAGCTTTCTTGCAGCTTGTCTTAAATATTTTCCTTTTGCTCTCATTTCCTTGAGTTTATTAATCATGTCTATCCTGGGATCCTGTGTCTGTGATAAAAAGCACAAGTTGATTGTTTATACGCGTAGGGTGAAGATTTGAGATGAAATTCTTGCTGGGTTGTTGCTATTTTTTTTTTTAATAAGAGAATAACCCAATTCAATTAAAAGAACTCAGAATTGCAATACACAAATCTGCCCAAGCGTTAAGCCATTCTTACAAACTTTATATCTGCATAAAAAATAATATTAACCCTAACACCAGATTAAATACTACTAATACTCAAGGCCACAGGCCTGTTATTAAACTAATTAAGATAAATAAAAAATGAAAATAACAATAGCGACAACCCAGCAAGAACTTCATCTCAAATCTTCGCCCTACGCTTATAAACAATCAACTTGCGGGTTATTATCAGTCTGCTTTGGAAACACTAACTGAAATTGATATACGTGGTTTTTTGTGTTTGACACATATTTGCTCTGTGATATACCTTTCATGAACTTCAGTGTTTTCCTAGTAATTGGTCAAAGATTCAACTTTATGTATGGCCATTAATTCATTTTTGTAGATCAAAGTACACACATGAATTAGCAAACTTAAATATGGACTAATTTGGAAGTAGTTTAAGAAGTGAGTGAACAGTGATAGTATTCATGTTGATTTTCTTTAGCATCACATAGCCTATCTTTTGCAATTCAGCTTATGGTACTTCCTTTGCATACCACAGCTTGTTCAGATGCTTTGACAAGTCACCATCTTGAAAGGTGCTTTCTGAACTTATCTTTTACCAAAATGACCCCCAAAGAACTGACTTAGCTATTTTAGTACTATTCTTTTCGCATACTTCCAAGGCTGCATACTACTCTTCCTTATGAGTTGACATCATGCAGATTGTACCTCAAATGAAACTGTTTAAATCTTTAACTCCCTTAATTTGTATAGCTGGAGTGTAGATAACTTTTTGTGCTCTCATATTTTCCATGTGGCATGCACAGTAGTATTCAATCATTTCCCTGAATGAGTGGTATCTTCGGTTTCCTGCATTTTATAGATGGGAATATCAGAACTGATTTAATTACGATTGGCTGCTCTCACCCTCTCCTTTAACAAATTGAAGGCGGAATTGATGCTGATGTTGCTGCATACAAATTGTTTTGATTATTTCAGGTAGAGATCCAAAGAATGCAGACTTGACTTGTGATGATGCTGAGAAAGATGCTCATAGCACCGAGAACAGCACAGTTTTTACATCACTTCCTGTAGCTATTAATTGGCTAAGGGACAGCATCCGAAGAAATCAATCTGTTCGCTTTCAGGTATTTTAAAACTTCTGCCTTGGTAAGGTTAATCAATAATCTGAATATATCAAGCTTTTACTTATCCAAGAGAAGCATCATTTTCATTACGGAAAGTACAGATGAGCACTATTTTGGTGTTGGCTTCTGTGATACGATGTAAAAACATATACCCACTGCCTTTTATGTTTCCTTTCCCTTTTGTATTCATAATATTTATCTATCTAAGAAACTTTCTTCTCTGTTTGCTTAATCAGGTCCTAGTAACGGGTTCGTTACATCTAGTGGGCGATGTATTGCGACTAATCAAGAAGTAACTTGATAGGATCAGACTCAATTTTCCGTACATTTGATGTTGTCCATCGAGGACAAGGTACCTTCTCAACAGAAATTACATTTTGATGTCCTTAACGTTGTATAACAAGTCATGTATTTCTTACATCTCATCAAAGAATCTACTGTTTCTGCTACAGATAATAGTTTGGTGTGTATTTTTGTGTGGGTTTTGTTGTTTTATTTACTAGTTTAATACTTAAAGAACTTGAAAGCATTTATATTTCATTGTTTGCCCCTTGCCCTTGCATTTGTACAAGGATCTCTTCACTTGAAAGAAATAATTTTCATTGTGTTTTTAGTAAGACTATCTCTGCATACATGCTTCGCATTGATTTGTCATATAATGTCTAATGATTTTAATTTGTTGATACTATAACACAATGATATATTATTTTGAAACAAAATGTATAATGTTTTTAATATTTTATTAATATAAAATTAGATATTTTATTTAACAACAAAACTTATATGCACCCAGGGTAGCGATCTTGCCCTAATAGCTTTGGGGAGGAGAAGCTGTTTTTTCATTTTTAAAAAATTTTAAATTATATTTTAATTTTGATTAATTTATATATATATATATATATATATATGGTTGACTCAAATAATTCTGATTGGTCGAAGATTGTCCACGTGGGATCCAGAGTGCCACATAGACGTTTTTTTTAAATTTTGTGGCGGTTGAATTACACTTGCCTGTGAAAGTGGTTTAACGGGAAAAATTGACTAAATAGTGACGAATTTTTGCCTAAGACCATCTCCAATTCTTGGACTCAAATTCGAACTCAAAACTTGTTTTTGCTACCAAATTTGCCACCAAGTTTACCACCATCTCCAACCCTTGAACTCAATTTGGAATATTCTATTACAATATTTTTAATTTTTATTTTTTGAAGTTTAAAACTTATCATATATTTGTTCTTAAGTTAATAATAAAATTAACTTAATCAATTTGAATTATAAAAATATATATATATATAAAATAAAATCATATTAAAATACCAACATTATATTATAAAATTCATCACAAATACATATAAATACTAAAAAAAATTATCTACTCATACAACATAATGCAATGTTTAGAAAAAATAAATTACATAATTATAGAAAAATATAAATTACGATTGTCACTAACATTCCGAATTAGACCATTTTTAAATTTAACATGTTGTAATGCTTATGTGTTTTAGTAAATTTCATTGTAATTTTCATTAAATATTGTATGATATCTCATTATATTTCTATTAGTTATAATTCGCGGTTATATGTAATAAACTACATAGTCTGCAACATAATGTAGTGCTTATAAATATATAAATTATATAATGTTTGAAAAACCAATTTACATAATGATTATTTTAACGTTCCAAATTAATTTTCCAAAAATATTCAATCAAAATAACTCAAAGTTCGTAATGAGCATCTACATAGTAAAATATTATATAGTATATGTGTATTAATAAAATATTGCAATATAATTATGTTTTATATCTTCAATTTCTAAATCTCATAAAAGAAAAGGTTCAATACATAAAATAAATAAGAAATAAGTGGAAATTAGTAAATAAAAGAAATCAAAAAGAAAAAAAAAACAATTTGAGTTGTGAATTTGCAACTTAATATTCACAATGTGAATGACAAATTTTGAGTATTGATTTGAGTTGGGGTTGGAGCAAATTAAACTCAAAATTTGAGTTTGAGTTTGAGTTGTGATTTGTCTCCCCCTTGGAGATGCTCTAAGTGGACTAAAATTGAAATTAGCTTTCATAATCGACGTAAAATGGACAGTGTCCTCCTAAGTGGACCAAAATTGAATTTTCCTCTTTTAATTTCATATCTCTACATCATTCTAACACAAATTTACATTAATTTAACACAAATACATCATTACATGTCGGTCCCATTATCTACTAATTTTTATTCTATTGTTTTTATTTATATCAATTCAAATTAATTATTATTGCTTGCATTTTTTTAATAGTGACAAAATTGTATATTAAATTAATTAATTCAACATTAATAATTTCAATTCACATATAAAAAACATATATATATATATATATATATATATATATATAACTAACAATTAATTAAACATAAGCAATTGACATTACAATACATTTGACATACAATTAATAGAAATGAACAATTAATTTTTACAAGTTCCCAAATTGTGTCCAAATGTGTTCAACTAAATCCGCTCGAAACTGGTGATGAATTTGATTATGACGGAACTCAGAATTCATTCAAAGAAAATTTCGAAATTCTTGGGGTGATCCTTGGACGGGTTGTGCAGGTTCATCACGTTAGTCGTTGTACCAATTCTTGACTAAATTTACCCCGTCCTCAACAATCATGTTGTGCAAAATAATACATGTTAACATTATATGTTTTAACCTTTTCTTATACCAAAAACGAGCTGATCCTCTAACAATTGCCCATCGTGATTGGAGTACTCCAAATGCCCGTTCGATATCCTTTCTTGCTGATTCTTGTTTTTCCTTAAACAATCATCTTCTCGCATCCTCCGGACAGGGGAAAGCCTTTACAAACGTCGCCCATTCCGGATAGATTTCATCTATCAGATAGTATCCCATTTTATATAGTGAACCATTCACAATAAAGTCAGTCCTCGGTTCATATCCATGTAAGACATTGTTGAATAAATCAGATTCATACAACACATTTATATCATTTCGTGAGCCCACCACCCCAAAAAAACGCATGTCATATCCACAAGTCTTGAGATGTGACTGCTTCGAGCACGATTGTGGGTAATCCATGGCCCCATGTGAACTGACATTTCCAAACCACTGGACAATTTTTCCATTCCCAATGCATGCAATCAAGACTTCTCAACATGCCCGGAAAGCCATGTCGCTCCTCGTGCATTTGGACAAGTCGTTGAATATCATAAACATTCGGTTTTCTCAAGTATTGATCACCAAATATTTCAATCATGCATTGACAAAATTTAAAAAGACATTTGATGGCAGTATACTCACGTAAGTATTACATAATTACAATTTTGCTATTATACATATATTCATTTACATTCTACCCTATTTTGCCATTATACAATACATTATATATTATACTTATTAATGTTTTAATATCATTATTCATATTCATTAATTGATTCAACTATTAGTTTATTTGTTTATACATTAGGGTTTGTGTATTTTCATAAATGTGTATGAAATGTATTGATTTTATGATATTTGTGTTGTTTTTTCAATGAGTTCATGATGTGGGTTGATATTACAGTTGTTAATTTCGTATAGAATTGAAGTTATATATTTCATGTATTGTATTCTCATGATGTGGTTTAAATCCCAAAGATTGTTCTTCTTCTTTTGACATAGAAAAAATACTCAAACTTGCCACATTTTATCCATTCGAGTTTTCATGTATTGATTTGATAACTCTTAAATGCAATCTCGACATATTCATTGAAGATATGCAAAAGGATGATAGGTTGCGTGATTTACTTGGACTTGATGCTCTTTAGAAGAATCTAATAGAGACAAACAAGCATGTCACTTATCCGTTAGTGTATTTGCTTATCAAATATGTATTTGCATATTTTAGTCGAACAACTTTTACGCACAATATTTCTCTGTTATATATTTATTTATTTGTTCACACCCCATCTTCCAATTATTCTTGGATCCACCATTAGTCAAACGTTAACTTTTGTAGGAAGTCTTAAACACGTGTTTACCATTAAATTAAGGAGTCAAAGATGAGCAAATGTGACGTTTCGAATAGATGATCGTACTCTCAAAATTAGTGAATGGAAATTGATCCATAAAGTTAGTGACTAAGTGACCGAATATTGCCTTTGATGTTGGTAACATATCGGACAACATTATTTGTTTGCGAAGCCCAAAATATAAAAGTCCATTGAGAAGCCCATTTGGAGAGATCTATTTTTGAAGCCCATGTAGCTTATGGTCTTCCAAATCTTCATGATTTTTTAAACCACTTAGTGGCCATGAATGTCTTTAATGCACCATTATTATGATGAGCCCCTTCACATGATGGATGTACCTATAAATAGGGCATGATTTTGATCATCTTACACACAATCAAGAGCACATAATTCTTCATTGAAAAATTATATTTCTCAAATCAAAGTTGGATTTTTGAACATATAGAAGCGCGATCTAGTTCTTCCACCATTTTGGTTTGCTGGAGATTCTAGTTTTGTGGTGCTATATACTTACTAGAAGACATAAGTCGATTTATCTTTAATAACGTCACGTCGTACCGTGAGAACTAGCTTGGATATAGTCGTCTTTTAGGGATAAGGTCTCATTGACTCAACTATCCAACTTGCATTTGCATTGCATTTCAAGACTTGTAGGGAATTCATTCCTTGAAGTTGCTGGTGGTTTGTAGAGTCTTGCTTGAAGCCAAACTCGAAGACCCTACTGGATTTCGAAATTGGAAGCTAACCCGAGTTTCCAGCAAGAATCTGTTGTATCAGTGTTGTCTGCAACGTTACCAACATCATCAACAACATAATCTGTTAAATTTTTATTTTTCATTTTCATATTCTAATTGACATTATTGGTGCACTATAAAGTGAAAATATGTAAATTTATATTCTAATCTATTGTAGAAGCAACTAGACATGGTATTGCTCTAAAAAATTATACAACTTTATTTTCCCTAAAGTAATATTACAATTATATAATGGATGCGGGTAAGTAAGATTAGTGATGTTACAAATTGAATATGGAGTAGGACTTATGTGCACCGGGGGCACGGATCCAGGATCCGTGCCCCCAACCCGACCCGACCCGCCCCCATTAATTCAATTTTTTTTTTTCTTCTTCTTCTTCTTGCTCTTCTTCTTCTTCTTCAGCAGCACATTTTTTCTCTTCTTCTTCCTCTTCTTCTTCTTCTTCTTCTTCAACCCAATCTGCTTCCTTCTTCTTCTTCTTCTCCTTCTTTTTCAACCCTTCTTCTTCTTCTTCTTCTTCTTCTTCTTCCTCTTCTTCTTCTTCTTCTTCTTCAACCCGATCTGAAAACATATACATACATACATACATATGGGGAATCATCTATGGGGTCAAGGAGGAAGGAACACAACCTTTGTCTATCAAATCCTCATTTTCCGATTAATAAGGGAGGATATTTTGTTGTTAACCCTAGCTCACCATTGATGCTTCCACTAGTTTTGTGTTCTAATTTTTTCAGATTTCAAATTTTCTATTTCATCTTTATTGTTCTTTTATCTTCATTAAGGTTTATATATTTAGGATTGTAGATATATGTAATTTGATATGCAACTTTGTTGGTTATTGAATGAAGGTATAAAATTGTAGAAATATGATTGAGTAGTATGAATTTGCAGAAAATTTGGGGAAGAAGATGATAAAATCGCATTTTACAATCTATTATTTATATATACATATCACTTAATCTTAAGAACAGACATTTAACACCTAAAAAGTATATATATAACACCTATAGAGTATATATTAAACATATCAGACATATAATATGAAAATATTCTAAAAGTATTACAAATATACTATATAGGTGATATAAGATCACATGCATCTATAAGATATAATAAATACAATTCCTTTAGATGTTATGAAAATATTTTAAAGGTATTACAAAGATACTCTATAGGTGATATAAAATTACATGCATCTATGATATATAATAAACACAATTCCTTCAGGTATTATGAAAATATTATAACACCTAAAGAACATACATATAACACTTATAGAGTATATATATGACACCCATCATTCAATCACATAGTATGAAATCTTCTTTATATGTGATACCTCAAGAACATACATATAACACATAAAGAGTATATATATAACTCATATAGAGTATACATATAACATCTATCATTGAATCACATAATATGAATTCATCTATATATGTAATACCTCAAGAACATAGATGTAACACCTAAGGAGTATATATATAACACCTATAGAGTATAACTATAACACATATCATTGAATCATATAATATAACTATAACACCTACAGAGTACATATATAACACCTATAGAGTACATATATAACACCTATGACTGAATCATATAGTGTGAAATCTGGTGTGCGTGGGCGCACACCATATCAGGTGGGGGTGCGCGTGGGCGCGCCTGGGTGCGGCCCATGCGCCGGGTCAGGTCAGGGGCACGGATCTAGGATCCGTGCCACAGGTGCATATAAGTTTTGTTCTTGAATATGTATTTTTTATTTAAGTAAGTATACAATGTTTATTAAAATATGATTTTGTGGAATTCAATATTTGAGAGATGTCAGGAATATATATATATATATATATAGCAAGTGTATCGTATGTGGAGGATGAAAGTCAAAGTTAGAGATAAAAAATTAAATAGTCAATAACAATAATAGTAAGTTTTGAAATTTTGAAATAAAAGATAAAAGTTTTAGTTGATTGTGTTCTTTGTGTATTGACTAAATATGTCCTTTTGTTCTTGATGCACACCTAACTATTTCTTTTTTAGCTTGTCATTTAATATATATATTTTTCCTATTATTATTATAGAAGATTAATGACTTAATATATGATCACGATTTTCCGTTCAAATCTTTACTCATCTTTTTGAGTTTGAATAATGATAGTTTCATTTACCCTTATCAGTGCACATATGTTTGTCCGACACATCTATGATGAAATCTCCTCAATTCCCTTCGTTTACACAATTTATGACCTTTGAAAAATATATATGTTATTTGATATTCGGGTTATATATAACATCTTGATTTTGTTTTGGTATCTCATTTCACATTTCAAAACTTATCTTTTTCAAAACCTATCTTTTTGAAGTAAACCATTACTAAAAATATCATGATATAACCTAATATAAAATTATTATATACAATTCTAAATAAGATTCTAATGTAAGATTATAAATTAAAATAAAATAATAAATAAATATTGGAAATTCTAATAAAAATTATCAAATTAAAAATATTAAATTACTATTAAAATCTTAAATAATAATCTTTTATAAGGTTTATATAATGTATATTAAATTAGAGTCCTAATATAATAGAGTCACACTCATAATAGAATTCTATATGATTTTAGTTTAAAATTCTAATGTAAAATTATTTAATATGAAAGTCCTAAATTACTATTACAACCTTAAATAATAATCTCTAGTAAGGATATATTATGGAATCCATATTTTGTAAAAAACGTCCATACTTTTATATAGGTAGTAATAGTAATAATAATAGATACTAGTATAGAACCCGTGTAATACACGAGGTTACAAAAATTTAATTAAAATTAGTAAATTTAGAAAAATTTAATTATTATTTATATAAGAATATATATATATATATATAGTTTTATAAAATGCACAACTCTTAACTTAACATTAAAAATAACACAATCTAATTAATACATTCATCTAATTCTTGAAATGTCTGATTAATCCCACATTTATCTTATTTTTTCATTATTATTTATTTTATTTTACTTTAAAATTTTACATCAACAAATTGCAAATTTATAAATCATGTTCCTAGCTAGTATGTCTTAATTTAACTAATTTAGTTAAAAAAAATTGTATTATTTACTAATATATTATCAATATTAATTTAGATACCATTAAATGACAATATTAATTAGATTTAAATGAATTTAATGTGAAAAGAAAAATTAAAATGAAAAACATTGGTAGATTGACAAGTGTCCTTTATGGTTATTCCTTTAGTATATACTAGTATATGTATATAACATTTTTATCAGTTATATGCATGATTTAATTTTTTTCGCAATTTATAATGATTATATTTATTTATATATAATTTTGCTATATACATTTACCCTAACCTTTTAAATTAAATTAAACATTGACATTTAGCAAACATTAAAATGAAGATCTCATCATACCATTAAGGGAATCAGGTGAACTCATAGGTTACAAATTGCTAGCAATTATCATTAAAAGAATTAATTGAATTAAATTATTAATTAAAGACATATACAAATTTAAAAAATTGGAATGAGAAATTGGAGTAATCATAGAGTGACATGTGTCATCTAGTGATTATTCCTTTAGTATATATGAAAGATGACAAAAACTTGTGTGCACCTGCGGCACGACCCGACCCGGCGCGTGGGCTGCCCCCACGCACGCCCTCATCTGAGCTGGTGTGCGCCCGCGTACACCAGATTCCATTCAATGATAGGTATTACGTGTATACTCTTCAGGTATTACTTGTATACTCTTAAGGTATTACACATTTATCTTTGAGGTATTAAACTTAAAGCATAAGGTATTACATATGCACCTTTGAGGTATTACATATTTGAGTATGAGGTATTGCATATTCAGCTTTAAGTTATTACATATTTACCTTTGAGATATTACATATACACTTTTGAGGTATTACATATTTAAGTATGTGGTATTACATATTCATATTACATATTTGAGTATAAGGTATTGCATATTCAGCTTTAAGGTATTACTGCTTATAGTTAGGTATTACATATTTATCCTTAAAGTATTACATAAAATATGTTTAAGGTATTACATTTTATCTATATGGTATTACATATTTATATTTTACATTTAAGATATTTTATACTCACTTTTCAGGTATTACATAAGTCTCTTTAAAGTATTAGCTAAATACCTTTGAGGTATTACGTATATGCTTCTGTGGTATTACATAATATATTAAGCAACTCTTCAACAACATGAGCGAGTAATTTATCAAACAAATCCACCAAAGATCTCAAAATCAACAATAAAGTAGCCAAAAAGAATCATGAGTGAGTAACTGTATCAAACAAATCCACCAAAGATCTCAAATGAACAATAAAATAATCAGAAAGAATGAACATATAAATAACTCAAAATAGTACTCCAATTTTCAATATTATAGATCAGATCAGACATTGCAGAACCAAATCAGATCAGATATTACAAAACCAAATCAGATTCTTTAATTTCACTAATCGCATATCGGAGGATGACGGGATGGGTGGGAGGAGGAAGGAGGGCCTAGGGTAGAAGATTAAGGAGAAGCTGCTAGACGGCGGCGACAAGCATATGCCTGACTAGACATACCCCACCGACACCGGCACGACGGCTAGCGGTGGAAGTAGAAGGATCGCTTCTCTCTGCTGATAACAACCGCCTCTCTGAACTCATCTCCTTCGCATATCCCATCTGAATTTGTGTGCAATTGAAAGATAAAAAAAATACATATATACTTACCTAACCGGGTCATGGACAGGGTACTCCAGTAGGTTGGGATCCGTGCCCTGGGCACCTAATGACTCACTCATGAAAGATTAAAGATATGTATTTTTTTTTTCTTTTGGTGAAGAGTTTAACTTAATTAAATGCGGTGAATGTTGTTGCTCCTAAATCTCATTATATTTCTCTTAATTAAATGTGATGAATGGATACTTAATATCCATATTTTAATCAAATTGTTGACATGAATTATAAGCATTCGTGTTTCGTTTACAACACTTATAAACATTACAAAAATTTACTTGAGGCCTCCTCACGAACAATTTCAGTGAAAATGAAGTTATTTTCCAATTAGGAACACAGGACATATATAGCCTATTTGCTATAAATTAGGACAAAATAACCCCCAATCTAAAACAAAGACATATTTAACCCTATATCTAAACTTTATCCCAAATATACCCACTTTTTTAACTGATTCAGATTGTCAACTCAATAAAAAAAGGCATTTTGTACGGATTTGAGGAAAAATGCAGCAACTTTTGACCTGTGATTGATTGATGTTTGACCGGGCCCTACCTCTCTCTCTTGGACCGAGTGGTTTTCGTGTAGTTGCCCTAGATCACATATCTCTCTCTCTCTCTCTCTCTCTCTCTCTCTCTTCTCTCAGCCGCCGCAGCCGCTCCTCTCTCTCTCTCTCTCTCCTCTCTTGTTCCTCTCTTCTTCCTCTCTCAGTCGCTGCCATCTTCACTGTTGGAGTTGAAGGTTTTCGTGTAAGTTCACTCACATCTTTTCGTGTAATTTTGTTTTCGTTGAAAATCCTCAAGGTTGAATTTGACACAGTTTGGGTTTGATTTCAGAGTGGAGGTTGGAATAGAAGCAGTTTTTGTGTTCGATTTTCATGGATTTACAGGTATTGATTTGATTTTAACCACGTATTTTTATTGAGTTTAGGATTTGTAGTTGATTTGCTGTCATGACCCTACACGAAAACCTTGCAAATTTTTGCCCTACACGAAAACCCTGCAATTTTTTCCTACACGAAAACCCTGCATTTTTAACCTTACACGAAAACAATTTATGTGTCTTACACGAAAACCCTATATTTTGAACCCTACACAAAAACATTGTAAAAACAGGCTTACACGAAAACACTGTATGACACACTACATGAAAACACAATGTTTTGAACATTACACCAAAACCCTATGACGACAGGGTTACACGAAAACCCTGTATGAACCCTACACGAAAACTCTCTATTCTGAACAGTACACGAAAACCCTGAAAAAACAGGGTTACGCCAAAACCTTTAATGCAGGGTTACACGAAAACCATGTTTGCACTTGTTACACGAAATCCGTAATGTCTATAGAATATGTTTTTCTTGTATTAATTAGGGTTTTCATGTAACCCTGTTTACTTAGGCATTCTTGGTGTGTCTGGGTATCCACACTAAGTTATTTTTTAGTTGTATCCAATGAAATTTGCCTATTTAGATTTATATAAGTAAATTAGTTAGAAAAAAATAATAGATAAATTAATTACAAATGTATCGTTACACATAAATTAATGACATTAGTGTAGATAGGAATGAAAATAATATTTAGGCTTCAAATGATTATAAAAATACCTTTTTAAATAGATGCCGAAAAATTCAAAGGGAAATATATAACCTTTGATATACTCTTCTAAAATGACGGTAAAATTGTACGAGCTTATTTTTCTTTTAATATAGCGTGAGTGGGAGTGGGTTCGAGTGGATTGTCAGTGTCAGGCCGCGTATATAAATGGATATACGCGACTTACTGTGTTGGGTGAGATTGGGATGGAGCTGAGAGAAGTGGATGATGATTGTGTATCGGATTTTCTCCGTACATGTTTCAGACACTTCTTGTTATGGCGGAACGAAGGAGAGACATGCAGGTCATTTTTACATGTCCTGATGAGTCGCGAGGTAAGACTGACGCATGATAGGACGGGAGACATGATATTTCATGATCAGAGAGGATCGTTTATACCGATTTGGAAGGAGAGAGTTCTTTCTTGTCACCGGCCTAAGATTTGGAGACTCAGAGTTCAGTCCATCCGGGGTTCACGGTCCACCGTCGTCTGGTGTATACCTTCGAGTTGCTCGTTCAGGAAGTCCTTGCATTAAGGTACAGGATCTTCTAGGAAGATTTATTTGAGGGGAGTTTCGTGACAACCGTCGGGACTCGATTTTGACGCAGACACATGAGTGGAAATCTCAGAAGATCCGGCTGGATCAACAGCACCAGGGGCCATCTCAGGGATAAACCACCAACGCTCTAAGGCACTGACGCTCGATGCCCTGTGACTGCTTTTAGCATGACGTTCTGGTTCAAAAACAGAAGGCTCATTTGCAGGGTCACGCCGACCAATGTATGTCATAAATGCCTCACGCTCCTCAACTTCCTTTTCATCCAACAACGCTACATCCTCTGCATCTAGCTCGAAATCAATATCTCCATGACAGCTCTCATATGTCTTATTTTGTTCGATGTTCGTATCTACAAACATTACGGGATCACATACCGTAACACATATTATATTGCGTATCAAGAAAAATAATGCACTATTTAAGTAGATTAAACACGGGATCGCATACCGTCATGAATTCCTGAGTGGTAGTATCCATGTTCATGCACTTCTTGTTGACTGAATTCATTTTCTTCCTCCTATTGTGGGTACTGATATCTGGCAGAATCGATTGGTGATCGGTTTAAGTCAAGAAAGTCAAATCCCCAAGCTGACCTATCATCAACTCAACCAGTGGATGAAGATGGGAGGGCACCCACAGATCTTGAGTCGGAATACTCCATTTGGCATGAAATTCGTGGTCGCTGTGTAGCCCAACTGAAATGTTTGAACAGTCACCAGATGGATGATCGGTGTACTGAAATCTAACATTAAATCCAGAGTAACAGGAAGGATCATTGCCGGCGTGACTCTGACCACCCGTTTGGAATACAGAGCTGCCTGATGGTCCAACATTTATACTTTTAAGGGTAACAAATACAACGAGAATGTCATCGATCATGGACAATACACCAGCCAGATCTGTATCGTTATTAATTCTCTTTCGTGTAACCATACCATTAATCTCAACTAATGAGTGGATGACATATCCCCACCACTTTTGAGCACGCACAACTTGATCAATTTTTTCAAACAACTCCTGATAAGTTATTTTTTGAAGTTTAATCACTTTTCTTGATCCACTCTTGTATTCTAAGCCTTCCCAGTATCCATCAAACCATACTGCAACAATGCTTAAACTCATCTTTACCACTACAGGAAAACAATATATGGATTTCAACAACCAAATATGTGGTTCCAGAACTTTAAAAATTTCAACCTATATTACAAATATTTAATATAGGATACACATGGACATTAAAAATATTTATATAATCTACTAATAAAAGAAAATTTACATTCATATTTTCATATTTTTTTAAAAATTCTAGAATTATAATTCCTAAATTTAAGAATTATATGGACTGAAATTTGGCTAACTAAGTTTGCAATAAAATAGGTGAAATTTGTCATATAAATTTCCATTCAAATTTCATATAAACAAATTTATTTAAAACATTAGTTAAATTGGTCCTATATGGAATTATAAATTTATTATAAATTATCGTATCTCATTGGAATTTTACAAATGAATTTTGATCCTATCTGGTATAAATTTCCTAAATTGGTCATGTCCGAAATTGGTGATCCTATCTATTTCTTTATCTATATGTGTTGACACATTTCACATTTGAACGTATATGCTAGTTAACGTTTGAACAATACAGCATATAGGTAATATTTTGAAATAATTGGGTTACATTCTTCGGGGGAAGAAAACCATACCAAACGAAAACACTAAAAATCTATTTTTTAACATGTAAACATGGTGACTTTTCGTGTAACCCCTATTTTAGGGGTTACACGAAAACCCTATTGACTTCTGAGATTACACGAAAACTTCATAGTTTGTGTAATCCTCACATTGAAGTTACACAAAAAGTCTAAAATTTTGTATTCACTATTTGAACATACAGGGTTTTCGTGTAACCCCTAAAATATGGGTTACACGATTTTTTTTTTCCAGTTTTGCAAATTATCACCTCAACATATAATTTCAGAAAAACATTATACTGCAAACAATAACACATATTGCATGAAAGAGGTAAAATATAACACTAACCATTATGTGTTAGACGAAAATCTCCAAAAAGCTTTTCCCAATACTTGTGATAATGTGAGGTAAGAATGAAATTTTTTGACAGGAAAAGTTTGCAATGTGCAACACGTATTTATTAACAATGTTGGCATTACTGTGCACATGTGATATATGATTGGGTGTGAATTTTTCATTCATTTCACTCAATATAAAGTTGAAAAAAATTAAACACTTCCACCTTTATATCAATCAGTTTTCGTGTGGTTTACAAGCTCCATTTATTTCGGCTTTTTATGCAACTTTTCGTGTGATTTGTGGGCATATATACACGTGGCATAACCCCATATATTTAACCCATGTGTAATAGAGGAAAGAGAAAGAGGAAAAGTGGCGTACAAATCAGTGTCAGAGTGTCCATCTTTGACTTTGCAAAAGTGGATAATTTAGGCAACTTTCTTACACAAGTGAGTATATTAGGGGTGCAATATATAATTGAAGTTATTTTTGACCTATTTTTAAGGAATATAAGTATTCAGAGACATTTCCTCTTCTAATTATACCGATTTTCAAATTTATATATGAAGTGTAGAGTGTGGTTGTGAATTCTCACATAAAACTTACTAATATTTTCATGTGTATCAAGTAAATAATTTATATATATTGGATTGTAGTTTGCATTATAGAATTCATTTTGAATTAATTTAAATTAAAAATAATATATAATATTTTATATGTATCAGGTAAGAAAGAAAAATATTAACTAGTATATATAAAAGTAGAGAGGGCTGCCGAAATTACACAATTTTTTTTAAGGATTTGATTTTTCTAACATTGTATATAAGGAAATGTACTTTTCTACCACAAAATATAACAAAGTTACCTTTTCTACACTATTTTGACTCGGTCATGGAAAAATCATTAAGTAATGATGGCTTGATGATATATTCAATTTTATTTATACTTATTTAACAATTGTTTTATCCAAATACTGTAATTACAATTTTATTTGCTCTTTTTATTTATTCTCTTTTATTTATAGTTATTTAACAATTGTTTTATCCGACAACTGTAATTAGTAATTTTTATAATTTCTAATTCATAAATTATGGTTCGATTAATTAGTACGAGAACCACTATAATATGTTAATCGAAGCAAAATAATTTATACTTAATTTAATAGAATTACTGAATATAATTTAGGTGGTTCGAGTGGCTCGATCACTAGTTCAAAAAATAAAAAATTTACAAAGTGATCGAACCACTATGTGAAATTCATAGTGGTTCGATCACTAGTTCAAAAAATCAAAAATTTCCAAAGTGATCGAACCACTATGTGAAATTCATAGTGGTTCGATCACTAGTGTAAAAATCAAAAATTTTCCAAAGTGATCGAACCACTATGTGTTTCACATAGTGGTTCGATCACTAGTGTAAAAATCAAAAATTTTCCAAAGTGATCGAACCACTATGTCAAATTCATAGTGGTTCGATCACTATTGAAAAAAATCAAAATTTTCCAAAGTGATCGAACCACTATGTCAAATTCATAGTGGTTCGATCACTAGTGTAAAAACCAAAATTTTCCAAAGTGATCGAACCACTATGTCAATTTCATAGTGGTTCGATCACTAGTGTAAAAAACCATTTTTTTCCAAAGTGATCGAACCACTATGTCAAACCATTTTTTTCCAAAGTGATCGAACCACTATGTCAAATTCATAGTGGTTCGATCACTTTGGAAAAAAATGGATTTTTGAATATTTTCAGTTTGACCCCCTGAAAAAGAAATTTTATTACATTTTGACCCCAAAATAAATACAAACCCTAGCACTATTTCACCCCCTTTTGCGCCTCCATCCTCCATTTTCCTCTCAAAATTCTTCTCTCTTCTTCTCTCTTTCAAACCTTGAAGTACATTGGTAAGTTTTTTTTTTGTACATGTCTTTCGATTAATACAAGTAAATGTTGAAATTATTTTGAAGTCTTTTGTTTTAATAAAATTCGAACTTGTATTTAGGTGTTAAATTTTGCATTTTGGTGAGTCCATCGATTTTTGGCAAGAAGATTGAATCTTGAAGGGATTTAGCAATGGGTGATGAGGTATGTTCCAATTTACACTTTTGCTTTGAATTGTTGAAGTATAGTTCGAACCACTTGGGATTTATAGCTTTGCATTGTTTAATTTGTTGACTAATGATTGCAATTAGGCCTCTTATGGTTTTTATGGTTCGAATTTTTGAGATTTTTTGAATAGTGTTTGAATTGTTTAATTTGTTGACTAATGATTGCAATTAGGCCTCTTATTGTTTTTATGGTTCGAATTTTTGAGATTTTTTGAATAGTGTTTGAATTGTTTAATTTGTTGACTAATGATTGCAATTAGGCCTCTTATTGTTTTTATGGTTCGAATTTTTGAGATTTTTTGAATAGTGTTTGAATTGTTTAATTTGTTGACTAATGATTGCAATTAGGCCTCTTATTGTTTTTATGGTTCGAATTTTTGAGATTTTTTGAATAGTGTTTGAATTGTTTAATTTGTTGACTAATGATTGCAATTAGGCCTCTTATTGTTTTTATGGTTCGAATTTTTTGAATAGATTTGCACTATTGTTGATTGCTTTGGCTTTTTTGAATACATTCGGTTTAGGGTCCATGGGTTCAATTGTTTTAAATTTTTTGCACTATTGTTTGAGTTGTTGAAGTATGGTTCGAACACTTGGGGATTTATAGCTTTGAATTGTTTAATTTGTTGACTAATGATTGCAATTAGGCTTTATTGTTTTTTTGGTTCGAATTTTTTGAGTCATAGCTTTATTGGTTTTTTGGTTCGAATTTTTGATTCATAACACTTGGGGATTTATAGCTTTATTGTTTTTTTGATTCGAATTGTTCAATATTTGTTTTAAATTTTTTGCACTATTGTTTGACTTGTTGAAGTATGGTTCGAATTGGGTGTGGTTTCTTCATTCCAATTGTTCAATATTTGTTTTAAATTTTTTGCACTATTGTTTGACTTGTTGAAGTATGTTTCGAATTGGGTGTGGGGATTTATAGCTTTGAATTCTTTAATTTGTTGAGTAATGATTGCAATTAGGCTTTATTGTTTTTTTGCACGTTTTGAATTTTTTGATTTAGATACGGGTTTCTTGATTCGAATTGTTCAATATTTGTTTTAAATTTTTTGCACTATTGTTCTTGATTCGAATTGAAAATTGCCGATTATTGTTGCAAAAGTTTGGGTGTTTGAATTGTTGAATGTTGAAAATTGCAAATGTTGAAAATTGCAAATGTATATATTTTAATTTACTTTAATGTATACTGATTGAATTTTAATGATATACAGTACGAGCCGGTATGGGTACGCGAGGCTTTACAGGGTACTATAGCCTACGTAGTCGGCTATGTTCGTCTGAGCCTCATTGATGAGATCAAGGCAGAATTGCGTAGCATAGGACCGGACTGTGAGCAGGAGTTTCAGGGGACGTGTTTTGGACACTTCCTGCTGTGGGACACCGAAAGGACGATCAACAAGCAGTTTCTACATGCCCTTATGACACGCCAGGTGCATAAGGGACCCGTTCCAGCTGATGAGCGATGGTTCCATATTGGCCGAGACCGTCGCCTGTGCCGGTTCTCGAAGAGGGAGTTCGCACTGGTTACTGGGTTGCGTTTCGGCACTTCCGATTTTAATCCTTCGGCAGTCCACCATCCAGACGAGGACTCACTCTATTATAGAGTTCACGGTGGTTCGTCAAGAGTGAAGGTGAACGAGCTACTAGAAAGATTCACCCAGGGGGAGTGGAGACATTCTCGACAGGACAGTATCAGGATTGCGAAGATCCTGATACTGCAGTGCATACTTATGGGCGTGGATGCGGGCAAGTCTGTCGTGGAGCCATGGGTGTGGGTTCTTGTCGAGGATGATGAGCAGTGGGAGAATTTCCAATCTTGTGATCGGTGAATACTACGTCGAGCAAGCCAGAAAAGAAAATTCCAATCTTGTGCCGAGGGCTATGATTCAAGAAATGGGTCAACGATACGGCCTGAACCTCAGCCTCAAAGTCGCAAGAAGGGCGAAACGTCACGCTATGTACAAGGCGTACGGCGACTGAAACAGTCATTTTGCTTGCTCCCATTGTATTTGCTCGAGTTGGTGGATGCCAATCCTGGAACTTACACTGCATTGGAAACACACTCGTCCGGTAAATTCAAGTTCGTGTTTTTTGCCCTGGCTGCCTCAATCATTGGATTTCGAAATTACGGTCGTCCGGTTATAGTTGTTGACGGTTGTCACTTGAAAGGCTCATACAGAGGTATTGGCTTTGTCGCGGTGACAAAAGATGGGAACGACCAAATTTTCCCCCTTACAGTTGGAATTGGAAACATCGAGAATGATGAGTCATGGTCTTGGTTCATGAAGCATGTTAGGGAAGCATTCGGATGCCCTGACGACCTACTCATCGTTTCTGATCAACACGCAAGCATAAGTAATGCGATACATGAGAACTTCCCTGAGGCCACGCATGGACTATGTTGTTACCATATTAGACAACATTTGGCCAAACATGGGTCGCATTTGGTCAATCTGTTCCAAAGAGCTGCATACTGTTATGATCCAAATGAGTTCGATGGGTAAGTTTATCCCCATATAATTATTTGCACTACGTATTCAAAAATAACAAATTGACGTAAAGTGTGCTTTGTTTTTTTAAACAGGTACATGTCAGCCCTACGTGACAGTCTGATGATGGGTGCAATCAATACATTGCAGAATGCCCAAGAAACGAGGTGGTCACGCGTAAAATGTCCAGTACGACGATACAGTTTCATGACGTCGAATGCCGCGGAGGTTTGGAATGCACGACTCGTTTGGGCAAGAAAGTTGCCCGTTTGTTCCTTCCTAGAGGCTGCTCGACGGATTATGGAAAAATGGTTTGTCAAACGGAGACAAACGGCGGACGAAAGGGATCACCCTCTGACGAAGAACGTTCACGACAAGTTAATCGAGCGGCAGCGGCTTGGTCGACAAATGGATGTCTCTGAACTTGGGGGAAATAAATTCAAGGTTGTTTCTAATGGTAAACTCCATGTGGTGGACTTGGACCACCGTATGTGCACATGTTGGGAGTTCCAAAGCGAGTTAATTTCTTGCTCACACGCATGTGCTGCCATCAGGTCAGTCCACTTTTTGATCTTTGACTACAATTCTCTCGCCCATCCCATCTCTTGATTTTTGTTTGGTTTCACAGTTTTACGAAACGGTCGGTGATCAATTACGTGTCGCCTTATTACACGACCGGATGGTTGAGGGGAATGTGGGCCGCCGAGGTTATGCCTGTACAAGAGCCACAATACTGGAAACAACACGATGTCGTTCATCTACAACTGTGTACGGCTCCAGATAATCCAAGACAGGCCGGTCGACCTAAAAGTACCCGTATACCTTCTACGGGTGAACATTCTACTGGACGTCCTCGAAGGAGTGGGACATGCGGACGATGTGGAAGAGCTGGTCACAATAGGGCTACCTGTACGGAGTACATTCCCGAAAGTTCACACCCTATTTTGGATGAGCTTGAGGAGGATGATCCTATCAATAGTGGTCACGTACCTACGAGGAGGAAAAAAAAGACATGTTCATTGTGCGATTCTGATTCACATACGAAGAGGAGATGCCCTACGTATTTGGTGCGACCTTGAAACACAGTTGTATAAGTACATATGTATATGCTTACAAAAATTGGTTTTTACACTAGTGATCGAACCACTATGAATTTGACATAGTGGTTCGATCACTTTGGAAAATTTTGATTTTTTTCAATAGTGATCGAACCACTATGAATTTGACATAGTGGTTCGATCACTTTGGAAAATTTTGGTTTTTTTCACTAGTGATCGAACCACTATGTGAAACACATAGTGGTTCGATCAATTTGGAAAATTTTTGATTTTTACACTAGTGATCGAACCACTATGAATTTCACATAGTGGTTCGATCACTTTGGAAATTTTTGATTTTTTGAACTAGTGATCGAACCACTATGAATTTCACATAGTGGTTCGATCACTTTGTAAATTTTTTATTTTTTGAACTAGTGATCGAGCCACTCGAACCACCTAAATTATATTCAGTAATTCTATTAAATTAAGTATAAATTATTTTGCTTCGATTAACATATTATAGTGGTTCTCGTACTAATTAATCGAACCATAATTTATGAATTAGAAATTATAAAAATTACTAATTACAGTTGTCGGATAAAACAATTGTTAAATAACTATAAATAAAAGAGAATAAATAAAAAGAGCAAATAAAATTGTAATTACAGTATTTGGATAAAACAATTGTTAAATAAGTATAAATAAAATTGAATATATCATCAAGCCATCATTACTTAATGATTTTTCCATGACCGAGTCAAAATAGTGTAGAAAAGGTAACTTTGTTATATTTTGTGGTAGAAAAGTACATTTCCTTATATACAATGTTAGAAAAGTCAAATTCTTAAAAAAAATTGTGTAATTCGGCCCATTTGCTCTATAAAAGTATTAGATAATAAATGTCGATTAGATCCGACCCATTCATTCCACTGATCTGAGATACGGTCTCGCACCAAACTTGTCTAAAATCAATTAGCCAGTAACCAATTTACTTGCTTTACAGAAAAGAGGAGCGAAATCAAGTGATTCTGAGTTGAATGTTACTTTCTATGGATTCATGTATTCATAAGTGGTAGAAGTGAATTTAGTGTTGTTCTTGAATTTATTTTCATTCACCATCAACTTAATTGAATAACAGTAAATGAAGTGATTGTTGCAGGGCAATAATGGAGATGATAGGAAGCAAAGGCCAGGCTAAAGCAGCTCTCTTCCATGTCAATGGCATCGCCACCCAAACTCTGAGTCCTAACCCTAAAACCCAAATCCTGTTGCCCCTTCACAGACCCGAATACAAACCTCCACACCCCATAAGAATCAAACCAGCAATCAAGAAACCGATTCCCGAACCTGTTTCCACAACTTCCGACATTTTGCGTTTGTTGGACGCCCTCAAACTACCCATTTCATTGGACATTTATACCTCACTCATCAAAGAATGCGCCGAAACGGGTGACCCGTTTAAAGCCATTGAGTTGCATGAGCATATCAGAAGAAGTGGGCTTCGGCTTAGCTTAACTCTGATTAATCGGCTTTTGTTGATGCACGTCTCATGTGGCTGTTTTGCACATGCTCGCCAATTGTTTGATGAAATGCTTCCGAGAGATTATAACTCGTGGGCAGTTGTTATTGCTGGTTGTGTTGAAAATGGGGAGTGTGGTGAAGCCATAAAGTTGTTTATTAGAATGCTACATGATAAAGATTTGGATAATGTTGGTGAAAGTCAGATGGGATTTTCGATTCCAGGAATTGTTGTGTGCGCGCTAAAAGCTTGTCTGAGTCTAAAGGATTTCGAGCTTGGGAGGCAATTGCATGGTTGGTTATGGAAAATGGGCTACTCGAGAAATGCTGTTTTAAGCAGTTTCTTGATTAACTTCTATGGAAAACTGAAGTGTTTCGATGGCGCTCAAAGTGTTTTTGAACAAGTTGAGTCTCGAAACACAGCTGTGTGGACGTCTAGGATCGTGAATTGTTGCAATGATGATAGCTTTGTGGAGGTGATCAATGTTTTTAAAGAGATGGGAAGAGAGGGAGTGAGCAAGAATGGATATACCTTTTCCACCGTTCTTAAGGCCTGTGGGAAAATGGGAGATGTAAGGTGTGGGCGACAAGTTCACGCCAACGTGATGAAATTAGGACTTGAGTCGAATGGTCATGTGCAGTGTGCATTGGTTGACTTGTATGGAAAATCTGGATTCCTGAGTGATGCTAGGATGATGTTTGAGATTGGCAGACATAACAGGAATAGTGCCTGTTGGAATGCAATGCTTGCAAATTATATGCAACACGGCCTTTATTCCGAAGCAGTTAAAGTTGTCAATGAAATGAAGAGTTGTGGATTCAAACCCTATGAATCAGTGTGTAATGAACTGAGGTTTGTTTGTGAGAGCAGAGTTTCTCAGAACATCATGGATGAAATGAAGTTGTAATATCCCAACCATAATATAAGTATATACTTGTACAATATTTTAGGATCGCTTCCAAGCATGTAGTATAATCACGGTCACGAACATTGGAGCATTTCGCCTTCTATGAAATCACGAAGATGATGATGATGGCACTTATTCTGCTCTTTGATTGTACACAAGGCTCTTTTTCCATGTTCAGGGCTTGATTGAGGTTGAATGTTTATTCTGGAACAGCTTCTTATTTTCTTGTATATACATCTTTATTCTGTGCAGTATTCATCTTTACACACTCATCCGTAATCAGCACAATTTGTACCATAAGATGGATACCACTTAAGATACAAACTTGTGGTCATTGATTGATCATTTGAGTCGACGCACTATAGACCATTTACGATTTGGCACCAACATGACCTGTGTAGGTGCTGAACCTTTTCGAAAATCTGTCTGATGTGTGCTCATGATTATCTCAGATTTTAATATCTTATAGTTCACTGAAACTTTATTTTTTTCTCTAAATTCAATTAGATGTATACTTAATTGATGATGGAACTGTTGTTCATTTCTTGCTAAAATATGGAGTTCCTTTAGTGAAACAAATATGTTCAGTCATCGATGAGCTGAAAATATGTAAACGTATGCTATAAGAGTATCCATAATCCACATTTCATCAACATTTCATCATTTAAATCTATATCAACAATCCATCAAATTTAAGTTCAATTATTTTACGAGTCTCATCTCTACTCAATCTTCTCTCCTAATTTTAATGTAATTTTTTTTTCTAAATTTGGATACACAAATTTTATTTGAATATATTTTTAGTAAATAAAATATTCTATTAAAAATATCTAAACAAATTTATTCATTTAAATAATATACTAAAACAAAGAAATACAAAAATAATACAAAAATATATAAAATTAATGATAGAATAATTGAAAGGATACAAATTAAGCATTTTAATTATCATCCAGACATCAAAATGTTTTCAAATATGCTCAACTAAGTCCGCACAGAATTGATGATGCACTTGATTATTAAATTCTTGAAATTTTTGATTTGAGCCTTGGAATTGTTTTACGGGATTTTCTCCTTCGTCAACCAATTCGTAAACATATCTCAATTGTCTTCAACGATCATAATATGTAAAATAATATAATAAGTAAACATGATTTTCTTAACTTCATATCTCATTTGTCTTCAACAATCATATTATGTAAAATAATATAAGGTAAACATGATTTTCTTAACTTCTTTCCTATACCAAAATCATGTTGCGCCTCTCACAAATTGCCCATTGAGCTTGAAGAACCAAAAATACTTGTTCAACATCTTTTCTTGTAGCCTCTATTAGATAGTGTCATATCATATAAATTTGTCATTCATCACAAAATTAACTTATGGTACATTTCATTGACACACATTGTTGAATAAAGGTGATTCATGGAACACACTAATATTCATGTCGACTTGACCAGTTCTTTTATCATTACAAACCTTAAAGGATAACTTGTTGCACTTGAATTAGAAAATACATGTACCCTTCAGGTATAAATGGCATTTGAGGGGAATTGGTAGTATTATTCATCATACTTCCAAAATCCAACAAATTTTAAGAATATTACTGAGAGAATGGAAAATGTAGGGGTAACTGTGGTGGAACTTGACCGAAAAATTGAACTAAGAATATGGAAGAGTATCATGTGGGGTTTGAGAATTTTGTGGGGCATCATTTGCATCCTCCAAAATTTGAGAATTTAAGAATTTTTTTTAATATTTTCTTAGTATTTGCATTCATTTCTGCAAAAGTCTGTCAATATGATAAGTACTAAATTGAAAATGAAGTGTGGAAGAGAAAATACAGAAGGGATGTGGAGAGGTGTATTTTCTTGTAAATATGATGGTTTATTTATAGAAGAGAGAGTGAGTACAATGGGTACTTTTAATAAGAATTTAAGACAAAAAGTTATTGTATGTTAAAAATTTAGAATTTACAACAATGCTATAATTTAATTCAATGCCACTTTTAATTAGAATTTACTACTAGTAGTGTACCCGTGCATTGCATGATATGTGATATATATATATATATTATATGATTATTCAAAATTATAATATCATGTATAATGTGATTATTATAATTATTTTAATATAAACATATTAATACTTTTAATATTTATGATAGCACGGAGTTTGGTATTTTAAATTTAAATTTATGTCATTATAAATAATTATATTCGAAAATTTAGAAAATTGAAATACATAAAGTAATATACTAATGTATGGATTAAACAAAAAAATTGGAAAGTTCGTATTCGAAATATAGATAAATAAAAAATGACCAATTTGACCAAACTTATGCACTCATTAAGTACTTCAAAATCTCAATAAATTAAATTTAGAGGTACAAAAGGGGGAAAAAAAGGTATGCTACATACATATATATTCAAAATTATACACACATATATACATACTAACTTTAATGTAATGAAATATTCGTTTAAATACACATATAACTCATTCTAAATCCAATAAAAAATTATATCAACTTATCAAATACACTAAAATCTCTCTTGCTATCTATTTAAACAAACAAAATTGGACTTAATCTAACATTTCCAATAACATATTATAAATAATAATGATAAGATTATATATCATGTGTATGATTTGTAAAAAAACCAAAAAATCACCCTTATCCAAAAACCCATTAGGCGACCTCCATTGAAAATATAAATAGAAGAAAAAAGAATTGACAACTATTCACCTTTTTCTTTAGCCTACTACCGCAAGTGTACGGTGTAGATTGCAGAACACGGTAAACAAGGTCGATCCCACAGAGACTATTATATAGAAATAATTGATTACCCAAATTCGACCCCTTATTTTATCTAGGCTATCAGATATCAAAGAATTCAATTAACTATACTAAAACTAAAACAAATAAATACACAGAGACAAACATATATAACTGAGACACGTTCTAGAACATGCTTTCATCTAATTCCCATCACGATATCACTTGACCAATCCAATTCAATGATTAATTATCCTATATGAGCAATCACAAATATCGAATTAAAAGCTCTCTCGAGTCAATTTAACTGGTTGATTATTATGCTACCAGAGGTATCTCTACTCGATCTGATATAACACAACAACTCCTAATAGCACATAGGATTGAAAATCTCATCACATATGTCATTTATCTCTCGATCTCATGCTGCATATATGTCACGTGTTTACTCTTCCGTAATTAAATCTCCTCTCTCGGATTTTGACTTAATTACTTAAAGATGCTCGATTACCGGCCGGACAATCAAACAAGCAGTCAAACCCATAAACACATCATGTAGGATAAAGAATCAAGAAATTGAATTGAAATCAAAGATCTATCAGATTCGAATCAGACTACTAACAAGCCCTAAAAACTCATGGAAAACTAGTCAAACATAAATATCAACAAACTCACAGACAAGATTGAAAATATCATATCAAACGGAAATAATCCAACAATAAAGGAAAGATAAAGAAAAACCCTATATGAACGATGATCTCTCGATTCTTCGATCTTTGAAGTCTTCTTCTCCTCTCCGGATGCTCTCAAAATATGTGCTTTCTCTCAATAAATGTTATTCCTACCCTAATGATTGATCCCCCATCTGAATGCCCCTTTTTAGGACGAATTTGGGTATATATAGCATCTTGGAGGTCTCCTAGATGGTTTAGAAGTGTGAGATATGTCAAAAATCGAGTTTGGGATGGAATAGGAGTCTCTCGAGCACGACCGTACCGTAGGACATGGTCACCCGTGCGCCAGTGCTAGTGTTTTTGTGCAGTGGGACACGACCGTGTCCCAAGACACGATCGTGCGCTGGTGCACAGTTCCGAATTTGACTTCGACGTCTTCATGAAAGTTGTAGGTCTTGAAGTTGAGAAGGACTTACATGCACCTGGGGCACGGATCCTGGATCCGTGCCCCTAACCCGACCTGCCTGACCCGCACCCATTAATTATATTTTTTTAATATTTTTTCTTTCACGCATTTTTCTGCTTCCTTTTCTTCTTCTTCTTCCTTGTCTTCTTCTTCTTCTCCTTCTCCTTCAACCCTTTTGCTGTGCTCGAGTATCTTACAGCTGAGGTCACCTCCTTTTTCCCCATTTCAATCATCAATTAGGTTTTCAAAATCAGTGCAAATCCATACTACTCAATCAGATTTCTACAACTTCATACCATCATTCAATAACCAACAAAGTTGCATATCAAATTACATACGTATACAATTCTGAATATATAAATCCTAAAGAAGAGATAAGAACAATAGAGATTAAACATAAAATTTGAAATCTGAAAAAATTTAAACTCAAAACCAATAACAATGATATGAGGAAATTGAAAGGTTAAAATCCACAAGATATGAACAACCCTTGTTCCTAGACAACAACAAAATTAAATGGAAACAACATTGCTGAGATGAATATCAAGGCTTCTTAGGAGACTTGGTCCCCTTTGCAGGAGATTTGGGGGTCTTCTCAGCAGCAACCTTATCAGAGTTCTTGGGAAGAAGAACAGGGTTGATGTTGGGCAAGACTCCGCCGTGGGCGATGGTAACTCCGGCGAGGAGCTTTCTCGTCGTTTCTCATCGCCAGCAACACGTGCCTCGGAATGATCTTGTTCTTCTTGTTGTCTCTCGCTGCATTTCCTGTCAATTCCAGTACCTGCAAAACCATGGACGATTGAGAAATCAGTTCCTTCAGGTGTTATGAAAATATTATAACACCTAAAGAACATACATATAACACTTATAGAGTATATATATGACACCTATCATTCAATCACATAATATGAAATCTTTTTTATATGTGATACCTCAATAACATACATATAACACATAAAGAGTATATATATAACTCATTTAGAGTATACATATAACACCTATCACTGAATCACATAATATGAAATCTTCTATATATGTGATACCTCAAGAACATAGATGTAACACCTAAAGAGTATATATATAACACTTATAGAGTATAACTATAACACCTATCACTGAATCATATAATATAACTATAACACCTACAACATATATAACACCTATAGAGTACATATATAACACCTATCACTGAATCACATAGTGTGAAATCACACCAGATCAGGTAGGGGTGCGCGTGGTGCGGCCCACGCGTCGGGTCGGGTCAAGGGCACGGATCTAGGATCCATGCCACAGGTGCATATAAGTTTTTTTCCTTGAAGTTAGCTTTCAAATGCCTCAATAGCAGTCTTTTAGAAAAAGTTATGATCAAAATACTAGAGCCCTGTCACGACAAAGAACCGAACACACAATTTCCATCTTTCCTTAATATTATGCTTTATTGGAGAACGAATTGTTAAAATTGTTCAACATAAAAGTTGTAGATCTCTTCCTTAGCTTTCCAGCAAAATTAAGATCTTCCAATTCGAACTTCTAGATCGTGAGATATGTCATTTCTTCGACAACTGCGCATGTGAGCTGAAACTTGCGATTTTTGCACTAAAAACACAAAACCATCAAATGCAACTAATAAATCAAAAGTATCTTAATCACTAAAGAAACGTACATAAACATGCTCAAATGAACACATAAACATACGTAAAAATATAGTAAAAAGGACACTTATCAATTTCCCCCAAACTTAAACCATTGCCGTCCTCGAGCAATATATCAAGAACTCAACTCAAACACATATCTCAACACAATGAATCAAGTATCACAAACTATAACTCAACATACTCAATTGAAATCAAAACTCTCCAAACTTAAGCAAATACTTCGAACAATCCAAAAGATGTATTTCAAAGAGTATTGAACCTCACAAGATAAAAGTGTATCACTCATGCTCAAAAGTGTACAGAATATGACGTGTATATGCTCAAATCAATCAATCAAGTACAATCTACCATAGGCTTTCAAATCGTCTCACTTCTCCACCAATTTCGTACATGTGAATTTAAGTATCAAAAAGGACTTTTATTTGGACGCAATGAGGCTCTTGGACAAGGTAGGAAAATTTGGATAAAAGTGACTACAAAAATATATGATTTAAGCTACTCCATGAATTTCCACTTAACTCACGAATTTTTTTCCACTTCCATGAAATTTCTCCAACCAATCACCTATCTCCAACATGAGTTCTAGAAAAATATATTAAAAAGACTTACTCAATCGAATTCCAGAAAAGGTACAACTCGACTAAGTGTCAAATTATATCAACAAGGCACAACTCATGCAAAAATTTATTTTCTCCACCAAATCACCTCTTCATCTTACTTTTCCATTTTTCCCTCTTTTTTTTTTCAAGCCACATTTTGTTTCTTCTTCAACAACATCCACCGATTTTTTTCAATTCTATTCACATTCTCTTCAACTCAAGCACTTTTCACCTAATCACTTCACATTCAAGCTTCACAATCATATAAAATAGGTAGGCTCAAAAGATAAAGGAAATTCACACGATTATTCGGCTACTCAAAAGAATAAGGTTTAAAGGCTCAAAAGAGGCTAACAAGGGAAAATTATGAATTTGGTAGGAAAATATTTGGCTAAGTGACTTATAACATCAAAGATGACCTTAGATCACTTTCAAACATTCACACGTACATGTGGTCTCAAAGGAGATACCAAAGCAAGTTCTAGAGATATATACGAGACAATTGATACTCACTCAATCAAGAAAACAAGACTTGGTGTAACGTCAAGTCAAAGCTCAAAATCTCACTCGGCTTGGTTTCATACTCCTCAAAACACAAATTCATTTCATGCTCAAATATATTCACCACAAATTCAGAGATTCCCAACTCAATCAAGCAAGATATCATCAAGTTCATTCAACTCAATTCATGTTTTTCAAAGATCGAGAATTCATATCACATATTTTTCCACAAATTCAAAAGATCATCACTCACCCTAAAAAAAAAATCTAACCTAATAAAAAAAATCTACCTAAAAAACAATAAACGTGCTAAAGCAATAAAATCCTAAAATGCAACTAAAATGCAATGCAAAAATCCATTTTCATTTTTTCTTTGATCTCACAACCGTCCCCCCAAACTTATTTGTCATCAATTCCAAAGAGGACAAGTAATAAAATCAAAAGAAAAAAATGCAATGGAAAACTCACAGACTTTTTTCTTCCAATTGGGTTGCATCTCAATCAGTGTGAAATTTGACGATATCATCCAATCACACAATTTTGCACACTTCAACAATTTTTCCAACGCACCTGCAAAAGGAATTTCAAAGTCAATTTTCTCAAAAAAATTCAAAATGTTAACAAATTAATCATCGAACTCTTTCTTGTAAACTTTTTGAGGGGAAAGAATATAATTGATAGTAAAAGAAAGTATAGGGTTAGAAATTGATTTAGGCTTCTCAGCCCCTTTTTGTTCATCTCTATGCACTTCTTTCTCTACCAAAATATTTTCTCTCTCGTCTTCAGTTTCCTTCTCGTCCTCAACTAGCATCCTAGGCTCATCCTTTTTGGTCTCTTCTATCAACATCATGGTCATACCTTCTTGAGTTGGATATAACTCGGTTGTACTAGAATATGACTCCTTTTCTTTGTTGAATTTCAAGAATAGTGACTATTTGTCCCATTTGCATTTCCAATGATTTGAGATGAGCATCCATTCGCCTTTCCGAAGATTTGGTACGAGCATTTATTTATTTGAAACGAGCATCTATTTCTTTGCAACGCTCATTCGTTCCTTTAATGAATTCTCTCATTAAATTTTCAAGTGGTTGTTGTCTTGGCTCATCAGTCACCCCATCTGAGACAGAAAATCTCCTATTTTGAAAGTTGTTGTAATATTGTCCGCCTACATAATTGATGTCTTCAACCTCCTCTTGCGGTGCAAAATCACAACTTTGATTCCAGAAATGTCGTACGGGTGCAGTACGCGAAGCCAAAACTTGTCTTGTGAGAGCTGATATCTGTGCAGTTAAAGCTGCTAATTGATCTTGATTTTGAAATTCAACTGCTTTTTTGTATGTAGTCCTTTCAGATGGCCATTGATAGCTGTTGATTGTCATATTGATGCACGACCTGAAAATCCACGAAAGAGTATCAGATAATCCTTAAAATAAAAAAATAATTATAAAAAAATTATAAAAAAAAAAATCCTAGATAAATCAAAAGAAGAATTCAAATATCAATCATCCTAAACTCTAGTCCCCGGCAACGGCGCCAAAAACTTGTTCACCTTTTTCTTTAGGCTACTACCGCAAGTGTACGGTGTAGATTGTAGAACACGGTAAGTAAGGTCGATCCCACAGAGACTATTATATAGGAATAATTGATTACCCAAATTCGATCCCTAATTTTATCTAGGCTATCAGATATCAAACAATTCAATTAACTATACTAAAACTAAAACAAATAAATACATGAAGACAAACAGATATAACTGAGACAGGTTCTAGAACATGCTTTCATTTAATTCCCATCACGATATCACTTGATCAATCCAATTCAATGATTAATTATCCTATATGAGCAATCACAAATATCGAATTAAAATCTCTCTCGAGTCAATTTAACCGGTTGATTATTGTGCTACCAGAGGTATCTCTACTCGATCTGATATAACACAACAACTCCTAAAAGCACTTAGGATTGAAAATCTCATCACATAAGTCATTTATCTCTCGATCTCATGCTGCATATATATGTCACGTGTTTACTCTTCCGTAATTAAATCTCCTCTCTCGAATTTTGACTTAATTACTTAAATATGCTCGATTACCGGCCGGACAATCAAACAAGCAATCAAACCCATAAACACATCAATAGGATAAAGAATCAAGAAATTGAATTGAAATCAAAGATATATCAGATTCGAATCAGACTACTAACAAGCCCTAGAAACCCATGGAAAACTAGCCAGACATGAATATCAACAAACTCATAGACAATATTGAAAGATATCATATCAAATTCATCTATCAATTTCCATTTCAATTCCCAAACATGCCTTTTACAGGACCATACTAAGAAGACTATTGTTGTGGGAAAGATGGTAGGAAAGCTATATATACTGGAAGGATCTTCAATCAGTTATTGTTCTTTGCCTACCCCTATTCCTTTATTATGTTATAATCAAGCAGCAATACATATTACTCAAAACCCTGTTTTTCATGAGACAACAAAACATTTGGATATTGATTGCCATTTGGTGAGACATCATTTCAAGACTGGTTTCCTTTCTCTCCATCATGTTTCCACCAATCTTCAACTTGCAGATCTCTTTACCAAAGCATCAGGAGCTACTCAGTTTCATTTACTACTGTCCAAGCTTGGCCTTGTCAATCTTGAGGGGATGAAGGAATGATGATCCAGCTCATCACCTACGTGGCACATGCAGCACGTGAACATCATGCACTAGATCTTTCTACACTTAGTCTGTTATAGAGTTAGTTATAGATTCCACCATTGTATTAGATATAAATACATATTGTAACCAATCTTCTTGTAATACGAATTTTACAGCTTCAATTGAGTAAGATTACTCTTTTCCTTCTTCTCCTCTACCTCGTCTAGGGTTTATTGATTACATGCAATATGTTGATAATTCATGGATGATTAACCGTCGTTCCTTGGTTGCTTAGCGTTTGGTTCATAAGTGTGTTCCTACCCTAGACTGGTTAAGGGGTCATGGCTTTATCGATCGGCCCATCGGTCTGTCTCTTTGCATGCAGCATGACGAGACGGTGGATCATATTAATTTTTTAGGAGTGCAGCTCTTCTTCCCTGCCCTGGTATGCTCCTTTTCCACTGGGTTTTGCCATGTTAGGGTATTAACGAGGCCCATAACAGCCCTAATTTTTTATCTTTTTGTATGGATGCTTTTTCTTTTCTTTCTTATAATATCATCATCATTTCTTAAAAAAAAGTTTAAAAAAATATAATTGATGTCTTTATAAAGCAAAAATTGGATGTGGAACATAAACTAACTTTTGGAATATAGTTAGAATTTATCTTTTATAATTTTGTGGTGTAGTTTAACTGATAATATATAAATTATTTCATTATATTTTTGAAATTATAAAAATGTATAAGTTAGTTAATATCAATTGAAATTGGGATTTGTGGATAATCGAGATCTTAAAAGAAAAAAAAAACAATGTAAATTAAAGGTAAAGAGTAACTCTCCTGTGTGTCGGTTGTACGGATCTTAGATCCGTGCAACACAGATCTGACCCGACCTGTTTTTCCTTTTTGATTTTTCGCGCTTGCTTTTTAAAATTTGGTCATGACCTTTAAATTATGTTATAGATACCTTAATATCCAAATTTTATACCTTTAACTTCAAAAAAAGAACTCTAATTTCGGCACATTTTGTACACATACATTTACGTTATGTTAGAAATATTTTTATGTTATGTTAGAGATACATTATATATTGTATGAGGTATCTCTAATATAACTCAAAGGTATCTCTAACATAACGTAAGGTATGAAATCAGGATACAAATGTATCTTTAACATAACATAAAAGTATTTCTAACATAACCTAAAAATATTTTTAACATAACGTAAATGTATCCACCTGGAGTGAAATTTGGTGGATTTGAGTGCATCCACCCAGGCGCTTGAGGGCACGTGGGAGCACGTATTTGGGGTGCGTGGCCGGGTCGACCCAGGTGCATGGATCCCAAATCTATGCACCCAACTCACATAAGTATTTGTCAAAGGTAAAATGAGTGTGACTGAAAAAAAAGAAAAATTTAAAGAGGAAAAAAAAAGGTAAAGAGTAGGTTTTCTGTGCACTAGTGAGATCCGTGCACTCAGTCTGACCTGCCCAGTCCATAGCTCCTCTCTCTTTTTCGCGTGTTTTGATCATGACCTTCATGTTATGTTAGTCATACATTTACATCATTATGCTAGTCATACATTCATCTTATGTTAGTGATACCTTCATTTCCAAATTTCATATCATTAGTTCAAAACCAGCGTATTTTGGTTGTGACCTTCATGTTATGTTAGTCATACCTTTACATTATGTTAATGATATCTTCATGAAGGTATGACTAACATAACATGAAGGTATCACTAACATAATATGAAGGTAGAAACACCTGGAGTGAATTTATGTGGGTTTGAACGCACACACCAGACGCGTGAGAGAACGTAGGAGCGCCTAAAAACATGCCTAGAAGGCGCGTGGATCGGGTTGACCCGAGTGCATGGATCTAGATCCATGCACCAAGTGCACAAAAGTTTTGGTGAAATATAAATTGTGGCTACCCAGCAATCTCATAACAAACAAGCAGACAAGCTGGATTGTTGGATCCAAAATCCTCTCTCTGGATTGGATCATCCTCCCACGGTTCACTCCTTAAATTTTTTTTTTTATTTTTTGATCGGAAAAAAAGAAGTTTTTACTTACATTTTGGAATACAAGGGGTACTCCAACACATCCAACAAAGGAAATTGCTACAGAAATGAGAAAGAAACGAAATAGATACCAAACTTTAAAAACTTCAATCCTCCCTTCTATCCACTACTCAATCTCTCAATCACTAACACTCTAAATTGGATTTTAAGTGTAATTACATTTATATCTTGCTATTTATATCATGAAAAGTGATGGAACTCAAATCATGCATGTCAAATTCTTTACATTTGTTAAATGCATGCATTACACTTGTTATTGTTTTGTGAGTAATTACATATTAGTGGGCATGTATTTGATTGCCACTATATATAGGAAAGACTCTGATTGAGAACACACATGATCTCAATACAAAGAAATAGATCGCTATTGAACATATATAACAACAAAGTCATCTACAAAAGTAAACCACAAAAGAATGTAGGTCACATTAACTATCAAGATATGAACCTTAGTAACAGGATCTATCTATATATATTTACAGGAACTGTTGGAGATGCTCTGTCTTCTTTCCAAGTCTTTGAATTTCTTTCATGATCTCAGCTTGGTTTTCCAAGAGTAATCTCATTATACTTGACATCTCCATCTGCATATATATAGTTCCAAATATTAAAAACGATGAAAAACACAGTTTTAAGCCTTGGACTTTCGTGTTTTGTTCCATTGAGCCCTCCTACTTTTTGTGTGTTCAATCAATTGAGTTCTTGGAACTTTTACTTCTGTTCAGATTAAGGACTTTCAAAACTCAAGGAGAGCAAAAAAGAAAAGTTTAAGGGCTCAATATAACGTGTAAGCATAGCCTGCCTGGATTGCAAACAAAAAAGTGCTCTGTAGAGCATTTCATCAAATGTTACCTCATGCATATGGAATTGCCTTAGTATTTCCAAGTGAAGATTGCGCATATCTTCATGAACAGATTCCTGAAACGATGCTAGAGTTTCTTCAAGTTTACGTTGAAAAGGCTCTAGAGTAAAAGTTTCCTGTAATTGTGTCTCTCCACCCTGCCATGAATAGAAAGTGATTAGGCGTTGACACATTAGAAACCATTGAATAGAACACCAATACCAGCCTGCATGAAAGGATCGGAAATCATAAAACTTATCCAACAAAATGGCAATGTTTTCTAAATGAAGAGTGGTGAATCATATAAACTAACTGCACCATTGTAGACTGTGCATGGGTTGGGGGTATTTCAGAAACAGCCCGGGCTTGGTCATCAAAGGGACTGTTTTTGGGAGTCTAACATCCATGAATAAGTTCGGCTTGTGTAATGAATGGATGGTATTTTATGTCTTACTAACAACAATTTTTGACCAGGTGGTAAGCACTTAATCTTGACATAGATCGATCAACTAATTGCACCAATCCAGAAGCAGAGATTGGAAAAAGAAATACAAAAACAAAAAGATTTATAGTTCCTTACATTAGAAGTAGCAACATTACTTCCTGTGGCAGATTGATTGTTTGACAACAAGTTATTGAGAAGTTCTTCCCCAGTTTCCAATCCTGTTTTCTTGGATTTTGGTGACCCCACTGTATGAGATAGTGCCACACTCATGGATGTCGTAGCACCTAACAAGCTATTGAGAAGTTCTTCCCTAGTTTCCAGTCCTGTTTTCTTGGATTTTGGTGAACCCACACCAGCACCTATTCTCTCAGCATGAGTGGGGAATCTCTTAGGAGAAGCCGAAGCAGGACCGAGAGTATCAAGGTTAGATTGCGGAATAATGCTTCTTTTACCTAAAGGAGACCGAACAGCTCCAGGTGATCCTGATGGACTTTCCTGATGGGAGATTTCTCCACCACGCAAATTAGTGGGGCTCAGCCCCGATGTTGAGCTGCTTGTACTCGGACTTGTGGGTTGACCATCTTGTAATCCAGGGATCAATGATACAGATGATGAACTACTGGTTGAAGACCTTGCAAAACGTGAAGGCATTCTAATGGATTTTCGGTGAACGAATTTATCTAAGAATTTCTCTCCAACCCAAGCTTTAGGTGGAGCAACAGAGGATTTCAATGGTGAAAAGGTAGAATGACACTCATCCTGCAAGAGCATCAACTGAATAGCTATAGTTTGATGATGATATATTCTAAGCACTAATCAAATGCAATGACACCATTAGAAGCAGTATGCAGTGACTAGTACAAGAAAAATAGACAATGAGGAATGAGCCAAAGACTTAGCATCTCAAATATCTATAAAAGCATATGTTTGTATTTATCACAAAAATGCACTGAGGGTTAAGTAGAAATCAATTAATAGATGTCGGTACACATCACTAAATTTTCTACCAAACCAGCCAAGTACCTAGTTGAGTAAATTCATGACAGAATATTTGCATCTAAGAGGAGACTTTGTTGAGTATAATTGTATAGGTGAGATCTTAAGTATAGTAGAGGTTTATACAATAATGTAACCTACCATGTATATATTCTATACAATATAAAATATCACTTGCCAATACAAAAATGTATATTAATAACTTTGCAAACAATAACAATGCTTCCAAGAAAAAATATCTTGCTTCATACTTAAATCAGAAAAGGGGAGCTTGGTGTCAATGTTAAGGTGCATGATTCGTAAAAGGTGATGTTTTAAAAGGAATACGTGTTTCTTCATCTTACATTTGTCAATACTTTTGTCTTTTATTGTGTAACCTTATCGATTTGCAAGGAAGCATCAATACATCATATTGTTAATTCTAAGACCAGTCTTCTACAACTCCTCATATCAATTCCATGGCATTATATTCACCACCATGATTTAGATTATTATACACGAATGATATGCCAACCTTTTTCTTCATTAATCATTTCACGGTTTTACTAATACAGTTTGTGTAGTGAGCACAATAGTATCCTACTCTGAAACTAACAGAAAGAGTCGTTATATTTTCCTCCGTAATTGGCTAACATATGATTTAATTACTCTAGTATAGTGTCCCTGAGAAAAAAAGAAAGTTTTTTAATCCCATAATATACCTTCCACCAAGGCAAAACATAATCCAAACATTTCGATTATACTTCATGATCATACCAAGTATGGTCCTTATCTTGGATGATTATTTGTTAGCATCTTCACATTTCTATTAAAGAAGCTATTAGCAAATCACAAAAATTGCTGCATAAAGAAAAATTGTGAAAGAATAGAGATGACTGGTTATACCTGTTTGGATGATGAGTTTGATTTCAAGTCGAAAATTGGATGATCATTGTTGGCCCCTTTTTCTGGGAGACCAAATGTTTGAGAGGAAAAAAATGAAGGTTTGCTATCCTGATCTTTCTTTGAACCATCATGATCATTCCATAATTTATCAATAGAGGATGGTGTAAGTGGTTGAACTTCCACAAGGGGAGAAAAAATCTCCATGTCATCCTTGACATTATGACGCAATCTTGCAAGAGTTAGATTTGTTAATAAGTTGCTTCTCAGAGGTGCTCCCGAAGAAGCAGATAAACTGGTAGCACTTGATTTAGAAACAGAACTGCCCAATGAAGAAGAAAATTGGCCTCCAGAAAAAGCTGCATGACTAGGATTTCGAGATCCAGATACTACTGCGGGCACTGAAATGTTTGACGATGACCTAGTTGGAAGTGGATCGGGCACCAGGCTTGAGTCCTTGACATCACCGGCCAGAAGAACCATCTCATCCGTGCAATTGTTTTCATTGAAGGTTACAGGATTTGACCTCTGCCAGCATAGACTTGTGACGGCCTGATGCAGATCAACTCATGTATAGGATTACTATCAAGTTGCTTTAAAATATTTTGGGGAGATTGTATGACATTGAAGTGAAAAAGTCTAGCCTTTAAGATCAGCCTAGTAAATAGACATTGCAAAATCATACTCTTCTCCTATACCGACTCTGAGCAGCCATAACTGATAATTAACAGTTTGGGCCCAAAATTAGCTATTGACTAACATGGATAACTGCAAGTTTCAATCAGCAGGAGATAAATCTCGCAATAAGTGTCTATGCACAAAAATGGAATTGTACACAAACATGGTCCAGCACAATAGGTTGCTTGACATGTATTGGCTGACATCTATGAAGACCAGTAACATTATAGTGAAAAACTAATATCACAAATGCTTGATCAGCAACTTGGTAATGTTCCGTCATGCATTGGAAAATAATTCAAACAGAGAACAGAAATCACCTCAGAATATGCACGAAGAATAGTTAATGGATGAGGCTGCCTTCTAATATCATAGATTACAATCTGACCAGTAGTCGTACCAGCAGCTAAGGTTAATCTATCATCATGGAAAACCAATGATGAGAAAGGAGCCTCATAATGTATACAAGAAGATGGCTTCTTGGACCCTGTGTCGAAAGTGTATAACCTCATATCGAGACCAACACTAGCAATAATCTGTCAAAATCATGATGTCAAATTGAAAATAAACTAGTACTGATAAGCGTGTTAGCAGGAAGAGTCTCACTTCTATATGCATAAGTGGCCAGCGTGCGTCAACATAGAGAAAATTCAACCTAGAATGATAAAGTGAAGACCTTGTCATTGGACGGTGCAAAGCTAACTCCAGAGGTCGGTGCAGAATGCTGCTTCAACCAAGAAACCTATAATGAAAAGGACAAGATACAATTGTTTGTAATCTATAATTGAATGGGGCATTAAAAAGATCTTACTAGCTAAGGCACACAAATTAGTATGTCAAGCATGCAAATTCAAGGATTCAATCCTAGTAGTTATCTATGAGATGATTAGTGTTCAAGCCAAAAAATCAAAGTTCATTCTGCTGTCATCTTAATTGGCAATGCATTTTTTAGTTAAAAAAAAAAAACAAAAAGGAATAAAGTTGAAGTTTGTTAAAGTGGATGAGATTTTTTAGGCAGCATTTGCAGGGTTCAATGAAGCAAGGAAGCTGAGATGATTATTCATTATATGCTTTAATGCATTTGATAAAAATGTATGAACTCAATCTTAATGATCATTACGGGACTTATAGTCATTTGGCAGAAAGGAACACACTTGCATCCCTCTGAGTGCAGTCAATTAAATTAGTTGCATCGAACACTTTAAAGTTTCAACAGAAGAATGTTCATTTAGTTGATAAGTAAGCACATCTTTCTTTCCATGTGCAATTCATCAGGAGCCTAATTTACAATTGATTAACAGCCAAAATAAACACAAAACTTGGGAACCTCATTTTGTCCAAAGTAGAAAGGGGATATTTGAAAACCAAGCAGCCAACAAAAATTGGGCTAACTTTTAGACAGAAGAATAAAAAAACACGAGGTAAAACAGCTCGAGCTGTACAAATAAAGACCAAAAAACAAGTCCAACTTCCTCCATTTAATATATGGACTAATCATAGTATCTTAACAATATATCATTTTTTATAATGCAAACCTTTGGGCTGCGACCAGTAGTATCCCACAGGTGGATAGACCCATCATCACCAGCCGTAACTAACAGGTGCCTGCTCGTACAGGAATAATCAAGTGCCCCCAAGACCTGGTCTTATAATTATTATTGTACAAAATGAAAAATCATATTGATCAAAAAATGTGTATTGAGTGGCCTAGTATTAACGGATAGATGAGAACAGTAGAAGCAACCTGTCCATTTGGATCTTTCAGTTCAGCAGCCCTAGCACCAGAAGCAAGATTATGAACAATGAGGTCTCCTTTACGGCTAACAGAAGCCACATGCTCATCCTTGCAGTTGTACATCACACATGTTATATCATCACTATGCCCTTTCAACCATTTGACACAACGCTTGTTCTGCAAATCCCATATCCGGACAACCTGACCAGTTCCACCTGAGCAGAGATATCGAGACCCTTTGTTGCAAAAGTTGATGGTTGATATGGACTCTGATGGCTTATATGTTTAAACAGAACAAACACAAGATTTGGAAAAATCAAGTTGATATTTCCACTAAAATCACCAAACTCATAAAATTGGATCCACACCACTAGCCCAGCATGTTCATCCATCAACAATGATTTCATTGATGCTACCCTAAATGAAATGCACCCTCTGCAACATGGACTAACCATAAACACGCATACACACAAATGCTCATATACATATATGTGCAGACCGACTGTGAATTAGCATCTACAAGATCGTCTCATTCATGATGATAAAATCAACTCAATTGATGCATAAAGGCAAGAATTCTATGATCAAAATTTGGTATATAGAAGAAATGTACCTCAATAGCTCCACCCCAATCATTTCTGTCAGGCACTGTCCACAAGATTTGCCCATTTTTCTTCCAAAATGATACTCTACCATCGTCTCCTGCACTCGCCAACACCATATCTACCAAAAAGGAAAAAATATTCAATCAACATCTTCAAAAATTACATATCATAGACTTTGAGGGGGGAATTAGCAATCGAACTGAAATAACATCAAATTAATCTGCGAAATAGAAAATTGTGTTTGCACTGACTGTTGTGATTCCACTTGGCGGAATTTACGCAAAGCCCCGGAGATGGAGAATAGGTGAGAACGCACTGATTTTGAACCTCCAATGAAAAATCGAAAAGTTTCACGGCGTCGCCGCCGCTGGCTGCGAGCAGCAGCTTCACCGATCCAAACGTATTCATAGTTCTGAGTGATCGGCGATTGCCAAAATTATGATTTGTATAGTCGCAGAAAATGAAATTGAAGAAAAACAATTAGAGAATCATTGATGGAGAGAAGAAATTTGCGATATGTTTTTATATTTTGTAATATTACAACATCTTTACACAAAAATTGATCAAATCGAATTTGCAATAAATGTCACCAAAATGACAACCATAATAATATTTTAATTAGTTAAAAAAAATGTCATCCATGATCATGCACAACCATGCATGGATAATATTTTTCATAAAATTAGTAAGAAATGACATGTTTTTACACTTACATTAGAGCATATAAACTTAACGTAATCGAGTAGGCCACCAGTTAATTAACTAGCTCTAAAAATGCACCAAAGTATAATAGAAATATCCTACAAAATCCAATAAATTTGCAGTTCATCGTTGACAAGTGAAAACTAGTTCAACTTGATCAGCTTTGTTAAAACATTTTCTGTTTTTAAATGTATATATTTAAATTGACTTGTTTTTATAAGTAACAAATAATCAATCTGATAAAAATTATTTATCTCATAAAATTTTAAAATTATAATTTATTTTCAATAATCTAGCTAAATTATCAGTTAATCAAGCTATGATGACACGAGGAGTGTTCTATGTTAACCTATCTCACATTGTGTGACATGTGTTAGCTTTGAAAATTTATTGAAAAATAAATGAATTTATTACTTAATTGTTTTGTAATTTTGGTCACGGTTAAATTCAATTTTAGTCAATTTAAAAAGTCACTGTCCAATTTTCGTCCACCATGGAAGCGGTTTTCAATTTCAGTCCAATTAAGCCAAAAATCGTCACTATTTGGTCATTTTTTTCACTATTTCGACCACTATGGAAACGGTTTTCAATTTTCAGTTTTCAATTTTAGTCCAATTAAGCCAAAAATGGACCAAATAGTGATGGGTTTTGGCTTAATTAGACTAAAATTGAAAACCGCTTTCATGGTGGATGAAAATTGGACAGTGGCTTTTTAAATGGATTAAAATTGAATTTTTCCCAATTTTGGTCATTTGGTAAAAATGCACTTTAACTTTTCGAGATATCAATTTAGGACTTTATGTTTTTGGGCTTAACGAATTTAACCCAAATTGAGTTCGAATTGTCCAATTGGACTCAAATTGCACATGAATCACACGTGATGTCCAATTTTCGGGTCATTCGACCCACATTGCTGATGTGGAATTAAAAAACTAATTTTTGAATTGATTGAAAATATTTTTCAAGAAAAGAAAGAGAATTAAAAATCAAAAAATTGAAAATAAGGAATTCTCAAATTACAAAAACCCTAATTTCAAAAGGCTCTAATCCAAAATGATACCCACGTCAGCAAAATTAGCCCAATTTTGTCATAATCCAAAACTTATCGCTTTATCCTAATTTGAACTTATCATATTTACAGATTGAGTTACTCTCCTGTGCACCAATTGCATGGATCTGAGATTCGTACAACTGGGCCGCGCGGCGCGCGCGCCCGCCCGCCTCTTTACTTTTTTCACGTGTTGTGGTCGTAACTTTCACGTTATGTTAGTGTTACCTTCGTGTTATGTTAATATGACCCCATCTCCATATTTCATACTCTTAGTTTAAAACCACTGAACTAAAATAACACGAATGTAACACTAATATAACATGAAGGTAACACTAACATAACATGAAAATAACATTAACATAACATGAAGGTAAAAAACAATGTTAATCATACTTTCATATTATGTTAGAGTGACCCTCACGTTATGTTAGGGTTACCTTCATGTTATGTTAGTGTTACCCTCAAGGGTAACACTAACATAACATGAAGGTAACCCTAACATAACATGAGGGTAACTACTTGGAGCGAATTTTTGTGGGTTTGAGCGCACCCACCAGGCGCGTGGGGGCGCGTGAAAACGCACGTTAGAGGCGCGTGGGGCGGGATAAAACATGAGATGTAACATCAAATGTAGTAGAGGATCCAATCCACATATATTAACACCCTTTGAAGCCTTTTCTTTTATCTTCTCCTCTCCCTCAGTTTGATTTTTCACTTTCACTTTTTTTCCAACACTCATTAATCATGCATGCAAGTCTAATTAGGGTTCATAATTTTTTTCCTTTTCTTTTCTTTCACTAGTTCACTTCTCCATGTTTTCCATACAGTTATGTTTATGACCAGGTTGGCCGATTTAATGTTTGGTGTTGATCATGAAGGCTTCGATGAAAAACGAGACCAAACGAACGTCTAGCATGTTTTCGTATTGTATTGGGATCATGAAAAAAGTATTTACCCACGTTTTAGAAACATCTTGTTTTTATTTTATCATACATTGAGGAGAATTATCTCTCTTTTATTTGTTAAGTGACTGATAATATTTAAATCAATAGATTGATTTTGGGTGCAGACAATGTGTCAAACCCCATTTATAATAAATGTTGTGTTGTGACAATGTTCCTCCTGTGTTAAAATAAATACCATACTTACTTGCGATTTAATAAATGTTGTGTATATATAGTTTTCCCTAAACTCTTAAAAATTTAACTTAATATATAGCTATGTTTTGCACACATGGGTAGTGCGAAAATTGATTTTTTTTTGGGTTAATTGCAATAAAAAACACAAACTTTACTTAATTTGCAAATTTAACCAATTTTTTGAATATTAGCAAATATAACATGAATTTTCATATTTTTTGCAAATTTAACCAACATACATATTTCAAGTATGTTTATTTTGACAATAACTTTCACCATTTCAAATAACTATCATTTTGAATGTTAAGTCATTGTTTTATTTCGAAGCTATGATATTAATTTCAAAAATAAACATATTCGAAAACTGCATATTGGTTAAAATTGCAACAAATATGGAAGTACATGTTATATTTGCTAATATTCAAAAAGTTGGTTAAAATTGCAATTTGAGCAAAGTTTGTGTTTTTTATTGCAATTAACCCTTTTTTTTTATGTTTTTCCGTAATTTTTAATGTTTTAAATTACAATTATGCCATTTTCACCCCTCTTAGAATAATTTAATATCGTTATTTATTAAAAAAAATTATATTTGTAACCTTAATTTAATCATTACACAATTTTATTAGTTAAAGGAAACATATAATTAAAAAAATTTACTAAAAATACTATAATTGAATAAAAATATCAAATACAGTCATGCTACCCCTACCTACCATGAATACATTAATATGTGTATGCAGCTGACTGTCAGATATCCAACATATCGATTAATTTCATATTTTTTTTCATATAACGGGAGTATGAGATCAATACACGTGTATTAGTAGTTGCCCGCTATGACATTTTAGAACATTCCTTGATAATTTTCCAAGAAGTAACTAAATTAATTCGCCTTTGAGTTCTAATCAATTAATCTTTATATATATAAAAACACAAACATTACTAAAAAAAGCAATGTGCATATTTTCCCGCCAAAAATACCTTGCCAAAACTAGAATTTTTTTATTTAATAAATATATAAATCATATTTGATATTTACATATAAATGTATATTTACGGAAAATTATATAATAAAATTCAATACATATACTTATTATAGAATGAAATTCCACTATATACTAATTATATATTGCGCACTGATCAATCAATCTTTGATTAATTGGTATTTTGATATCCATCTTTTATTAATTAGTTATCTTTGATTTTTTTAAATCATATTTGATAAAATAAATCTTTTAACATATTTGTCAATTTGTTAATTCGAAAAGCCAACTTTTAATTATTAATTTCAATTAACCATATCATATATATAAATATAATATATATATCATATATATATAAATATATCATATATATAAATATAATATATATGTATGTATTATTACTGTATATATATGTTTGATCTGCATATGACCATAAGAAAACAAATATATATATATATATGTGTGTGTTTTTTCTAATATATGTATTTATTCATGGTTTACTGTATAAAAATTAGTGTTTAATAAATAATTATTCAATGTGTATATATATGTATTTTCATATGCAGAAAGTCAACTTTAATTATCCACTAAATTTCTCTTCATATTTTCCGTTTTAATTATCCACTAGGTTCTAATCAATTAGTCAGTTAATTAAATATATATTCACTTTACTAATTGAATCTTACTAATTGTGAAATTATTTTAGCAAAATATCAATATTATATTATGATAAATTTAGAAATTTGAAACTATTTCTATAATCAATAATAATTCATTATTAATCAACATAATACTATATATATATATATATATATATTCGATTTTCTTAAATTGAATAAAATCTCATCATTCTGTAAATCAAGGTAAATATTAAGAAACCTAATTATACTGTAGAAACTTACTTTATTTAAACACCTTTTACCTTATTGAATCTTGCGAATTGAGTTCTATAAATTATATCCAGTGTCTCAATTCAATGCAGAAGTTTCATTTAATCTTCTATTTCTTTGAAGAACCATTGTTTGTTGTACTGATCAAGAACTTTTTGGATTCAATGGCTCTTCAAGGTATTGTTTCTTTTATTTGATAACCACTTAAGTTTGTTTATATATAATATATATATAATTTGATGGAATGTTCTATTGACATGAATATTACAATCTCACTTTTGGTTCATTTATAACTTTTATAAACTTCAGCAATAATACTATATATGTTAGAGTTTTTAAGAGAAATGAATACCTATATGATGTTGGATGGTCCCTTGTATTTGATGGTATGTATTCAATTGTCTCAATCTTTTATTTTACTATATTTTATTAAATACATTAATTCTGAATATATATATATAAACTAATGTATTTACATATATATTTAATACTTAATATTTGATACTGTAGCAATTTCTTTTCTATAAATTCTATAAGGCACACTACTTTTATCCCTAATTTCGTTCACAAATGTGTTGATGATATGGTTAGTAATTATATGCATTTTATCCCTAATTCTATATTTTACATTTTATATCTATCAAAATATTTATATGAATTATATTAATCCAAGTCGTGTTGTTTGAAAACAGAAACTTCCGAAGATAATAAGTCACAGATTATTCGTCAAAGGATGACAATAAATCTAAATGAAGCTAAATTACCAAGTTGTTTTCCCAAAAAAACCTTTTAGGTTATTTGACAAATCCGATTTCAAGAATCACCGTTTGGTACTATAATTTTCAGTTCTATTAAATATATGTAATTCTATTAATTAGTATGTATAGTAATATATTTGTCTAACTTATACAGACTATCCCAACTGAATTTTGGAAGAAGCACTTGAAGTTTGGGTCTCAAACACGCGTTTTAGTTAAATTAATTGTCGTAGCAAAAGTTTGGTCTGTCGGACTAGAGAATGAAGGAAGATTAATGGTGTTGCTGCAAGGTGGATTCAAAAATTTTGTTCTAGATTACTCACTAAATAGTGTAATTATTAATATTATTAATCTATTGTTTAAGATTTTAATTTTTTCCATTCTATTTTGATTTCGATATTGATATTGATTTATGTATTATAACTAATGGTTAGAACAACCATAATGAGTCTTTCTAATCTCTTTATTGTTATAGAGTCGTCTATTACATCAAAATTTCATTTATGTTTAAATTATCATTCTTACATATAGTTTAAAAATAAAAAACTAAATATAGTCATTATCTAATAATATATTATATAATAAGGCAACAACCTACATAATTAACTTAAATTAATTTCGTTATATATAAGTGGACATAGTATGAGAATTAATTAAAATTTATTTATATCGAACCAACATGAAAAAACATTAAGAAAAAGTTGTGTAATTAATAATAAAATATGTTAATATTAATAGAAAATTCAAAATTTATAAATAAACAACTTTTGAGTTGAGGGTCAAATGTAGGTATATGTTTGATTATTTAAATAACAGTCAATTTTGTGGGAAAATAATTATGATTGTTTAATTAATAATAATAATTTTCATGCTTATACATGACTAAAGATAAATTACATGAAATTCTAGATATTGTTCCTCCTAAATAAGAGTAGCACTTGTGTGCCCCGGGGGCACGATGCCCCCAAATTAATTATCATATGATGTTAAATATATACTCTACAAGTATCATGTATATACTCTTCAGGTATCACATGTATACTCTTATATACAAATGATACCTGTAGAATATATTTATAACACCAAGAAACATAACGCCTATAAAATATATTATAACACCTGAAGAGCATGTATATAACACTTAGATTCGTGCCCCTATGTACCCCAGGGGTATATAAGTTTTTGCCCCTAAATAAAAGTTTGAATAAAAGTAAGGTTTTGTTTAAGGCAATTTCCAAAGAAATGAGTTTAATATTGTGAATTAAACATTTATTAAGTTAATAGTTGATCAAAATATTATTGTCCATTAATGTATTAGTGTTTTGGATAGTCAAGACTATATTGTCAAAATTCAAACGAGCTGAATATGAGTTTAATTTTATTCTTTATGAATTACTTTGTTTTGTAAATAATCATGAATAATTTTCCTAATATTAATAAATTAATAAATTTAAATGGTTTTTAAAGTTTGTTCTTTTGACAATTTAGTGGCTGCCCTCATAACTCATAAGTTATCTAATAAAGGTGATGACATTGTGGAAGTGTTGGAAAAAAAAATTCAGTAAACATGAGATTGAACGACGAGTTTTCGACTTCTATCAATGAGAAGAAACTGAAAAATGTTGTTAAGAAATATAACAATTGAGAATCCTATAAAATTGTCTTTATGTATATAGGTTTGGCCCCACCTTTTTTTTCTTTTCGGCTCCATGTATATTTGATGGGTTTTTCTTCAACTGATTTTTTGTTCGGTTTTTTTTCTTTCTTCAAGATCTTAATATTTATAAGAAATGAACACCATGATAAATGTTATATAAAAAGAAGTGTATAATTTTTTCATATTATAAGTGTAATTATTTTTTACATTCATTGTGACTTTTAATTATATATCATTTAGTTTACAAACTTATAAATTAAGTTTAAAATTAGAATATTTTATTTTATTCACAGTGATCTAAAGTTAATCTTCATTAATTAAATATTTAAAATTTATAAATATTTAATTTTATTCTATTACATGTATCCTTTGTTTCAAATATAAAAATTATAATTATATTTGAAAAAATTTAATTTCCGTGCATTGCACGGGTAAAAAACTAGTTGACTTAAAATGATAATTAAATAAAGAAAAAAAAAACTAACTAACTAAACTCAAATCCAACAATCCAAATGCACCGTGAGGTTTATTGATAAATTGATTCTATGGATTAAGGAGGAGAAGTTTGATTACAATTCTTTTTCTTTGAGTGATTATAGTAATAATATTAAAATTTGCATAATATAGAGTTATTTAACATCCTCCCCAAAGTATTCAGTTTATCTCATTCCTAAAGCACGATTCCGTCTAAAACTGAACCAAAGAGGAGAAAGAAAAGACATATTCCTCAAGTTTTAGTAAACCAAAACCCAACAAAACGGAACCAATCACTCAGATTCGATTCAATTTTTGGGTTTTGCTCACCCCTACTTGAGACCATATATTACACCGATGCATGCATTAGAACGACTTCATTCACCATGCTAGCTCGAATTCTCAACACCAGCTTTATGATCAGATAATGTGTAAGCTCTTGATCGATCATGGATACGTTAAAACGTAACCAAGACCGATCAAAATCTCTCCACAAACAAGAGAAGTAGTTCAGGTGAGCATATCTAGTAATCATTTAGCTAATAAAACACACAATTCAAATTCATGGAGGGTCTCCAGGTACAGTTGAATCAAATCCAGGCAAAATACACCAATTGGACCGTCATGATTCGCTAACATGAGTTTCGAATAGTTCTATCTACACGAAAGCACCATGGGGTGAAGGACAGATAATCCAAACCCCGGAATCTGCACCGATAAACATTCATTCTTAAGCAAAACTAAATCTCGAACCTAAAAGCTTAAGCAAGATTGCTATTACATGCTCTGGGGGGTTTCCAGATAGGTGCAGCTTCAACTTCTACTAAATCAAAGAGTGTGACCTGCAGCAATAAAATTGATAATTAGGACATGAAAGCAGAAGATCTATGGATGGGAAGTCTTTGAAGTGATAAAAAGAGTCAACCATGATGTATAACCATTTGATTAAATTCACTCTACAGAGGTCAGCTTTCCTTCACCACATATGATGTTCAATTGTGTAATTCTCATCTCATTTGGTTTAAGATATACTATCAAACAAAAACTAAGATCAGAGTTCAGTAAGCCTTATGACTACTTTACTAATTCACCACTATGGACTTGCAACCACTGCTGTCCGCTAGTCTCGGTGCCGCAGCCTAGGTAGATTTTAGAACTAATAGATAAGGCTATTGGATAAGTCATTTGCTTGATGATTTTGAAATATTCTGAATAGATTGAAAAGATTTAGGGCAGCTGTAGAAACATACCTCTATATTAAATAGCAACTCTACATTTTTGGTTGCTTCGGCTTTCTAATGTAATGTTTTCAATACTAATTGAAAAGATGAATAATTTCTACCTTCAAATAAACATCATCCAGTAAGTTCTTGGGCCTCTCTTTAAGTTACTATCCTGTTGAAGCATTAACCAACTAGAATATGATAACACAACATACTATACACTCTTGAGGTGATCTTTATTTTTTATTAGGACACTTTAGCTAGACATTTTAGTGAACAGATTAAGAACAAGATAAGATAAGATCATATATCAATATGAGATTAAAATGCACAACAAAATATTCCTCAGGATGTGTCAAAGGATGGGAACAGGAGGTCATGAGCCATAACTTCAAGATGCATTGATGTTTGGATGCACAGTCTATAATAACAAATTAAGGAAGCTTGTCTGCTTTAGTTGCTTGAACCCAGAATAGTTGAAAATAGAGAAAGAGAAGAGATGGAAATGGCATTTCTTGAATAGAAGAGATAGATGACAGAATTAACGAATAATGTTCGACACAATGATTTTCCTTTAGCTGAATGATAACCCTTCTTTGAAATGAATGGTATACAATAAATGATCGAAGCAGGCCAATGTTAGTTGTGGAAACCCTGAACAGTTCAACATTAGATAAAGGGGAGAGATTGCCACATGATGTCCTGTTAGGTTAAATGCTTAAACTACATCAAGCTCGAAGAAGGTGCAGTAGGATGAATTTGATTATTTTAATCATTTTCAGTGACTATTTTTTCCTTGCTTTTTTTAATGCAAAATTGCATTTATCTTCACTAACACCAATTAGCTTTCAGGCAAATTCTTCACAAGAAGTTTCAATTGAAGAAAATCCAGGAGGGATCAATGCAACTGTTCAATGATCCCTCCTACAGAACAAAAATGATAAAAAAGGAAGGATTGAGAAATAACTTGAGCCGACCTTGGACATTAGGAGGCAGTGGATCATCACATTTTAGTGGACATCATAAACTTGTTTTTCCTTTCAGCTGGCTTCAGAATTTGAAATGAGCACATTAAATTTTCGTCAACACTCATCATTGCACCAGCATTGTCAAATTCACCACAGTAGTTTGGTGCTGAAAAGACCGTAACAAGTTGCCTGTCCGCAAAAAACTCATAACCATCCTCCACAACCTGCAAATTCGTGGAGGTTAGGCAAATGTTCTGAAGTAAAAACTAACACAGATAGATGATTGAGTTACCCCTTTTTACCTGATGAGCACGACAAACTAGGTCCAAATCATGTTTTGCCAAGAATTCCGAGACCTTGTCAGGGCCAAAAGTGAATGAAACCCCTCTATCATTCATTCCCCATCCTTTAACATCTTTTCCGGGATCTGACCAGAGTAAATCACAAAGCAAGCCGGTATCTGGGATAGCAGTTGGGCGGGGCAAATTTCTAATCTGATCAAGATTGTTTAGTTCTGGAGAAAGGCCTCCATGCATGCATAATATCTTGTCATCGATGAGTGCAGCAACAGGAAGGCAATTAAAGCAATCTGTGAAGGCTTTCCACAGTTTCACATTGAACCGGCGCTTACACTCATCATAAAATCCATATATCCTATTTATCGAAGCGCATTCGTGGTTTCCTCTAAGAAGAAAAAAGTTCTCGGGGTATTTAATTTTATAAGCAAGCAACAAGCATATTGTCTCCAAACTTTGCTTGCCACGATCTACATAGTCACCCAAAAATAGGTAATTGGATTTCGGAGGGAAACTCCCATACTCAAAAAGCCTTAAAAGATCACTATATTGCCCATGAATGTCACCTGAAATAAAACGAATTTAATATGGTTGGTTCAACAAAAAAATCACCACATGGCATCAAGGACTAGCGAAAGACATAGTTGATTGTTCACAATGCAACAACATACCTTTCAAGTAACTTAATCAACATTGATGGTGTGATACGTCCTTTTGGTAATTAGATACAAAATGATAAATATAAAACAAGAACAAAGGAGATGACTATCCGAACAGGTAAACAACAAACAACCATTTTCCCTCCCCTTATGTTTATCCTACAGTTAACGTATCAAACTTCAGAGTTGAGTCAGTCATATCCAGTCATTATTGAACAATGGGGAACTGCTTGCAAAACTATTATTAGACTAGTTTTCTGAAGCATCCTATCCTTTCAAATAGAACATCGGGATGTTCAGTTTATTTATCGAGGCAACTCATTAACGAGATCATGCAGAGATGAACTTTCTCAAGCATTGGCAATACGAGAAACAATGCAAACAGACGGTAGAGCGAAAGTATTTAGTAAACATGTTAAGATTTGTGTGCAGACCATTTTCAGCAGTTCGATGTTATAATAAGTAAATACCATGACATCAAGTTATCATACAGCTTAGCCAATCCATCCTATTTTATCACACAGCTAAACCATGCAGTATCCACCCATATTTTTTATCTCTAATGGTTTCTAGCCTTCTTTTTCCCACTTCAGCACCATCTCTCTGTATCTCCAATAACTTGTCAGTTTTCTTGGTGCAATTCCTGTCTCATGTATTTAAATGTTTAAGTGCCTAGAACTATCAATTTATGAAATGTCATGTTGATGTTGCTAAAGTTCGTTTTGTGATCCAGATAGGATTTAAGAATAGGTCTAATGTCAAAGATTTCCCTAGAGAACTTATTTGATCCCACATATTACTGTTTTCTTCTTTACTGTGTAATTAAGAATTCTAGAAGACAAATCATTTTCCATTTCATTTTACCAACAAGACATGGTAAAAACTGCATTGCTACACTAGTTAGCACTTAGCAACTTTAAGCTGACTTATGATTCAAAGTTTCATCCTACTTAAAAACACTCCCTATAGCAATCATCATAGTCAAGTGCCAACTGTCTTAGTTTTTAAAAACAAGCCTTCATAACCGATGTTCTACTTCATGTAAAGTATCTAGGCACATAAAGTTCCACCTTAGATAAACAGTAAAACCAAGCTATAAACTATAGAACACGGTCATGCATAAAAACCTAAACCACTCCTTGCTGATGCCTCTACCAAACAGAGGAAGTTTATAATTGCTAGCCTAACAACAGGGTAAACCATATATATCTTTGAGAGCATATACCATACAAAGATGCTAAAATTGAAGTACAAAAAGTTGCACTATACAACGTACGAGCTAGTTATTAAGCAATAAGATAGATTAACCTTCATTTATCAAAATGATAGACAACATCAATATCTCAAAACAACAACATCAATATCTCAAAACCATCCAAACAACTCCAGAAATTATGAACTCTTAAGTGTAAGGACGCTTGAAACTAAACAGATCATGCGTGGATGTTGAAATCTGTTAATCCATAAAAATCATAAAACGGAAATTCCAAAAAGTTTCACTCAACAATGTTCACAATGAAAATTGAAAAAACAAAATTATGGAACTTAATAAAAATTATAGGATTTGAGAAGCATCCAGTCCTAAAAAGTAAAAAACCTGAAGAAGAAAATGCAGGAGAAAAGTCCAAATATTCTCAAGCACCACCACCAAAATACAGAAGAAATAAACAGCTCAATACCTTCATATGAAATAGAAACACAAAGCACTGAAAACCCTAAAGAGATTTCAACAACTTAACAATAATAAATCACAAAAAAAGGAAGCCAAACTCAAGCAGCAAACACCCATGATACCAATATTCAAGAATCAAGGAGCAAAAACACAAAAAAATCAAAACTTCTGAGGCACCCTCATACACATACGGTTTTTTTTCCTTCTCTTTTTTCACGTTAACAAGGCAAGCGAGAAAGTGTACACACAAAAAAGGCAGAAAAAGGTGCGAAAATATACCACAAATCTTGATGGGTGCCTCAAGCTCAAGAAGATTAGGCTGATTAATGAAGATTTCACGGGAAGCAACACAAAGCTGCTTAATCTCAGATTCAGTGAGCTGCACTAATTTCCCCGGCTTCGACGATCGAACTTCGATCAGTTTATCGATAATCCTATCCAAAACTGCAGGGTCCATTTGTCCCGCTGCTGCCGCTTCCACCCCTTTTCCCTTTCGAATTTTTTCACACACTCACACACATGAGTGTGTGTTTATTTTGCTTTTGAGCGAGAGAGGGTTTGTGGCAGTGGGTCTCTATGCTGTTCTTCAAGTCTCAACATTTTCTGGGTTTTTTTTTTAATTAATATTTTTGAAATTGATTGTTTGTGTTTTTTTATCTATTTATTTTCTCTGCGGTTTTTTAATAATAGATAGATATTTGAAATTGATTATCTGTGTTTTTTCTTTTTTTTTATGGAGGCTTTTTCTTTGTTTTTTTTTGGCTATGGTGGTTCGGTCTATCTGTCCAACTGGCAGCCAATGGCCCAATGGCCCTATGATTTTATTTTGGTGAGCTGAAAATTTCAGATTATTGAATAAATTTGGGACAAAAATGTTTTCATTCTTAAAATATGTCATTTTATTTTTAATCACTTTCTGATTCATATTCCAATTTTAATCTTATAACGTAGTATTAAATAGAAGCAAGAAGTATAGAATAAAATAAGAATAAATATTTAAAGAGATTTTATATATTCGGCCCCGAAAGATAACATATCTATCAATGTCGCCGGTTATGAAAGATAAATCTTATCCATCGAGAGTTTGAAAGATTCAAAACTACGACAAATCTTATCAATCGAGAGTTTGAAAGATTCAAAACTATCCATATGAAACGTCAAGATTCAAAACTATCCATATGAAACGTCAAGATTCAAAACTATCCATATGAAACGTCGTTAACATATCATTTGCGTTATCTTTTTCTCTGTCTCAGTTGATATGGCTCTGAAATCATGTTTACATACATATCACATCTCACGTAGATAAAAATAAGAAAAACTATATTTCTTTCTTTTATAATTATTATTTTCGATAAAAATATCTAATTAAATACAAAATTGATTGGTTTTTATATGCTTCCAATTCACGTCTCAATCTAATTATTATTATATTATCACCTGGAAACGAAGGTCAAGCTTGTTGCATCCAGTTGAAGAAGAAGAAGAAGAAGAAGAAGAAGAAGAAGAAGAAGAAGAAGAAGAAGACAAACTCCTTCTAAAGGACTGTCTTGGAGTACTCAATGAGAGGAATCGAGTCCTGCTGAGTTTTCCACTTTCTGAAGAAGAAAGTGAGGACCCTGGGTGGGTAGAATATGATCCTGTGTGGGTCGGTTGGGAAAGTATGCAAACAGTTGTGTGAAGGCTTGCTACTTACTTGTTAAGTGAGGGTTGTAATAGATAGGTTTATGTAAATAAACTAGCTTAACAAATGTTTCCTCTTGAGAAGAGGCAGAGAGGATGTAGAAGGATTACTCCACCTTCGAACCTCTATATATACCTTCGAACCTCTGTATATGCATGTGTCTCTATGTGCTTACTAATTTACTTACTAATAAGCACATCTTCTATACTTGGCTCTTCAATGAGAGAAAAGCTTCTGCAACCACTCTGATCAATAACCTCCCAAAAGGTTACTGATCATAGAATTGAGCCAATAGAAGAAGAAAAGTTTGAAAATATAGTAGGCTTATTCACTCCCCTCCCCTCTAAGCCAGAAAAGTTTGAAAATGTAGTAGGCTTATTCACTCCCCTCCCCTCTAAGCCTACTACCAGCCTTTTTGGGACCAACAAGTTTTGTCTCATCAAAACATACTTAAATATTTCTAATATATATATATATATATATATCGGCAAAAAAGAATCTCCAAATCAGTGACTTCATCACCGCCGACAATTGTCACCGTCGTGACCATATCCAGGAATAGCCCGTCACCTGCCACCCCTCCCAGTATTATGTCAAATCCTCTATTTGGAGTCTAAAAATACAAATCCATAATCTCAACATCGCATCACAAACCTCTTGCATGAACAAATCAAATAAATTATCTCAGCGAAAGTGCACCACCTCGACGGGCATGGTGAGGGCGGAGCCATCGAGGCCGAAGAAGAGTTTGGAATCGTCGACGATGATGAATATTTTGTCAGAGGCGTTCTCAACCATCTTCTCGCACAGACAATAGATCCACCGCCCAACACCACTGCCATCATGGGGGCATCGCCTTGTGCAACCACCAATTTCCTGACTCCATCTCCATATCTCCATCTTCTTTACCGATGAAAATCGCTCCTCTTTTCCTCCGCCACCATCTTAGATCCCCTTCTTGTTCATTTAAGTTCTTTTACAATTTATTTTTAATCGCAGTTTGCACGGTATGTAACCCGCATTGATAGATAAGCTAATCGATAAAATCCCTTGTTTAAAATGAAGATGCCCAACATAACATTATTTTTTAGTTATTTAAAATCAAGATGAATCTATATATATAAAGAGAGAGTTGTGTCTCTCTAGAGCATGACACGTCAGCATTTTAAATGACTCTGAAGTTGTCATGTGTCATCTCTCTCACTCTCTTTCAATCTATATCTCTCTGCTCTTCATTCTCTTTATAATCGTTTCAAAAACCTCTACCACTACTAGAAAACAATCAAATTCCAACAGAAATTCCAACAGAAATAATAACCGTTGGAATTTCCAACAGAATTTCCAACGAAATTCGACGCTGTTGGAAATTCCGTTGGAATTTTTATAATTTCCAATAGAATTTCCAACGGAATTCAACGCCGTTGGAAATTCCGTTGGAATAATGTTGGAATTTTTTTTGTGATTGTATATTCCAACAGAAAAATATCGTTGGAATGTTCCGTTGGAATCGTTTTTCCGTTGGAATTTCCGTCGGAATTTAAATTCCAATGCCCCTTTTTCCGACGGTCCACTTCCGTTGGAATGAAGAATTCCAACAGAATTTTGTAAAATTCCAACAGTATTTAACAAAATTCCAACGGAATTGTTCCGTTGGAATTTGAGTGATTTCTAGTAGTGTACATCCATTTATTACCATCTATCTCTCTACATCTTCACTATCTTTTATTAATTTCGGTTTCTTTCTTTCTTTCAACACCCTCTGTCTCACCCAATTTATGGTTTCTTCACTCTCTTAAGAATTTCCTTGTTGTGAAGTTAGGAAGGAAGAGATTATATTTTATGATAGAAGATGAGAAATTGGAGTAGGAAAGTAGAGACGAGAGAAATGGGGAAGCAATGTCTATTGGTGTGAGTGTGGCGGCCAAGGTGGCGATGAAGAGTTTGGTTATTGGTTACGATTGTTATTATTACTAGTATTCGCACCTGCGCGATGCGCGGTCTGTGATATAATGTCGTTAAGTATTAATTATATGATAATATAATATAATATAAATAATTTTAGTATATAGAAGACAATATAATATTTAATAACTAAGAAAATCTAAAATTTGCGTAAAATAATTCAATTCACAACAACATTTCGATATTATACATATTCAATTCACTAATTCATGATTAATACTAAAAACAAAAGTATCAATCATGATTTTCAAATAAAAATTGGAAATTTTACTTGCAAAGTTTATAAGTTTTGGAAAACTTCTTTATGCACTACATTTCTAATTGAGACATTTTTTTTGTCACATGTTTTACAAACTAATATCATCAATCACTTAAATTAGATATATTAAAAACAATAAAAATAAATTATGAATTAAAAATAAAATTCAATTACTTGAGTTAAATATGTGTGTGTGAGTATGTATATATAGAAACAATACACAATAAAATTAGAAATTTTACGTATAAACTTGATGCAAGCACAATCAATTATATATTTTCAGCATTTTATTTTAAAATAAATTGAATGATATTAACAATATCTTAGCCTTTTATATTTGTGTATTTAACAATATTTTCAATTCATCATTAAAATATATCGATAAAGAATAAAATGTTGAATGATATAACATATATGAAATACAAATATTAATTTAAAAAATACTAAGGATGATATATAATTTCACACTAAATACATATTATATATACATATATGTATGTACACACATGTTTAATGGTGTTACTTTATTTATTAACTTGTATTAAATATGATATCAATCATCCCTAAACAAATTGATATTTATTATTCTAATTATTGTTTGGACAATATCTATTGTTGGTATTTAAGAAATTATTCAATAGAATTAATTAAATTAAGATAAAAAAAATAAGCATCAACTAATACAATATTTATATTAAAATCAAATCTATATACAATATTAAATACAATAAAACATATAAAAAATGCAAAATAAAAAAAGAAAAAAATTATTAAACTAATATATTTGTATTATTAAAAAATATTTAAAATATAGATTAAATGGATTAAATAATAAAAAATGCAAAATAAGAAAAAGGAAAAAATTATTGATGTGACACTTTTTGGGGGAAAATGACATTTCTGTAATAATCTCCAATTATTTCTCTATTATTATAATATAGATTTTCAATTTTGAGATTATTTGCATGGCTATTATGGTTGTTTACTACAGGCCGTTTGCTTGGCAGATGTATGTTTCTATTTCCACTCCCTTTCTTTTTTCTTTTTTCACTCAAGATTGAGGGTTGATTTTGGTCATTTTAAGTTGAAATTACAATGAAGACACACATACACACACACTCTCTCTCTCACACAAAAATTGTGGTGCAGGGTGGAAAGGTACCTTATGCAGAAATGTTTTTTACATTTGCTCTCTTTATTGGTGCTGCTGAAAGTTTCTTGATTTTTAATTAACAAAATGAATTTCTTGATTTCATTGTGTATTATTGAATAAATAGTTGTGAAATTAAATTCTCAATTGAGGATGAGTTCTCGCCTAGATAGGCTTATAAAGTTTTTTGCCATGCTTCAGTATGGCTAATGCATGAGGTTCAAATAGTTTTACTTCAATTATAACCAAATTTCAAACTCAAAATTAGTTTTTCTATCATAAAGTTGGTTAGCTGGGACTACTGCTCAATGGATGTCTTGAAAAATTAAGAGGGAAACAAGCTACATTTATTGTCATTCTTCTACGTTTTTTTTTTTTTTAAAGTAAATTGGATAATGATGATTGCAGGAATGAAAGAAGTATTTGTGATAGTGAAGATTTCCAGAGAGACAAAACCATTCTCTTGACCTTTTAATTGCTCCAAGTTATCATGTTGCTTACTGTATTATCATGACTTTGATTGATATATATTAATTATTTTCATGGTTTTAAAGGCTATATTTTGTGTAGAAAGCAATTTTTGCTTTAAACTTTTAAGAACAGCTCATTTTCTTGCACTCTAATATAGCTTTTGTAAATCAACTTAAGTGAATATCATAGTGTAAAATCTATGTGCACATCTAAACCACATTTATACCTATATTGTAAATGGCAGCTCAATATTGCACTTTAAGGTTATTTTTAATCATGTGATGAGAGTTATTGTTTTCAAGATGATATATAGAATTGCTCAAACGTACAATTTAGAGACTTTTCTTGGTTTGAAAATGGAGAAATCAAAAAGTGAAGTGGCTACACTTTATTTGAAATACAGGGTCGTCTTCTGGTATGTTATGTAGAGATATGAAACATGTGAGTGAATAGTGGGATGATACAAGTATGAATAATTAAGCCATCAACTATTAATTAAAATGTGTTCAAACATAAACACTCAAATAAGATATGAAAAGTAGATGAGACATGAAGCCCGTGCAAAGCACGACTCCAATTTAGTTTATTTAAAAATTTGGTTCATGTGATTAAAATAGTTATTTACAATGAAGATGAATTTATTTGCAAATTTGTTTTATGTGATTAAAAATGTTATTGCATGATAAAATTTTGAAAGGGAGCAAACAAAATTAAAAACAATCATATCTGTTTTTTTTTTTTTTTCTTTCTAAGCTTTAAGTTGTATATATGTAAATATTAAAGAGTGACACTTGTGTCCCCAGGGGCAGTGTACCCCCAAATTAATCATCATATAGTGTTAAATATATACTCTACAGACATCATGTATATACTCTTCAGGTATCACATGTATACTCTTATATACATATGATACATGTAGAGTATATTTATAACACCAAGAAATATAACACATATAATAGTGTGTATATATATATATATATATATAACACTTGAAGAACATGTATATAACACCTAAATCTATGTCTCTATGTGCCCCAAGGGTATATAAGTTTTTGCCAGTATTAAATGCACAAAATTTCATGTGAGACGTTTCACATATAGTTTTCATGAGACAGATCATTTTTATCTATTAAATTGAATCTATTTTTACAAATTCTTATATGAATAAATTAAGTATGATTTATAAATAGACTCGTTTCACATAATAAGAACCATGACACTGATCTACTATATGACATGCTTCAAATGATATTCTATTTATACGTACTATAAGGATAATGTGGTCAATATCATCCCTAAAACCGGATTACTACCCATATATTATACATTGTACAATATATATGGCACCAAACAGTTTTTACTAAACTTGTAGAGCAACCACAGTTATAATGAAACTATGCCAACTTTGCCGCCTTGTATAGTTTGGTTATGAATTTGCTCAAACATAAATGTTGGTAAAAAAGTGAACATGATGATGCTCAAATTACAATTTCATTAGTGCTCCTTTTATTACTTTTTGTCAAATTTTCCAACCTAACATTTCATAACATTTTCACCCAAAGGAAAATGCTAAAATATCCATGATAGACAACTCTCAATATGTTATCACTAACGTGTAATAATCATATAATGTATATGAAAAACAAATTTAATTGATATATTATATATGTGATACATCAATAATGAACACATATTAATGTGTCTTGCTTCGAGTAAGAAATTAGGATTGTCAGGGTAAATGTTTAAGAAATGTTAGTTTAATGTTTTAGGTAATGATATCATAGAATCATAACAAGTACAAGTACCTTTTCTCTTCTTTTTTTTTTCTTTTACTTTAATTAAGATGATGAAGAGAGAAAAGCTCCTTACACACGTCTGCAATATTTAAGAAAAAGGTACATTTATGGCAAAATATTATGTGTAATTGGTGCATGGATCTAGAATCCAAGGATCCATGCACCCAGGTCGACTCACCACACGCGTCTTTAACACGCGTTTTCATACGCCCCAACACGCTCTCACGCGCCTGGTGGGTGCGCTCAAACCCATCAACATAACATGAAGGTAACACTAACATAACATGAAGGTAACTCTAACATAACATGGGGTCACTCTAACATAACATGAAGGTATGATTAACATTGAAGGTAAAAAACAATGTTAATTATACATTCATGTTATGTTAGTGTTACCTTCATGTTATATTAGTGTTACCTTCGTGTTATTTTAGTTTAGTGGTTTTAAACTAAGGGTTTGAAATCTGGAGATGGTGTCACATTAACATAACGTGAAGATAACTCTAACATAACATGAAGGTAACACTAACATAACGTGAAAGTAATGACCAAAACACGCGAACAAAGTAAAGAGGCGCGGGCTGGGTGGGTCAGTCCAACCTACGCACGGCCAGTGAGATCCGTACAACTGGTGCATAGGAGAGTAACTCTAAATTTATTTATTATAATAGAGTTCTTAGTTTTTATTTAAATCCAAAATTTCACCCCCAAAGAGCTTTAATCCTCTAAATGACAATTGCACGCTTAAAAACTATTTTTAACTCTTTCCCCTCTAATAATGATAATTAAACAACAAAAAATAACTCTTTTTTAATTTGAATTTTTTATTTATTAAATTTAAAAATATAAAGAACAAAAATCTATATATATATATATATATATAAGTAGGATATTCTGCTAAAAATAACTGCAATAAATTATCTACCTATTAAATAATTATTATTTTAAGAAACCTATTAATTGCTTTCATATTGTATTTATTGTAAGAAACTCAATAGAAATAAATAAATACAAATAAACCTATTTATTGTATTTTAAGAAACTCAATACAAGTAAAAATAAATAAACCTATTTATTGTATTTTAAGAAACTCAATACAAATAAAAATAAATAAACATATTTATTGTATTTTAAGAAATTCAATACAAATAAATAAATATTTAATTTAAGAAATCAGTTAAGATTCTCAATATAATATTTATTGTATATAAATTTCAAATAAAAAAATAAATAGATAAATAAGATGAAATAAGGGATTATATATTTATTATCTCTCATCTTATATTTTAAGTACTTATTTTAAAGGGTAAATTACAAAAAACAACTCCACCTATCGACTTTTTTCAAATTGCAACCTAATCTTTTTTTTTTTCAGATTGCCACCCAGTCTTTTTGTAGTTTTGTCGATTGCAAATTAATTTTCCAACGAAATGAAGATTAATTTGTTCACTTTGCAACCTAAACTTTTTTTTTTTTTTATCTAATTGCCTGAACTTTGTGTTTTTATCATATTGCAACTAAGAATGAAAAATTCGATTCGGTGGAAATATAGGTAACTTAAATTCATGGAAATATCGTGAAAATATCGATATCGATGGAAATATGGGTACATATATTTATTGTTATTTTCCTATATTTACCAATATATTCCGATATTTTCTCAATATTTATTGATATTCCATCGAATTTTTTACCGATGTTACATATATTTCACCAATTTTGACCAATATTTCCTTGATATTTATTTTATGAATATCGATTACACTTATATAACATAAATGTCACACTCATATATATAACATAAAGGTATCAGTGTGAAGTTAAAAAAATCATGATTTGCAATTGAACAAAAAAAATTAAAGTTTGGGTTGCAAAGTGAAAAAAATTAATTCATTTGCTGGAAAAATGACCGGAAATTTTGCAATCGGCAAAACCACAGAAAGACTGGGTGGCAATCTTAAAAAAAAAACATATTAGGTTACAATTTTAAAAAAGTCGATAGCTGGGGTTGTTTTTTGTAATTTACCCTATTTTAAATCAATTTTAAATATATAATGTATAAAATCAATCATAATTTAATGATTTTAATATTCATATAAAATTTATCAAACTGAAATATGGAAATGTATATGTGTGAGCTTCAATGATTTTTCATTTTTAAACGTTTTTATGATATTAAAATGTAGAAAAAAAATATTATAGGTGTACCTAATAGATTACACATATAAAACATATCAAATAGAAAAAATTAGATTAAAATTATTATTGCAAGTTAACCAACTTATTCATTTGAAATATACAAATATTTTATTTTATATTTCTTATTTTATATTTATCTGTTGTCAAATTTTATTTATATTATATTCTGATTAATTGAGGTGGTATAAGGAATTGGACAGAGGTAATTTTTCTGTGTTTCACAAATTAAAATTTCATCATTCTTAGTGTCTGATATATTAACTTATCAATCTTATGATTATTATTCATAATTTTTTTATTCAAAATGTGTAGATGAAGTCCAATTTTGAATTGTTTCATTTAAATAGATAGCAAGAGAGATTTTCATGTATTTGATAAGCTGATATAATTTTTTATTTGATTTAAAATAAATGAGTTATATGTGGCGTTGAACCAAAAAATATATATTAAAATACGTGTGTATTTATAGTTATAAATGCCAATAAAATATAAATTTATTTATATCAATACTTAAATCATAACGTTTCTAATACATATAACTTATTTTTAGATATTAAATTTATTTTTTAAAATTTCACTACCCATGTAATGTTCTGTCACAAATTTGTTTTATTTGTTTGTTTAATCCATAGATTAATATATAACTTTATATATTTCAAATTTCTAATATTTTCGAATATAATTATTTATAATGACATAAATTTAAAGTTAAAATACATAGCTTTATACTAATACAAATTAAAAAAGTATCAATATATTTTTGTTAAAATAATAATCATTACATTTTATATGTTATTATATTTTTTTAATAATTATATATATAACACACTGTGCAACGCACGGGTACACTACTAGTTATATTAAATAGTGTTTATGTGTGTTAAATATGTTGGTCAATTATAATAAAATTGGAAAATATGATTAAATAATTTAATAATTAGAAATATTATGAAATATTCTTTTTTAGTATAAAATTTAGTGTAAACTGCTGGAGATGAAATACTGTTTCTGCACTACTTTAGTGCAGACTACTGGAGATGCTCTTAATGCTTATGCATGCTTAAGATAATGTAAAGTTATATTGTATTAAAGTATTTGAAAAAAAAATAGATTCAAAAATAATTAAAATTGAATTTTTAAAGAATTTTTCATTTCCCCTTAATTAATACGGGTACATATATTTTGAAACAATCTAATTACTTACTATTTATATGAGCAAAATTTGGATCAAATTTTGCATAAATTTGTTGGACCAGAAGGTTTACCTTAGGCTCTATCCAATTTTACATTCCTGAACACAAAATTTATATCTCCTACTATAATCTTTTCATCATTTCATATACGGCACAAAAAAAATTAAGAGATGATTAGTCGCAAAACTCATTATGAAAAAAAAATATATCTTATGTGCGACCGTCTCACAGATTATTTTGTATGAAACGGGTTAACTCATAATCCACACTTCACAATTCACATATAAATTTGTGAAAATGAGTTTGAATAAAGGGTAAAAATGATCCATCTCATCAAAAACTATTTGTGAGACCGTCTTACACCAGTTTTTATGTATAAAAAAAAAGATCAACTTCTGCAATTTGAAATTCTCATTCTTCTGCATTCTAGAAAGGTAGACTCTAATTTAATAATTAAATTACAATAAAATTAGTTAAAATGATTCTATTAAGATTACAATGAAGTGTATTAAAATGATTATATATGCTAAGACTTTAGTTGGCTGCCATTTATTTGGACTGTGTGGTGCAAAAAAGAATTCCAGCCTCAAAGAGAAAGCTTTGACTATAGAAAAGTAAACAAGTTGCCTTTCTTGGATTTTGGAATAAAGTTGAAAGATTTGAAGATCTGAAAATAACATTTTTAACTTAAGGCAATTCTATACATACCTCAAGCAATACTAAACATATCCCATTTATATATATACAAATTAAAATAATTAAAAAAATGTGTATGTATATAGATGTGGTGTGTTTAGTATTGATTGAGGTGTGTATAGAATTGTCCTTTAACTTATTATTCTCATTTAGACTTTATCACTAATTTAAATTAAATGTCGCACACCATATTTGAGTTTATTAACTTTTAGTCTTTAGTATCTCTCAAAAAAAAAAAAAGTTTTAAGTCTTTATTAAGGAAAAAGAAAATCAAATCTTACCCCAATTTATAACTTTGGCACCCCATTCATTAAAAATTATTATCTATACAATTTATTCATAAATTATTTTTTGAGTAGCGTTGTTGTGCACCAATTAGAAATGTTCTTGTACGTTAATTGCACAGTGCAATTTAACCCGATCCATGCTCAAATAATTTTTTTATTTTTTCATTTTTTCGGTAACAATTATGTTATATCAATATATTTTACAAATATTATAGGTGTTTTTTCATGTGTGTTTTAACACAAAATTGTTAATAGGGATTTAGTTTTTATAGGTGTTTTTATAGGTGTTATTGTTTGACTTTTTTATAAAGGGTCTTTTTATAAGGGATACTTAACATATGCTTATAGAGCTTTTTAAGTGTCATGATCACTTTACAGTATCCTTACATTTATACATATATAATTGATCAAGATTTGATGTGTTGATTACGTTTTAAATATCTGGATTAGGATAATCTTAACTTTGACTTTCACTATAAGATTATTGGAATTTGCGAATAATATTGATTATACATGAGTGGCTATGACATACACCAAACCAAAAGTTACACCATCGTGGTTTACATGCAAACTTAATTTACATGAAATGATATATATGTAAAATAAAACTGTATATGACATCATATGTCATTAATATCACTATTTTATGAAAGACAAGTCTACTTTGCACCCCACAAATTCATTTCACTAGATAATCTACATTTTTTTGAGTTATTTATTATAAATTTATACGTCTCGAAATTAGATATATATGGAATATTGGATTGTAAATTAATATATCTAACAAAATCAGATTTATAATACATTCTAGTCAAATTTACCTCACATGTATTAAGTATCAAAGCTAGCCACTTAAATTTGGCCTGATTTCAAAATATTACTAAATGAAAATGGTCGTGGCTACATAAGACTATATTTATCAACAATCCACCACAACCCAACCTCTTAATAAAATATTAATTTCTCTTTCATCCAAATACACAATCTACAATCCAACCCAATTTCAATTTTTTTACAATTTATCAACAACCCAACTCAACCTAACTTTATGATAAAATAATCACTTCTCTCTCATCTATATACACAACTAAAAGAGTAGGTCTTGCTTGCCCCCGGGGGCACTATGCCCCCAAACACTTATTGTAATACCTTTAACTAATATGAGTAATACCTTAACATGTAACAAGTAATATCTTGAATAATACATTCATGACTAAAACATATATTTCAATTATACACGTAATACCTTATGAATATGCAACTAATACCTTATGAGTATACCACTAATACCTTCAAAATATACCACTAATACCTTATGAATACACCAATAATACCTCATGAATATATACCTAATACCAAACTAATAATATCTTTGGGGGTACGGTGCACCGGGGGTACTGCAAGTTTTTGCCCAACTAAAATAATTTGAACTTATTAATATATTAATTGCATATTATGTTGAGAATTTTTTTAATTATACTTAAAAATATAATAATTGCATAAATTAAAAAAATTATATTTTAATTCCACAATTAAAATAAGAAATTGTTTTGAACATACACTTAAAATAACATACTAACACGATAACTAAATTAAAATTACAATAGTGGGAATACAAAAATGAAAAGAAAATGCATGAAATATAAATTACAAACATAAAATATGCATATAAGAAATTATAAGAGAAAAGAGAGAATTTGTACATGTTAAAGAAGATGGAATTTGAGATTGAGAGGAAATAGAAAGTTCCAAATTATAATTCAAAATATATCAATATTAGACTCTATTTATAGATAATAAAAAGATAAAAATTTTGGTTATTTTTTTAGAAAAATAAAATAAAAATGATATCATTAATCAAGGATATAAATTATACTCACAAAAAATTTAATACAACCATTAGTATCATGACATTTGACAACAAAAGGGATGATGAATTGGTTGTGTAGTAGGTTGGTCAACCAACCCAACTCACAACCGGTCACCACCAATATTTTCTTTTTTCTTTTTCTTTTCCCCACCTTTTTTGTGAATAAATTTAGTCTAAGTGAAAAACAAACAAAGACACTGATATAATATTATAGGGTCCTTCTATAGTACACCGGATATATTAATATACCAAACTCTCCATCATTTTCAGTCATTAGATCTGAGACCATAGTTGACTTTGACCTTAATGATCTCAGATCTGATGGTTGAAAATGAGTGAAGAGTCTGGTGTATTAATACACCTGGTGTACTATTGAATTACCTAATATTATATATAAATATTGGAAACTCATTGTTACAACAACAATGTAAAATGTAGTGGAAATTAAAACTAACAAGAGTTATAAAATTTTCACAAGTTATATAATAAAATATAACTTGTGATGTGCGTTCAGGCTAAACATTGTTAGAACCGTCCGGTTTTGGTTCAAATCTGCGGTTCAGCGGTTTCGGATTGGTGGAACCGAAACCGAACCGTGAGGTGTACGGTTCCGGTTTCGGTTCGGAACCGTCGGTTGAACCAAAACCGGGCGGTTCGGCCGGTTCGAACCGTCCAGTCGACGGTTTTTTTTTTTGAACTTTTACTTTTTAATTTTGATTTTGCAATTCCGAATTTGTTTTTTAATGTTTGTTTCGATGTAATTCATGATTGAAATAGAGTACAAAGAATTGAAGTGAACAAATGTTTTCATTATAAATTGGAAAATTATTACAAATTATAATAGAACTTAATTTCTAAGTTTCTAACCTAATGATTGAAATTTTAATGAATTTATAATCTAATTCTAATCTATTAGACTATTACAAACTAAATATATCCATTACAAACTAAATATATCTATTACAATTACAAAAGTCTATCTAAAGACTAAAGAGAAGGGGAAAAAAATTGAAAGAGCTTGAGTTTCATTCTAAGTTTGGAAATGAAATTCAATTCCAAACTTATAATGAAATTGCCTACGTATCCTTAATCCGAATCAAATTAAGGAATCAAAGCTCACATAGTTCTCTTACCTCAACTTATTTACTTCAATCGTCAAGGTTGGTGGTGGTGCTAGCGGAGGATGTTGTGTTTCAGTCGTAGCCATAAATATCCTCGCCACCTTATTACAAACTAAATATATCTATTACAATTACAAAAGTCTATCTAAAGACTAAAGAGAAGGGGAAAAAATTGAAAGAGCTTGAGTTTCATTCTAAGTTTGGAAATGAAATTCAATTCCAAACTTATAATGAAATTGCCTACGTATCCTTAATCTGAATCAAATTAAGGAATCAAAGCTCACATAGTTCTCTTACCTCAACTTATCTACTTCAATCGTCAAGGTTGGTGGTGGTGCTAGCGGAGGATGTTGTGTTTCAGTCGTAGCCATAAATATCCTTGCCACCTTCTTCATCCACTAGAAGAAGGTCAAGATGTTGTTGACGTCTAGCGGCTTTACGCCAATCCTCAAGAAGCATGAGGTTTTGCACATTCTCCGCCGCCAAGTTTGATCGTCTCGTACTCAACGTGTGACCCCAATACGAAAGGCATGCTCAACCAAAACCGAGAGGCGGGAGTTACAAACAATTCCTTAGCAATAATGGTTAGAATATGATAGATGGTGGTCCTTCGTGACCACCACTTCAAGAAATCACTTAAAGTCTCAAAAGCAATAGATTCAAAAGTAGCACTTAAATAAGAGTCTAACTCTTGAGTAGGGTCTAGATTGTTTTTGTGTCCTAATGTCATAAAAGTTGTAAAATTGACCAAGGGTCGGTCCAAAATTAGATGAAGATGAGGAAGACTCTACATTTTAATGTCCTAAATCATGACTACTACTAGAATCACCATGAATTGTTTTATATTCTCTATAAAAGCACATAAAAGTTCTCTATAATTATAAGAATCTTGAAGTATGTAATAAGTTGAATTTCACCTATGTGGCAAATCTTTAACAAATTTTTTTACTTCCATACCATTATGCTTACAAAATTTAGCCCATTTTTTATGCATTAGTACGGTATGAGCAATTAAAAGAATTGTTTCTCTAATTTTAGCTATTTCCTCTTCTACGGTTTTTAGGCCATCTTGACACATAAATTAAGCACATGACACATGCAACGAACATGAAAAAATGCACCATTTAGTGGAGGTTTGCAAAATTTCATTATAGTAGGCAAGCTAGCTTTATTATTACTAGCATTATCTAATACTATAGCAAATAATTTATTTAGTAATCCATAATCATTTAAAGCATGTATTACTTTTTGAGCAATATGTAAACCGATATGTCTTTTGTTAAAATCAACAAAAGCAATTAAACATTTTTGATGATTCAATGAATCATCAATCCAATGACAAGTAATACCTATATAATCAAATCTTTCATACGGATCCTTCCAAACATCACAACATATAGACACTTTTTGATTAATTTTAGCTAACTCTTGTGTTAACATAAAATTCTTTTCTAATACTCTTTTCTGTATATCATGTGTGGCTGTGTTCCTATTTATCATTCTAGCCGAAGGTTGTAAATATGTACTCACATAACCTTCATATCTTTCATCACCCACAAATGAAAACGGTAGATGGTTACTCGCAATAAAATCGGCGGTGCTTTTCCTAAGTTCAATTTGACTAAATTTATAGGTTAACGAATTCATACCTTGTGACGAGTCGGTGAACCCTTTTAGTTGTGTTTGAGAGCGCTCTAATCCAACCTTTTCGGGATGCTTCCTCGAGATGTGGTTGTTGAACATTCCATACCCTCCTCCATGTTTGAACTTGTATTGCTTCCCACAATGGTTGCACGTCACTATGTAGTCGATGTTACTACCGGGGGCGGCCTCCTTTTTGAAGTGGATGGAGAAAATATCACTTCGAAGTGGTGGAGTTGCACGAGTTGAAGTGGTACGAGGTTGATTCAAACTTTCTTGTGTTGGACCCTCACCCGCCTCATCCTCTTCTTGATCGCCTTCGTTTAAGGCGGCTTGAATTTGTTCCCCCAAATCAATATCTTCATCTAGTGACTCACACCATCGATCAATGATATCATCTTCATACGATGATGGAGGTGGCATGAGACTCTTTCCCTTCCCATGAGAAGAAGATGTAGAAGCTCCTCTTCGAGACATAATTTAGGTAGAAGTAGAAATGTAGTATAAGTAGAAGACTAGAAGTAGAAAATAAGAACTAGAAATGTAGAATTAGAAGTAGAAAAGTAGAACTAGATTTCGAAATATAACAACTAAAAAGTGAGACTAATGTTGAAAGTTGAAACTTGAAACAAGAATTTGTTATTGTGAATAGAAAGTGAGCTAAAGATGTAAGAGAGAGTAAGAGAATTGGTGTGAAAAATACACAATTTGAACCCCTATTTATAGATTTCCAAAAAATCCAAAAAATTAAAAAGTAAATAAATAAATTGGACACTCTGCTTCGAACCGCCGATTCCGGTTCGGTTGAACCGGCAGTTCAAACGATCTCGACCGTCGATCGCCAACGGTCGAACGATCTCGGCAGCACAATTTGAATTTCTTCAAAAACCGTCGGTTCCAGTTCGGTTCCGGTTTGGCTGGTTCCAAACTGTCAGATCATCTGGGCCGTTGATCTCCAACGGCTATTTCCTTTCGAATTTGGGTCGTACACGTGTCACCCTCAAAAAATATATATACATATATATATGTATAAACCGGTGGTTTGAAAAATCAGGAACCGGAACCGAACCGGTTCCCGACAGTTCCCGGTTTCGGTTTGGAACCGAAACCGGGTCAACGGTTACGGGAACCGCTGGTTCGAACCGGTCCGGTTCCGGTTTTTTGAACCTTTTAAACATCTTTAGTTCAAGCAATATGAATCAACTATAGATTATGAATGAATTGTAAAAAGATCGCTATAAAATATTTAAACTATATAGGTTGAATGATAAACTAGGAATCTAATCATCAAACGGAGAACAAAGATATGGTGGGCAAAGCACGAGATTAGTACAACAAATAGTTTGTAACCTATTTATGTGCTACATAACATTAAATTAATATACATATATTAATGTTATATAAAAGAATTTGGATAAAGATGACCTTTTAAAAATTTACAAGAATGCACTTTTTCCTCCCAAAAATGCCACATCAAATGAGTAATAATTTTTTTTTCTAAAAATAATAGTTTTTCAGGAAAATTAATCATATCATTTGACACTTTTTCAATGTAATATATTGTTGCTATTTATATTTAGAATCATTAATTATTATTGTTGTTGTTAATAATAATTATATTATCATTATTGTTGTTGTTGTTATTATTATTATTATTTGTTGTTGTTGACGAATGTTGTTCAATGTTGAACATTAATCTAATTCTTTTTGTATTAACTATAATTACTTAATATTTAAATTATTCTCATTCTCAAATTTAAAGTTAAAGAAATTTTAAAATATTCTTTGTAATTTTGAAAAATGTTGTATATAAGTAAATATTTCAAAATTTATATTATTGACTGGTCAATTTTGGCCAACACCAAAAATCATTAGCTTATCAAATTATTTTTCGTGTCAAGAAAAAAAAATTCAACAAACGATAGAAACAAATAGAATGTAAGTTTTAAATTTTTTAAATTTATTATTTTTTTTTGCTAACTTTTATTACTTAATGTTTATAATTATTCTTATTTTCAATTTTAAAGTTAAACATATTTTAAGATACTTTTTATAATTATGAGAAATGTTGTATATAAATAAATATTTCAAAACTTATATTGTTAATTGGTCACTTTTAACTAATTTTAAAAATCATTAGCTTATTAAATTATCTATCAAGTCATGAAAAAATTTCAACGAAAAACAAAAACAAATAGGATGTAAGCTTTCAAGTTGTTAATTCTCTATTTTTCTTTTTTATTAACTAAAATTACTGAATGTTTATAATTATTCATAGTATCAATTTTAAAGTTTAAAGAAATTTTAATATATCATTTGTTATTATGAGAAATTTTGTACATAAATAAACATTTCAAAACGTATACTGTTAAATGATCACTTTTAACTAACTCAATCATTGACTTATCAAATTATCTAACGAACCAAAGATCATAATTTTTTTTCAAAAGACAAATAAGTTAAATATAAGCTTTCAATTTCATTATTTAGATTATTTATAAATTTTGTATTCCAACCTTTTAATATTATCAAATATAATGTAGGATGACATATACAATTTGTGTTATTTAAATTCAAAATAACACGTCAAAAAAAAAAACGAATGCACAAGGAATTCCGAAAAGCACACGAAAGGTGGGGGTCAACCAAATTCTATTTTCTTCAGTTACAACTCTACGTTACCCAATAATTTTTTAAATAATAAAATATAACTTTAAAAATCAATGAAGATATGAAAAATATATTTTATATTATAAAATATGGAATAATAAGAGATATATGGATAAATTTTAAACATAACCATCAGAATAAATATTAAAATGTGCATCGCGCTGGTGAAATACTAGTGTATTAATGTTAGTGTGTATATCGAGTGGAAATCAGAAAAATCTAGAGGGCTAGGCTGAATCGTGGGCTTAGACAGACCTTTAATGGGCCAAACGTTTAACCCACATGGATCCATAATAGCCCATTTGAACTGCACCATTGTAGGCCCACTGAAAAACTACATAAATATACAATACATCTAGGCCCATAAAGGTTGCTAATAGAGAAGTGGATCCAACATGTTAAAAAGTAAAGAACTCGTGCTATTATGGAATTTTCCAGCAAGGATGCTTTTCAATGTTTTCATTTACTATGAAATGCAAGTGCTATTTTATTAACCTTTAGAATAAAAGGAAATCGTTTGACGAATTTTATTTTCAAAGATGAGTTACCTAAAATCATATATAATTATATATGAGGTTGTCTTAAACAGGGTTTTATAATTTATTACCAATTCAATTACTTTGGTAACTAAGATTTATATTAAATGAAGGTGTTGAAAGCATTGGGGATTTAGGGGTTGTGAAAATATAGAAATATCAAAATATCGAGATAATTGTATCAAAAAATATCGAGAATTTCAGTATATCAAAAATTTCGATATGATATGATACCATACCGAAAATTTTGGTAAAGTATCGGTATAGTATTTTTTGAATTTCGATATTTCAGCATATATGGAAATACTGAAAATATTAATATAAATTAAATTTTATATAATTCCACACTAATAGATCAATAAATATTATATTTTACATTTCAGTATGTAATTTTCATTTCGATATAATGGTTTTTTCGATATAGATCAATAAATATAAGGGTAAAAAACGAAACTCATCCCAAGTATAAAATGAATTTGCACTTTACTATATCATATATAAATATTTTCATTTACTATATCAAGTACACAGATTTTGCAGAGAACAATATATCCGGTTGCTTATGTCATTTTTTTGTGCTTTTCTGAGATGTAAAACTATATTTTTATCTTCTCTCTTCATCATCGCTAAACTTGTGTGCTTTTTCTCTTCTCTACCCACTGCAATTTTCTCAAATCACTGTGGCAACAAGTTGAAATTAAGTTACTCAAATTCTACAAGAAGTTGTTGTTTTATATCTCCACATATTCCTCTCAATCCTCTTTCACATAGTCCTTGTATGGTTTCATCTCCCCCCTACCACAATCATAGTTTGTTGCTCACTCTAAATTTCGAATAAAAATCAAACAAATTTTATTTTATTATTGTACCTTTTCTTCTATAGAATATCAATGGTTTATATACCTCTACCCAAGTCTAATTTTTTTGAAAAACTCAATCATTTCCTAGGGGCGGTGTTGCTATTTTTTTGTTAGTCCCGACACTATTCTATCATCTCCGAAATTCAAGCACAAATTCCATTAATTTGAAATTAAATCATCTATCTCTCTCAAAATTAGTTATTTCTTACCCCTCACATAAACCTCTTTGATATTTGGTAATACTCCCATATTCTGTCTAGAATGGTATTGTTGAATAAGTTTTTTCCATCATTTTGTTGATATATGGTTATGATTGAAATTGTATATATATAAAAAGAATTAAGCTCACTTCATGATATTCATGTAGGAAAGAAAATAAAATTTGTCCAACAATTTTAGATATTAAAAGATTTAGGATATCTTGGCTTTGCAGGATAACAGAGAGGATGAAGAAGATAAATATTTATCGATGAAGGAGAAGAGTAAGTAATAAAAAGACAATTTTAACTCGTATAAAAACACATGACATACACATGACCGAATTTCAATGGGAGAAATTGATGTAGCAGCCGAATTCACTGGTTCTTGCAAAATCCGTATACTTGATATAGTAAAATGAAAACATTTATACATAATACAGTAAAGTGCAAAATCAATTATACTTGGGATGAATTTTCATCTTTTACCCTAAATATAATTTTTTACATTTCAGTATGTAATTTGCATTTCGATATAATGGTTTTTTCGATATACTGAATCTTTTGATATGAAACACTATGACTACTTATGATATTGAACTTTGATATACCAAATTTTTTGATACAATGAAGGTAAAACAAATTTTATATTAAAATTTTCGGTACGATATATGATATAAAAAATTTGATACAGTGTATCGTACCGACCACCAATAGGGAAATTTAACTAGTAAATACTGTAAAACTCTGAAATATGTTAATGTAAAATGTTTGGAATGATTTTCAAATAGGTGTGTGTGCACATGTTGAGGAAGGTGAAAGAGAATAGTGTTGTTCACTCATCAAGCTTTGAGATTGATAGCCATTCAAATTGCAGTTTTGAGCAATGATGATGATGATGATGTCTATCCTTCTCAGCAGATTCTCTCTCTTTCTCTTTCTTCATTTCTTTCCCCAAGCCAAGAATCTCTTTCCCCTCATTGATTCCTTCTTTTTCCACCTTTCTTTCCCTGTAAACCTTACCTTTATCAATGATGCCATTGTTCCCTCTCTCTCTCTCTCTCTTAGTCCCTTTCACCCTTTCAGATTCGACTTCTCCACAACCTCGAAACCCTCCTCCTTTTCATCCTATGTCTTCTTCTAACTCCAACCACCTTTCTCAGCCTTGCATTTATGGTATGTGTTTATGTATCTTCTTTTCCCCTTTTTAACTATCTCAATCTTGTCATCTTTGCAATTTTTACTTAATTCCCACCTCATAAATCTGGCTATTTTAGTTGTTTGTTTGAATTCCAATTGAGGCCTTTTGGCATTCTAGCTACTTGTTTTTCTCTGTTTCATTGCTGTTTATTGGTTGTGTATAATGACTTAGCTTTTTGCATTGTAGTTGATTTATGTATGTTTGTTTGACATGAGTGGTGATCATGTTTTCCTTTTCATTTTATTGTGATTGGATATTGTTTGCTTGTGCAATGATGAGTGAATTGATAGAAGATGATTCATGTGGTGTTTAAGCAGGGAATATCGTATCTTCATACGGAGAGAGGAAGTCGAGGTTTATGAAATGGATGAGTAAGATTTTCAATGGTAGGAGAGTTGCAACACGACCTCACCAACTGCCTCTGTCTTTTGGCGACGAAAATATGGTTTCTCGTGCACCCATTACATCATTGGTATCATATCTCATCTTTCCTTATTCTTATTCTTTGTAAGCACGAAATGAAACTAATTTTGTGAAGTTTGGTGCTTCTTGGTATTCTGTTTTGAGTGTTAACATGGATTATTCTAATTGAAAGTAGAAGGGATGAAAGTTGAGCAATGCTTTTATCATATACGAAAACAGAACTTGAGAGCTTGGTAGTTTTTTTTGGTTAAGTTTTGAATAGTTACAAGCTAACAAGTGAGTTGCATCACTTTCAATATCATCAAAGTCTTCACAAGTATTTAACTCCTTGTGTTTAGACCAGAGATTTGTTCTTTGATTATAAAAGCTTTGCAGGATGAGCGGTCTCGTGGCAAAAACCAAGACGAGGAATTAGATGGTGCAATTGCTCTCTCTTTGCCTCAACCTCGAAACAAGCCCAATGGTGACTACTTTTTCTTCTTCTTTTGAATCTACACTTCATCAATTACTGTGACCTAGTCTGAAGAATTATTATACAGGAAATAGATGGAGAAGAGACAGTGATGAGAACAACTCACCACCTTACCCTCCTCCATATGGCCATAGGGATTATCCAGGGGCCTATAGGTAATTTCACAAATTTTATTGTCAATGAGCTCCATATTTCCTTATTGTGCTAGCACTGTGAGTCATGATGCCTCCAAGTTTTCATTGACATCCTTTATCCAATATGAATGATTTGCAGAATATGCGGAGGTTGCAAATGTGAAATCGGGTACGGGAATTATCTGGGGTGCATGGGCACATTTTTCCATCCACAATGCTTTTGTTGCTATGCATGTGGTTACCCTATAACCGAACATGAGGTATTGATCGAGGAATTAGTTTTGCAGGATTATTTCCAGTTGATCTTATTGGTGGTTTCTTTTCATGCATGTTCTCCTTTTTTTCTTTTCTTTTGTTCAAGTTCTCGTTATCGGGACGTGACCCGTATCATAAGTCCTGCTTCAAAGAGCTCACTCATCCAAAGTGTGAAGTCTGTCATCAATTTGTAAGTACAAAAAATCATTTCATTACTCCGTACTAATCCTATCATCCAGATTAGTTAATGTTCTACTTTCTTTTAATTCACAGATTCCTACAAATGGAGTAGGATTGATCGAGTACAGATGCCACCCGTTTTGGTCTCAAAAGTACTGTCCTTCTCATGAACACGACAATACTGCTAGGTGTTGTAGTTGTGAACGTTTGGAGGTATGTATACACATATATATTTCTGTTAAATTTCTTCAACATTGAGAATTTTTGTGCATAATTATATATACGTTGTTAAGTATAATTATGTTTTAAGTGTAATTTTCTAACTGAAGCTTCTATGCTATGTTTGTAGTCGTTGAATACTAGATACATATCACTAGGAGACGGGCGTAGTATATGCTTAGAGTGCATGGAGTCGGCTATTATGGATACAGGTGACTGTCAGCCATTATACCATGCCATCAGGGACTACTATGAAGGAATGAATATGAGAATTGATCAGCAAATTCCCATGCTTCTTGTCGAAAGATTAGCTCTTAACGAGGCCATTGAAGGGGAGAAACATGTAACAAATTTTATCCCTCTTCTCCATTTTCACATTATTCTTGTTAAAAATATTGTTTTGAAGCATGTATGTATAATATTATTTGGCAGGGTTTTCATCACATGCCTGAAACGAGAGGATTATGCCTCTCTGAAGAGCAGACTATCACAAGCGTAAGTTCTTTAGTAACCTTTCCTTGTGTAATAGCTACAATACATATCATGAATGCTACTAAAAGTTGTTGTTGAATTATGTGTTGTATATTACGAGTACATCCAGGTACTGAAAAGACCGAGAATGGAACGTTATGGTCTAGTAGGAATGAGGACACAACCACATAAGCTGATTAGGAGGTGTGAGGTTACTGCTATTCTGGTTTTGTATGGCCTTCCAAGGTATACTTAATGCTTCATTCTTTGTACTTTATTATGAGAATTAGGATAGTCTTATTCTCGAAATATTTACCTGGATATGTAAAACAAGTACTGTTTGAAAGAGTTTAACAATGGATGCAGGTTGCTTACAGGAGCGATCCTGGCGCATGAGTTAATGCATGGATGGTTACGTCTTAATGGTAATATATATCGATGGCCCTTAGGTTGTGTTTGGATGGAGGGATTTGAAATTCAGGATTTACTAGCTAGAGCTAGCATGGATTATCCATGTATCTATCCAAACACAAGGTCCTTAAGTTAGAAGGAACTGTTCTTAATTCTCATAATACATCATGATCCTATGCATTGATGTGCAGGGTACCGTAATCTGAGGGCAGAGGTAGAGGAAGGTATCTGTCAAGTATTGGCTCGTTTATGGCTTGAATCGGAGGTAATACCCGAATCAAGAAATATGGCCTCATCATCGTCAACTTGGTCATCGTCCAAGAAAGGTGGTAAATCGAGCGCTGAAAATAAGCTAGGCGAGTTTTTTATGCATCAGATAGCCCATGATGCTTCTCCGGCTTACGGAGGAGGATATAGGGCTGCCATGGCGGCCGTCAACACCTACGGTTTACGCTCCACCTTGGATCATATTCGACTCACCGGAACTTTTCCCGAGTAAATTTTCATACAAGCTTGGATTTAGCAAATAATATCTCTAATGTTGTCAAGAATTGATAGAGAGCTAGGTAAGAAATGGACACAAATTGTCCTCAAGAGGCTTGAGTTGATCATGCAAACTGGATGATCAGCTTCCCCTAATATTTTTTGGGGCCATATTAATGAGGATTTACTCAAATCCAAACCAAATTTATTTATTTTTTCTTTCGATTATGCTTCTTACGTTATTGTATTTGATATATATATATATATATATATATATATATTCTTTAGTAATACCTTTCTATTCAGTTTCTTACTCGATTTTATTGGTAGATATATATATCTGAACAAGTTTGGTGTACAGCTTTTAAGAATTGGAAAGCCAATATTTAATCAATATTTTACTATTTCTGAGGGATTGGTGGAATAATTTCTCAAATTCTTAACGCTTTTTTCAACTTTATAACTAAACTTCTCACTCTCCCTTCTATATATATATCCTATCTAATAAGTTTTACTTTGCATCTTATTTTATTTATTCTATGTTACAAGGTAATTTTGTATCGGATTTCATTTTATCTTGTCAATAGGAATTAAAAAAAAGAAAAAACTCTCGTTTCATTTTGTTAACTATTTAAACACGCTTTTTAATATTTTAGATAAAGGGAGTTTATATATATATATATATATATATATATATATATATATAACTAGCATAAGGTTCATGAACTACATGGGTCTAGATAAATTGAATTTAATAAAATTTAAAAAACTTTTAAAAAATATGTATATTAAATAAATTCTTATGATTTTGTGTTATATCTATTATATAAGTTAATAATAAATATAACATAAAAGTCTCTCAAACTGAAGCGAAAAAAATAAAAGATAAGCGTGGATCTGGGTCGACTTGAACCGATCCGGTTGCATGTGCACTAAGTGCACAGGAGACCAACTCAACACAAAAAAATAATAATGTTTTGGGAAGTATTCTTGTGTAATTAATTACCTATGTAAAACATGGCTATAAAATTAAAATATTGCTACTTTGATGTGAAAATGTTAATTTGTGAAGGAAAAGAATCAATCACAAATACTATTACTAAACTAGCAAAACTATGTATGAGAAAATAAGAAATATTTAAAATCCGTATATTAAATGAGTAGTATATTAAACTAAAATGACTTTGAAAAACTATATTGTTTTTCATGACCAACAATTTTCATTTCGAAAATTTCTAAAAATACTTGAAAATTTATTTACCCATGCATTATTGTGTACCAACTGAAGTTGAAATATTATCAAAAACATTATTTTTTTGATAAATCACATTTTTCATATCAAACTCAAAAATATTAAAATTTTATGATGGTGCATCATACGGGTAACATATTTTTTTTCCTTAAAATGTTATTTTTTTATACTTTGTTTCTAAATTTAAAAATTGTATATATGTGTGGTACAATATTACTTCTAGGCAAAAACTTATATATCTTTGGGGCACATAGGAGCACAGATCTAGGTGTTATATACATGTTCTTCAGGTGTTATATATATACTCTATAAGTGTTATGTTTTGTGGTATTATACATATACTCTTCAGGTATCATATTTATATAAGAGTATACATGTGATACCTGAAGAGTATACACATGATACCTGTAGAGTATGCATTTAACACAAATATGATGATTAATTTGGGGACACCGTGCCCCCGGGGCACACAAATGTCACTCTATATATATCGAGTATAAAGCACGTACGTCATACGTGGAGGATGAACTTTTTAAATCAAAATATTAAAGTACTATTATGACGTTAAATAATAATCTTTTATATAAATATATAATCTATATTAAACTAGAGTTATAATATAATAGAATTTTACTCATAATAGAATTCTACATGAATTTTTTAAATCAAAATATTAAATTACTATTATGATTTTAAATAATAATCTTTTATAAAGATATATAATTTATATTAAATTAGAGTTCTAATATAATAGAGTTTTACTCATGATAGAATTATATATGATTTTGTTTAGAATTCTAAAGTAAAATTGTTTAATTATTAACATCGTAAATTACTATTATAACCTTAAATATAATCTTATTCATAAGGATATATTAGACAATCCATATTTTGTAAGACATATATATCCATACTTTTATATAGAGATATAATAATATAATATAATACTCCCTCCTATTCAAAATAAGTATCGTGTCCTCTAACTCTACACACAAATTAAGGATGACTTTATTTTCCTATTATACCCTTCATTTATTGTTTTTATTTTCGACCATTTCATTTTCGACCATCCATGTTCACAGAAAATTGTACATTACATTCAATATTTTTATCTTTGACCATTCAAAACATGGAAGTGTGTTCTACTATTAATTAATAATTAATTAAGTATAGGAGTAATTTTGGAAATAACCCTCTAAACGACACTTAAAAGGAAAAAATCTCAAAATTCGAAAACGACACTTATTTTAAATCGAAGGGAGTATAATAGATAATAGATAGATATATATTTAGTTTAATGATTTTGAATTCTTGAAATGTGATCATTATATTATTTTAATTTACTCAACAAACATATTTTTAGTGTTTACTATAGCAATGATTAAAAACATTTTATTAAATAGTATCATATATATGTATATTCATCATTCTTTAAATCACAGCAATCCAACCTATAGGAGGTTTTAGACTTTAGTTGAATTTTTACCATTTCGTTCCTTCCTTTGGATTTCACATCCATGCTCTAAATCATATATGTCTACAATTCTTCTAGGAAATAAATAAAGTTGAAAATTCCATGGCAAAAAGAAAAGTGAAAAAATAAGAGAAAAAAAATAGATGTGAGAGATATGTACCATGTTTTTCAAAACAAAACATTGCTAGGTGAACTGTCTCATGAATCTATTTCTACTTGATTTGGATAACATGTACCAGAAAAGTACTGTATATAGCCATAAATATTTAAACTACATTAATCAACAAGTATTATTTAAAGAAAACAGGAAAGAATCAGAGGGATATATCAAATGTATAACTTATTTGCTATTCAAAACCTCTTTTATATACACAAACATAATCAATCAACTGCAAATTAAATCAAAGAAAAGAAACAGAACCAAAACAAAAAGAGTAGATTCAAATGTGAAACACCAAAGCCTTTTACAACCACTAATCCAAATCTGCATAGCCAAATGACTACACTACTTAATTAGCAGCATTAGCAGCTGAGATACTGATGATGTATTCAATCTCCTCTGTCACCTCTTTCATCGAAGGCCTATTTTGCCGGCGTTCCTCCAAACACCCGACTGCCAGAAAGCCTAACGCCTTCATCGTTTCCAACTCCAACGAGCTCACACCCTCCTTCAACAGGGGATCCACAGCTTCCATTATCCTCTCCTCATCCACCAACCTCTTCACATAAACAGCCAAGTTCACATCATCCGGTGGCCTACTAAAGTCAATGGCTTTCTGAGACGTCAATAGCTCCAGCAGCACGACTCCAAAGCTATAAACATCGCTTTTATCTGTTAGCTGATAGTTCCTGTAATACTCGGGATCAAGGTACCCGAGGGTGCCCTGAGCACAAGTAGATATATGGCTAAGATCAGTATGAGCCAAACGAGACAACCCAAAATCCGCAACCTTTCCATTGAGTTTCTCATCGAGCAAGATGTTGCTCGACTTCACGTCACGATGATAGATCGGGGGCACAGCCGAGAAGTGAAGATAAGCTAGTCCCTCGGCAGTTGCTCGAGCAATGTTAAGCCTATGATTCCAAGAAAGAAGTCCTCTGTTATCGCCCTGTAAATGCTCCAACAGGTTTCCGTTGGAAATGTACTCATAAACAAGCACCGGCTGTTCAAGCTCGACACAACAACCAAGCAGGCGAACGAGGCTCTTGTGGTTGACTTGACAAAGTATACGGACTTCATTCAGAACTTGGTCCGTGCCTTTGGCATTGCCTAGCTTCGCGCATTTCACTGCAACTGTGGTTCCATCTTCTAGAATGCCTTTGTACACCTCACCATAGCCCCCTGCTCCAAGAAGCCGATCCTTAGCAAAGCTATTCGTTGCCTTCTTTAATTCTTTTCCGGTGAAGATTTTTGCCGTCTTTCCACCACCTGCATTCAGGATCTCTTCACGCTCTCGTTTGACCCGCTCTTGCTCTTGCTTCATGCGTTCATGCCGCTTGTAGAAGAAGAGTCCGATCAATGCTGATATGAGTGCTACGCCAAGCCCTACGCTTAAACCTGCGTTCATACATGCAAGTTATCTTTTGCACATCAACAAAATTGTTCACTAGCGGCAACAAATGATTGTTAGGAAAATATTGATAGAAGTCACAAAAATATTTTACATCACATCCTTGTCAAATTATTATCTCAAAAAGCCTTCTTGCAAATATTTTTGTTGTCACTAATATATTAGGACAATATTATGTTGTTGCAAATAGTGTTTTTTTTTCCCCTTTGTGACAACTTGTTAATTTATGTGATCAATTTGTAGATTTTTCACGACAGCTTTTGTCGCAAATATTATCAATGTAAATGATCATTTATATTGTAGTTCTGGTAATTAGAATTACAACCAAAACATTTAACAAGACAGAAAAAAAAAACTTGAAATTCAGTCTGAGATTGATCTTCTAATTAATGATTAGTTTTCAAAATAGTTAAAGAAATAAAACAACTAGATATTGATAAATAAAAGTAGGGAAAAAAAGTAAATAAATTTCTTTTCAACCATTTTTTCCCCTCAAAATAAGTGTCATAATTATAAAATTATGAGTGACATTTGTGTGTCTCAGGGTACGATGCCCCCAAATTAATCTTTATATGTTGTTAAATATATATACTCTAGCTATAAGTATCATGTATATACTCTTCAGGTATCACATGTATACTCTTATATACATATGATACTTGTAGAGTACATTTATAACACCAAAAAATATAACATCTATAAAGTATATAAATAACACTTGAAGAACATATATGTAACACCTAGATCTGTATGCCCCAATGGTATATAAGTTTTTGCCTAAAATAATAAGGAACATTTCTATCAATTAATATTATCCTCATCTACAATTCTCAAATCAAATGATATGCAAAACGATGATTGACAATTGATTAATAATGAATGTACTTAAATATGTCTAGATTACTGTTTATTATAGAACTTCTTAGTTGTGTGTGAAGAAATTTAAAATTACGTTTTGAAATGAAAGCAATTTTATGACAAGTTTCACCCCTTAATATCCTAAATTTAATATACTAACAAAAAACTTAAAATTCCAGCTAACAATATGGAGCCCAAGTCAACGGAATCTGCTTAATCAAATAAAATATTAAATCTCAATTATGGTCAACAAATGGACAAAAGATTATATGTAACAAGAAAAAGGGATAAGAAATAATAAAGAATAGCAAATATTGCAGTGAGTTTAATTACCTGTTATAAGCGCAGTTCGATCTTTGCCACAACCATCTGGATCCTTGCATTCTGCACATTACAATTTAGCTACCATCTTAACATAAATCTTGATTTTCAAAATTAATGATTTCAATCCAATCATAGACGTATTATGGTGTAATGATTTCATTAATATTTCAATTTCCAAGAAAAAAAATACTGTATGGTTGAGAAATTAAACTGACCTGAAGCACAGATTCCAGCAACCGGGTCCCACAGCAGGCCCGAATTGCAAAAGCACTTACTAACAACAGTACCATTGGAGCTCCGATCGGGTCGACACGTGGAACCCGACCCGCAATCGGCCTGCCTCGAACAGCTCGGCTCCTGGGGCAAAAGCCACAACAACTCAACCCCGGGCAGAGGCCACTGGCTGACGGGCCGCCCGGAGTCGAGGTTGACGAAGCTCATGTAGGCGCGGCACCCCTCGGGCCTCACGCGTATCCGGTACGCCGTCGTGGAGCCACCGGCGCGGAAGGCGCAGCAGGGCGTGTTGCGGCACGCGCTGCCGGCGGAGTTGGTGGCGTTGGCGTAGACGTGGCAGAGGCTGGAGGAGGTGCAGTTGAGGGGTGAGTTGAGGATGGAGTCGGTGCAGTTGAGGTAGAATATGGTGTTGCTGCTCGTGATGTTGAAGGGGGCGGAGGGGCTGAGCTGGAAGCCGTTGGTGGCCGTATCGGCTGCGACGCAGGTGTTGGGGACCAACGGTGAGGGCGCGACCACCAGGCGCTGGGCGGCGGCGGAGATGGAGGTGATTGGGTAGGTGTTGTTGGAGGAGTCGAAGAGCAGTGCGCCGCCGGAGCAGCGGATTTTGTAGGACTGGTCGCCGCAGGTGGAGGCGGTGCTGAGGGGGTAGGGGACGGGGGTGGACCCGCATGGGGGGCAGGGGGGGAGGGACACTGCGAACACCGCGTATGTTAGTAGCACCGCCGCGAGGAGGAGTTGTCTGGCCATGGTGGTGGTTGATGAGAATGGAAAGATGAAAGGGTTTAATAAATAAGGCCATGTTTGGTGGGAAAAGAGGATTATCTCCATGTGCTTTCGTTTTTCAATTTTTTTATAACGTTAAATTGACTTTTGGGGTCAAACGTTTGAATTTTCGTAGATGAATCCATCATTGGGTGAGTGGGTTGGAAATGGGAATTAAAATGGTGTAATAATAATTCAGATAAGTGTGCGTTTTTAACAAGAGCTGTCCTATTCACACACACACACACAAAACACCCTAATCTTTAATTAATTATTTTGGGAGCAAGGATGAAAATATCGATATCACATGTCGTATCGTAACTTTGATTTTACGGATATATCGATGGATATATCGCATATCGATATCGCAAAAAAATTGAAAAAACAACGGAAATCTTATTAAAATTTTGGAAATTTAATATGAAATTTTAAGGATTATTTTTACACTTCATTACACATATATTCCACTCAAAATCACATTAAAATATAATATATTAAAACTAACATATAGATAATAAGCATTATAAATACTGTTTTTCGAATGAAAACTGATAATATATTTCATAATACAAGACAAAATTAATAAATATATTATTAAAATAAAAAATCAATAAGTTCAACTGAAGTTAATAATTTCAAGTAATAAAAGTTATAAATATTCAAAGTCATACAACCAGAATATGTAAATACATAAAATTTTACTAAAACTAATTATAACAATTAATTGTAAATACACAATTACAACATTACATTTTACATACCAGTGCTTCACTATAACATAATTAATTGTAAAATTATGATTTTATAATAAACTTCTATAAGTTAACTAAATGCTTCACCTAATATATACATAATTAGCACAATTAAACATAGTCATTTACAATATACCAACAAAATGCTATTTTTATCAACTAAAATGAAAAACAAAATAAAGAGATTAAATTTATATACAAATTCGTAGTTCTTCAGAATGACAATTGAGTGATATATATAGTGGTGCAAGTATTTCCTCTCCAATGTCAATGTCATTTATCCAAAAAAAATAAATAAATTAGATACATTAAAATAGTCATAATTTATAAAGTAAATAATTGAAATTAATTTAATCAAAAATGTTGGGAGAGAGTTAGTGATATCATACTTTGAACCTTAAAATATATGATAGAATGTTCACTTGCATTTATCCTCTTATATAGAGAAATATATCATGCAAAAAAATTAGAAAAAAAAAAAAAGTAAATGAAGTAATAATTGGTTAAAGGAATGGAAATTTCAAAAAGTCACAAAATACACAATACAAAGTAAAAAAAAATCACATAGTTTAATTTTTTGAATCAAAATCGCTCATTTTGATATACATGCGATATTTTGCGATATATCCACGATATTTCTCAATTTTCATCCAATTTTGTACTACAATGAACCGATATCGAAATCGATATCGATATTTTACGATATTTTGCGATATATCCGCGATACCTAGGAAAAAAAACATTAACACCCAATATCCGTATCGCAATATCCGTATCCGCGATATATCCACGATATTTCGCGATATTTTCATCCTTATTTGGGAGTCACTAAGCCATAATTTTAACAAGAGCTGTCCTATTCACACACATGCACGGTTTGTACGGTTTGTAATTTACAATTGATTAGTTTTAAAATTTCTAATATTATTATGTAATAATATTATCTTAATCTCAATTATATATTAATAAGAATTTAATTTTTTATCTTTAATGTGTCACATCTTAAATAATATTATAATTTAAAATGCAAAAAATAATATATAAATGTATATATATATATATCTATATTTAACAATGAATTTTAAATTTTATATTTGAAATATGAGGTTGTTAAATAAATATCAATTTTGTACATGTTAGAGTCAGATAAACAAATACGATTTAACACACACTCAACCGCAGATTGCGATCCCAATTTCACAGCCAAAATGTGCTGCCCAATTCCTTACCAAATTTCTGCATAAAAACCTAAGTCTCAATGTTCACAAGTATAAATAACAATTGCAAAAGGAAAGGGCCCATTCGCAGATGGGCCAAGAACTAAAAGGAAATAATTCAAAAAGAACAAACTTAAAGGACGATAATTGAAATAATTAACTAAGGCATTCCATCTTGATTCTTCACGTGTTCTCTCCTTATTCTTCACTTGCAACTTCGCCACTATTCTTTCTCCGCCGGTACACTCGACCTGCAACAACTCCCTTCCCCTTAAGAAACGCCTTGTCCTCAAGGCGGAGCTCCGGAAATTGGGAACGAAAAACCACCTCATCGACCCACGTAAATTCTTCCTTGGCAGCCCTTTCCATGTAACCAAGAGCTGGGAGATTCGGTCATCTCCCCGCCACACTTTCCGCCAGTTTAGCACCTCCTCCGGCAAGAACTCTGGCCCGTCGTTGTTCAACAAGTCTGGTGGCAATTCACGAACCACGGCGTGATCTCCTATCAAACGCTTGAGCAAGGAGACATGAAATACGGGATGTATCCTTGCCCCTTCCGGCAAGCGCAGGCGATACGCCACAGTTCCTATCTTTTATAGTACTTCAAACGGACTAAAGAACCTTGGAGCAAGCTTAACATTGAGACGCCGAAACAAGGAAATCTGGTGATAAGGCCGAAATTTCAGGAACACCCGATCCTCAACTGCGAAATGAACATCCCGACGATGCTTATTCGCTTGTTTCGTCATCCGGTCTTGTGCCTTCCCAAGCTGAAACTTCAGGTCGCGGAGCATGGCATCTCGCTCCCCTAATTCATCCACCACTGCACGTACCTGAATTTCTCCCGGCAAAAACTAAGATAAGGTGGGGGGTGGGCGCCCGTACACAATCTCGAATGGGGTTCGGCCAGTCGCCGAGTGATGACTTGTGTTGAAATAAAACTCGGCCCAAGGTAGCCACCGAGCCCAGCGACGAGGGTGTTTCGATGTGAAACACCTCAGGTAAGCCTCTAGACATCGATTCATAACCTCCGTCTATCCATTCGTCTCCGGGTGATAGGCGGAGCTCATTCTCAGTTTCGTACCCAATGCCGCCCATAGTTCATTCCAGAAATTGCTGAGAAAAATCGGGTCTCGATCCAACACGAATGACCTTGGTACCCCGTGCAATCGAACCACTTCTCTTGCAAAAGCTTCGGCTACCTCCTTTGCAGTATAAGGATGGGTAAGCCCAATAAAATGCGCAACTTTAGATAGTCGATCCACCACTACCAAGATCGAATCCCATTTCTTCGACTTCGGAAGACCCGAGATGAAGTCTATACTAAGGTCCTCCCACACCTGATTCGGCAGTGGCAGAGGTTGTAATAGCCCAGCTGGAGTCCGTGTATCTGCCTTGCTGCGTTGACATACTAGGCAGTCGGCCACGGTCTTGGTGATGTCCCGTACCATTCCCGGCCAATAGATATTCGAGGCAACTCGGCGGTAAGTACGAAAAGCTCCCGAGTGACCCCCGGTGGGTGTTGCGTGAAACTCACTGAACAACTTCTCAACCCAAACTGATGATTTCAGAATGGCCAACCGATCCTTGTAGTACAACAACCCATTAATCAGTGTGAAGGGCTGTTTTACCCTCTCCCCACGCGACAAGGATTCGATGATCGGTCCATATGTAGCATCGCTGTGCACGGCCGCCTTCAGGGCTTCCCATTCCACCCACTGTGGCACTGATATCGTGGCACACTCGCTCTCGTAACCACGACGGGACAGGGCATCAGCCGCTGAGTTACTAATTTCGGCCTTGTATTCAATATCGAAATCAAATCCCAAGAGCTTAGTGACCCAATATTGCTGTGCCGAAGAGGCAATAGACTGGTGTAGTAGGTGTCGTAAACTCCGATGGTCTGTACGAACCGTGAATCCTTTACCCAACAAATACGGCCGCCAATGGAGTACTGCGTGGACGAGCCCTATCAATTCTTTCTCATAGGTGGATTTGGATGCATTCTGTTCTGAGAGTGCCTTACTAAAATACCCAATGGGTCGTCCTTCTTGCATTAGGACCGCCCCAAGATCGCGCCCGACGCGTCGTACTCGATGCAAAACGGTTTCCTGAAGTCAGGCATGGCTAAAACAGGGGCCGTAGTGATGGCTTTCTGCAGCTCCTCAAAAGTTCGTTGTGTTTCAGCTGTCCACGAGAATGGGCCTGCTTCCTACCGTAACAAGGAAGTCAAAGGAATTGCAATCTTCCCGTAGCCTTGGATGAACCGTCGGTAATACCCGGTGAGACCCAAAAAAACCCTGAACTCCCTTGACGGACTTGGGAACCGGCTACTGTAGCACTGAAATAACTTTGGAGGGATCCATCTTCACCCCTTCTGCCGAGACGATGTGACCAAGGTACTCGATTGATTACTGCGCCCACGCGCATTTCTTTGGGTTTACGACGAACGAGGCCGCTGTTAGTCGCTCTACGACTCGTCGTAGATGGGTGATGTGAGTCGGCTTGTCCGGGCTATATATCAAAATATCATCGAAAAATACCAACACAAACGTACGGAGCCATGGTCGAAACAATTCATTCATCACCGATTGGAAGGTAGATGGGGCGTTGCATAGCCCGAAAGGCATCACGAGCCATTCGTAGTGCCCGGAGTGTGTTCGGAATCCCGTTTTTTCAACATCTTCAGGCGCCACCCGTATTTGATGATATCCCGCTCTCAAATCCAATCTCGTAAACCATGAAGCCCCATTTAGCTCATCCAACAGCTCTTGTATGATTGGAATCAGATATTTATCTGGTACCGTGATCTTGTTGAGCTCCCGATAGTCCACACAAAATCGCCAGCTGCCGTCTTTCTTGTGTACTAGCAAAACCGGGCTCGAGTACGGTCCCGTGCTTGGTTGAATGAGCCCTGCTGCAAGCATTTCTTCTACCAATCTTTCGATTTCATTTTTCTGAGCCGCGCTATATCGATAAGGTCGTACCGATACGGGTGATGCCCCGGGTTGGAGGGGAATGCGATGGTCGCATTCTCGCTTTGGTGGCAACCCCGAGAGTGGCTCTAACACCTGTGGGAATACCCGCAATATCTCTGTAACCTCTCGCGGGCACGTAGTCTTCACGGCTCCTGCCGTGACTTGCCTCAATTTCATAGGCCATAGCAGTCATCCCGATTCCTGTGATGACATCTTCAATGCTGCTGCGGTATGCACTTGCCGACGGGTGAGGTCGGGCTCTCCCCGGAGTATAACCTGTTTCCCACCATGCGCAAATTGCATGGTGAGGTTTGCCCAATTTGCCCGCACCTCTCCAAGTGTGGCCAACCACGTAATACCTAAGATCAAGTCTACGCCGCCTATAGGGAAGGCATAAGCATTGACCCGGAATGAGAGACTTCCCAACTGCAAATCAACATCACGGCACACTCCTTGCGTGGTAGTTTCCTTTCCGTCTCCCAAGATTACAGGTAGTGCCACGGAATCATCCATGGGCAGACCCAATTGCATCGCCATGTCGCTGGATATGAAGCAATGCGATGCTCCGCTGTCCACCATCACTAGGGTCACTGCACCTTTAATCGACCCCATCATCTTCATGGTACAGGGGCCATCTAGCCCGCATGCGGATAGCGCTGAAACGGCCAAGTGTTGGTCATCTATCTGTTCCTCATATGGTACCTTTTCACCTGTATCACCCTCTTGCCCTTCTTCCACCTCATCGTCCCCCAATAAAACCACTCTCAAAGACTTGCTCGCGCATACATGGAGAGGATAGTATGGCTCTTTACACTTGAAACAAAGACCTCTATTTCGCAAATCCATAAATTCATTATGCAACATGTATTTCGGGCTTGGGTTCCGGCCTTGATTGACTGATCCTGCTGATTCCGTGACGTTACGACCATTGACCCCTCCAGTATTTCCACGCGAAGGGGCCGTACTGCGGCTGGGCTGCGTCGAACCACCTGGGCATGGGTTCGATGCCGATTGCACAATTCTGGTCTGCGACGACTGGGCACGACTCGCAAAACTGGAGAACTTCGGCACACGGGCTGCCGATACCTCCTGCTCAATCTCTCTTGCCAAGTGCATGACTTGACAAATATCCTCCGCATCCTTTGATCGAATTCGGAGTCGTATGTCGTCGCGAAGGTCGTGAAAGAAGAGTCCCAGGGCATGGGACGGGGAGAGTTCCCTTACGGTGGCTTGCCTTGCGATAAATTGCTCCATATATTCATCCACTGTTCCTGTTTGGCGGGTGAGTGCCAAGGTCTTAAACGGGTTGGCTCGGGGATCGTCCCCATATCTTCGCAGCAATTCTATGGTAAACTTATGCCACCTGAGGCCCGAGTACTGCTCCATTAGCCATTGCATCCATTGGAGGGTGGTTCCCTCCATGGCGATCAGTGCCAATTCCAGACGCATGTCATCAGGTGTGTTATCCAAACAAAAAAATTGCTCGGCGCGAGAGATCCAAGCCGACGGGTTCTCTCCACTGAAACCCGATAGTTCAAGCTTAGTCATCGCCGTTGGTGTCCTTCTCTCTCGTGCGATCGGATCTCCCCTGATTTCATGCACAAAGGCATGATCGCGTTTAGAAGGTTGTTCACGTATGGGGTTGTGTTCGTTTGCCCGCTCAGGGTTGCGCCCTAAGGCTGGGGTCGAAGTTTCGCCCACTGCTGGCCCCTTGCCAGCCAATACCTGGTGCATCAAGGCCCTCATTTCGGTGAACTCGGCCCTCATGGCTTCAATGCTGATGCCCATCGCTGCCATGGTTTCCTTACCGGTATTCGAGTCTCTCTCCAACGTTCCAACCGAGGCCTGGATCGTGGCCATGGTCCCTTCCAATGCCTCTACCCTTGTATCGCTTCTCGTCATGATGATCCGGCAGGTCGGACCAAAAATTGTTAGAGTCAGAGAAACGAATACGATTTAACACACACACTCAACCGCAGATTGCTATCCCAATTTCACAGCCAAAACGTGCTGCCCAATTCCTTACCAAATTTCTGCATAAAAACCTAAGTCTCAATGTTCACAAGTATAAATAACAATTGCAAAAGGAAAGGGCCCATTCGTAGATGGGCCAAGAACTAAAAGGAAATAATTCAAAACGAACAAACTTAAAGGACGATAATTGAAATAATTAACTAAGACATTCCATCTTGATTCTTCACGCGTTCTCTCCTTATTCTTCACTTGCAACTTCGCCACTCTTCTTCCTCCGCCGGTACACTCGATCTGCAACAGTACACGTACCCATTAATATTGTAAATTAAAATAAATTGAATCAAATTTAGTACTGAGAAACATTTATTGTAAACGATAATTGATATCTAAAAAATATGTTACTTCATAAAGATATGTTGTGCATGTTACAGATTAATATAGATATAAATATCATGATTGATGTATTACTATATTTGTTGATTTCTACTTATTAACAAATGTCATTTGCATTCACAATTATAGATATCTTTAAAGAAAATACATAAATCCCATCAAATAACTAAAAATTCTTGATATGTATTTAAAATTTAAATAATGTAGTTAGTTCAATATTCAACCCACTTGTATTAGAAAATATATCAAACAATTATACCAAAATGTTTTTCATTGTTTTTAATTTTCAAAAAATCTAAGACTTTTTATTTTAAAATTTATTTTTTAAATTTTCTAATCTATAGTTTAATTTAGTCATTTATTTTGTATTTGTAAGTTTGTTAAATACAATTTTGCACCAAAATGTAAATATAAAATTTATACTTTTCATAAACTAAAACAAAATTCAAAATAAAAAATAATTAATTTAAAGATTATAGTTTATATGAAATAGAGAAAAAAGATAAAATATAACTTCATAACCTACAAACTCATAGGTATAGTCTAACCTAGTGGACCCCACAACCGTATAAATCTTCTTATATTTGATTTATTTAATTTCTTATAACTACTTTCTTTCCATTTATAGTATGTTAATTGGGAGGGAAAATTAGTTATTGCTATTTTTATTGAAAGTAAACACGCCCATCCGGTTCGAAAACCGCCGAACCGGGCCGGTTCGAACCGGCGGTCAACGGTTTGGCGAACCGTTGACCGGTTCCGGTTCCGAACCGTAACCGGAAACCGTAATTATCCGGTTAGGTTACGGTTTGTGATTTTTTGAACCGGAAAACCGGCGGTTCGAACCGCCGGTTTTGAAATTTTTTTGAAATCGACGGTGGCGATCTACGGGCCCTTGGAGATCAACGGTCAAGATGAAGAAACCAGATCGAATCGCCGGTCCGAACCGAACCGGAACCGGCGGTTCGAACCGGAGCGTCCCTCCCTTTTGTTTTTTTTTTTTTGAATTTTTTGAAATCTATAAATTTTTTGAAAAACCGGCCCGAACCGGCGGTTTAACCGGAACCGCCGGTTTCGGAACCGGAACCGGCCTATTACCCTTCCCGGTTCGGTTCCGGTTCGGCCATTTCGGAAACCGGAACTGGCGGTTCCGAAACGGAACCGGGAAACCGGATGACCATGTCTAATTGAAAGTCTTCTTTATATATATATATATATATATATATATATATAGATTCATATGTATGACATTTATATCGTGTTAGTGTGATTACTATGTTATATAAGTATTAAATATGTTAGTATTAGTATTAAATATATATAGATATAGATATATATAGATTCTATTAGAGAGTCCAGCCCAAAATATATACATTCAATATGATCCGGCAAATAAAATGGGATTCGTGTCACACATAATTAATATAATATAATTATCTAAATATATCACATTCATATTAAATTTTTTACATTCAATACATACACGCAAAAGTATTAAATATTGTTTATGTTCAATATGATCCGCCAAACAAAATGGAAGTCGTGAGAAAAATGTTTAATATTAGAAATTTAGGAAAAAAAAGTAAAACATAAGGTAAGGTGAGCTAACTATAAATGATTAATTGTTCAAACTTATCAATTATTGAATTGAATATTCCTAGTGATTATGTGTTTTACAATAAAATACAAATTCTATTTAAGAAATTTTGATTTCGATGTTTTAAAAATCATTTTCAGATAAGATATACATTTATCATGTTTTATTAAGCTCTTAAAGCAATATATCTAATATTAGTACTGAGAACATATAATGGACTAAGCCCTAAGATAATAAAAGTGAAAGTTCAAAAGCTAAAAAGAAAAATAGAGTTATATATCAAATCTACCACTTTTCATATAACTACAACCCAAAAATACCACTCAATATTACAAAAGTTTAAAACTATCAAATATAACAAAATGTCATAAACTACCATAAAATTTTGTAAAATGACTAAAATAACCATATATGATTCACTATTGACAATCATTAGAAAATACTACTTCCAAACCATTCCAATCCATATATTTTTCCAAGGATTTCCAATAATGCGATCCATATAATTTTTAGATCTGAAGCTTAAAATGGTATCACAACCTATATTTGTTGAAGAAATAATTTTTAATTTATATATGCAATATTTATTTTTATGCCTAATGGAGGAGAAAATCAAGAATTATGTATCCAAATATTTTCGAGATAAAATAAATTTCAGGACTATGATGTCCAAGAATGATTGGAACAAAATTGTTCCAAGATCGTAGAGAGATCTAGAAGATCATCCAATTTTATGGTGGTAAGACCGAGGAGATAATGAGAGATCTATTCGAGTTCTGTAAAGAGATTTATGATTTAACAAAAGAGATCACATAACTAAAAACGATGTTATCAAACGGATTCAGGGATGAACTCTTCAAAGATGCATTTGTAAATAAATCAATTATTTCCAAAGGAAACGCTACGGAAATTCCAAAGCCTAAAAGTCAAGAAGAACTAATGTGTGATATCATTAGAAAAATTTGAACCGGAGGCATCACGAGCTGATATCTCAGACCTAACCGAATCTCTTTCCAATCTGGGGATTGTAAATTTGAAACCAGACTAATCGATTTACTAATTCAAAGATATTTCACGTAAAAAGACAAAATATTTTATGCAACTGGTGCATGGATGCACCCGGGTCGACCCGCCCCACGCGCCTCTAACGCACGTTTTCACACGCCCCAACGCGCTCTCATGCGCCCCCACAAGCCTGGTGGGTGCGCTCAAACCCACCAAGATTCGTTTCAGGCAGTCATACCCTTATGTTATGTTAGAGTTACCCTCATGTTATATTAGTGTTACCCTCATGTTATGTTAGTGTTACCCGTGTTACCCTCACGAGGGTAACACTAACATAACATGAAGGTAACCCTAACATAACATGAGAGTAACCCTAACATAACATGAGGGTATAATTCAACATTTTAGTTCAGTGGTTTTAAACTAAGGGTATAAAATCTGGAGAGGGGTCACATTAACATAATGCGAAGGTAGCCCTAACATAACACGAAGGTAACACTAACATAACGTGAGGGTAACGACCAAAACACACGAAAAAAGTAAAGAGGCACGGGCTGGGCGAGCCTAGCCCGTGCGCGGCCCAGTTGCACAGATCACAGATCCGTGCAACTGGTGCACAAGAGAGTAACTCATGTAAAAATTATATGGATCTAAAAATACATATAATAAATTTACCAACTATTATTCATATACTGATAAAATTATAATCGATCTAAAAATTAGTAAAAATCCATATAATCGATTTACCATTTAAATCTTCGGATCTAAAAATTATATGGATCAGATTTATTGTTAATTCATGATCTAAAATATTATATGGAGCGGAAGAAGGAAAAATGATTTTAAATAATTTTGGAAGTTAGTGAAATTTGAACATTTGTGAGAGTCAAAAGGTACTCTTTGGATTGGTTGTATTTTTGTACCAATTATTATATTTAGTGGTAGTTAGATACAATTCCTTATATTGGATATATTGGGATGAAGTTATAGGTTTAATGGTAGGTTTGACAGACATATATCTAGAAAAAAAAACGAGAACTATATAAGGATATGATCGATTATCTCACGTCCAATTATACTAAATACACTCCAAACACACTCCAAATTTTATTGGTGGTATATTGGGATGAAGTTATAGGTTTATGGTAGGTTTTACATACATATGTCTGGAAAAAAAAAAACGAGAATTGTCTTGTTTGACGTTCAGTTAAACACAAACAAAATTATATAAGGATATGATCGATTATCTCATCCCAATTATACTAAATACACTCCAAATTTAATATTTATATATTTTCTTTTCTTTTTTAAAAGGAACATATTTAGTAATTTTTGGAATGTGTATAACCCTATTCATCTCATAATATTGTTTTTTTTTTTTTATATATAAAACATCGGTAAAATATAGAATCAAATTAAAGTAGATATTAAATCCTTTGATGGAGAAGCTACTTTTCCGAAAAGCATTGTCCTTTTTCTATATATGGAAAATAAATGTGAAAACTTTGCTGAGGTCAACCTAATACAGTTGTCAAACATGTCCAATTGCAAGTACAATACGTATATGCTTCTAGAAAGTTTATCTACATTATATTTAATTTTAAAATGATATTCATTAATATTTTGAGTATGCAAATTATTAATTTCATTTTATGACTAATATTAATTTGATTCTTCACAAGTCCAAATATATAACTGCTAAAAAAAAAACTTGTATGAAACGATCTCATGGATAATTTTCTTGAGACAGATCATTAATTTCTCCCCACTAATAAAACTTATTTGCACAAATTTATATATAAGTTGTGAAATGTAGGTTATGAGTTGATCTGTCTCACAGAAAATGATCCGTGAGACAGTCTCACCAGAGACCTACTCATGCTATGTGAAATCCAAATAATTTGCATGTGTACTCCAAATCTAAAGCTCAAATCATTGAAGAAAAATACAACACTAAATATGAATAACAGATTGATGATATGAATAATTTTGACAACATTTTTTTATAACAATAAATAAATAAAACTACCGAAATTGAAAACAGTTCTGAGCCAAATCTTTAAGAAAGACATGTAAACTATTTTTGTGTTTTTAGTAAAGCATGTGGTTTAATTCGATACAAAGCGGAGAATTTGGAGACGTATGATTGACTTCAAATTGAAAATATTTATCATGATATTATGAATTACAGAAAGATTGTTATGAAAAGACAATGAAAGATTATACTAGAAATCCTAACGTTTAAATTCAACGATGATTAAACACTTAGTGAAAGAAAACAAAGGTTTTAAAAACAACACTTGTGAACCAATACTAGACAAATAAATCTCAAGAAAAAGGTTAATTTACAAAATGGAAATAAAAATGTTATCAAAAAAGTGGTATCATTCTCAGCAACATCAAGATTGTATGAGTATAATCACGATTTTGTAACTCAAGTAACATATCACCTATATAAAAGGTGTAGATTGTGTGATGATCGACAATCTCTGGATTATAGAAAAAATTTATAGAATTTATTTCCCCTTCCACTCCCTCTCCTCTAACTGATCATCAAATAAATAAATAAAAGAGTGCATTGTCATATTAATTACTTTCAACACTCAAAATTTGTCTTCAAATCAGACTGGGCTAATTTATAGGCAATGGCATCTATACTATATATAAAACTAAAAAAGTTGGCAAAATTTAATAATTTGTCACTTTCCACCCTCTTAAACATGTCTTATGAAAGAAAAAAAATCAAGAAAATGAAGAAAAAACTTGACTTCTTAATAAATTATCCAGTATAATAAAAAATGAAAGTAAAAACATTGAATTCTTGGTTAAGAATACATTATTACATAAGAAAGAAAAAACATATTCTTTATATATGTGAGATTATATATACTATTAAATTTTTATTAAAATAACTATGAATTGTACAAAATTTAAGCTAAAATTTTCTTAAATTTATGCGTCTATATATTATAATTTATTATAGGAAATTCACCTTTTCATATATATTCTTCTTTTTATAATTTTTTTATTTTAATGTAAATTTTGTGATAAAATATTTTAATAGAAGTTACTATTATTTAAATTCATATATAAACTTACATAAATGTTTATAATTTTATAAAATTAGGAGTTAATACATAAATTTTACATTATATGAAATGTGTAATGCGAGAAGTAATTTTTCTATACAAGTAAATAACTTTAAGTCTTCAATTTTTTAATATTTCTAAATACATAAAAATATATAAAAAATAATTATTTAAGTTCAATTTTTTTAATAATTAAGTATTTTATATATTCATTTCCTTCATTTAAGCAATTGTTTAGTTAAATAAATAATAAACCGCGCAGATGAATTACTGGTCCTTTGCAAAACACAGTCACTTCATGTATTTTAAGGTTGATTGGTGTGAGAGAGCTTCCAAGCCATATTGTTCGAGCTAGTTGACATTATCAACTTTAATTCTCACCTAATTTTCATTATTGACTTTTTTCAACTTGTAACGCATCCACTCACACATTCACTGGCAAAATTAATGATCACTTTAGGGAAAAAGAGCAAAATTAATTACATATATACGTTTAAAACTTAAACTCTACCAATCTACATCTATACTAAAGGAATAACCAAGAGTGACACATGTCACTCTCTAGGTTAATCCTATTTAATTACATTTTAATTTTAAATCAATTCATTTAATATTTATAATTTATTGTAATGATGCATTTTATGAGATAATAATAATTAAATAGGAAAATGTTAATAATTATGATTGATTGTAAATTATGAAATTTTAGACAAACATATTAATTAAAGTTGATATTTGCAATTACAATAACTAATAATTAAAATTTTCATACAATTAAATTTAAATTACATACTAAATAAATTAAAAATTAATGAAAGGTAATAATAATTAAATTTATTTATAAATAATAATTTTTAAAATTTGTAATTAATATTTAAATACTGTGTGATACACGGGACTTACACTAGTTATAATCATGAAAATCAAACCCTATACTTTTCCATTGATGATTTAATATAAATTAATTAGTTTTCAATCATCAATATTTCTGATCTTTCAAGTCTAAACAGCAATTGTGAAAATTCACATAAAGAGGCTAGATTATAACCAAGTTTGATCAATAGTAAACCTCCGATATGGATTTTTAGTATTATAATCTATAGCTGCACGAAATATATACAATAATATGAATATTTTCAAACTCAAATATAATAAACCATATATATATATATATATATATATATATAAATTGGGATTTAAAAATGAAAGCCAACACGAAGTGTATGACCTTAATTGGAAGTGGTTATAGACTTTAGTGCTCACAAATCGCCACCTTTTTACCAAATGCAAGATATTCTGAATTATATGATGAGTGAGGATTGACCAAACTCTCATTGACTTCAACTAAGTCTTTATTTACTAATAAATGTTGTTTTGTTTTGTTATATTTAATTATGACTTATCTCCACCACGATATATGCGTAAGAGTTGACGATAATTATTAAATTGAAATGCAGTTTTCCTTTTAATCAACGGAGTTGGAGAAATTGCAATTTCCGTCTATAAAGTTTGCTCATTCTTTAGTTTTATAACAAAAACTTATATGAGATTGTCTTACGAATAGATTTTATGGGACAGATCTGTTTTACTCAATATTGAAATTTATTGTCATAAATTTACATGTAAATTTTATGAATTGTGAGTAGACCCGTCTCACATTAAATGATTCGTAAGACGGTATCACGAAATACTTGCTTTAGTTTAATATGTTTTAATTTTAATGTTTTAACTATCATTTTAGTTTTTCATAATGATCAGATGTCAGCTTGTAATTTCGATTTTGCCTGTGTGGTTGCTGAAGATGCTGACGTTTTTTTAATTTTAGGATCCATGTAGAGATAAAATTGACATTTTTATATAATTATGCAAATGTTAATTAGTACTAATCAGAAAGGGAGGAACGTTAATTATGTTGGAAAATTTAGTAACTTTGCTCATTTTGGGTATTTACTTTGGTGGGTCTCATTTCGTAAAATGGTATCCAAGTGAAGAGATGAGTTATCCTCCAGGAGAGCTTCGATTCGATGTATAACTCGTCCAAAATGGATAACGGGTTAATGAGAAATTGAGGACCAAAGTGAGAGGTTTGGTTCCTTGAAAAGAAGATGAAAGCATCTTTGTCCCACATCGGAAAACTTGGGTGTTTTTCTCTAGTTTATATAACTTTTCCCATATGTGGTGAATAAAATACTAGCTAAGAGGCTCTCTTTTATTATTAAGATTTTTTTTTCTTGGATAATATCTATTACTGATATTAAGAAATTACATTCAATAAAGTTAATTTAATTAAAATCAATTAAAAAAATAATACAATAAATATATTATCAAATCAAATGGATGAAGTAATAAAAAATGTAAAATACAACAAATACTATAATTAATTATATTATTAAACAAATGGACCAAATAATAATAAAAAAATTTTGATTTGACATTTTTGAGAGGGAAAATGATAAAATTGTAATTATTGCGAACTTTCTTATTATTATTATAGTATATATATATACATATATATATATATATATATGAGTTTGCTACCCAATTTGCTTCTCGCTTGTCCAATTCTATAATTCAAATTTGGACTCAAATCTTATTTTTGTCATCAAATTTGCCACCATCTCCAACCCTTTAAACTCAAATTGAAATATTTTCTTACAATATTCTTAATTTTTATTTTTTGAATTTTCTTTAATATCAAATATTTGTTTATTTAAGTTGATAAAAAAATTAATTTAATTGATTTCAATTATAAAAAAATATTTATGAACTATAAATCTTATTAAAAATACCAAAATTATATTATAAAATTTATCACACATACATATTAATATACTAAAGAAAATAATTTAGTCATACAATACAATGCAAATAAATTACATAATGATAGAAAAATATAAATTATATAATAATTATCACTAACATTCCGAATTAGATCATTTTTTCCAAAGATGTTCGATCTATGCATTTCGAAGTTTGTAATGAGTCTCTGCATCTCTGATTTTTCTATGTTGACGAAGAAAATCTCGAAATGTAGAATTTTCGTTATTTATCATATCTATCTCTGGAGTTGTCACATCTCTCGTTTCTACAATCGGAGCACTGAGATCCCGTTCATCCTCGATTATCATATTATGCATTATAAGACATGCAATCATTATGTCTTGCAAGTCATTTGTCATCCAAAACCGAGCAGAATTTGCTACAATTGCAAATCAACTCTGAAGAACTCTAAATGCACATTCCACATCTTTTCTACAAACTTCTTGCATGGTCGCAAAATATATTTTCTCCAAATGCAGAATATTTTAATAATATTGGAGGAACTGGAAGTACTGGTCTACCAGATTACTAAAATTCTTATTATATATGGAGTTTAATTGCATTTCATTTCTTATTTTTTTTGTACAAAATCTAGCATGATGTGTTTTATTAATTTAAACTAGTATAGGGCCCGTGTAATACACAGGATTTCATTTTAAAAAAATTGAATTTGGTAAAATGTGAACATTAGATATAAATTTGTGTAATATGTATCATCTAATACTTTTTAAGCTATAGATAACATTTTATTTCATAACAATGTTTATATAAATTTTTATATTATAATTTTAAGATAATGCGAAGGTGAATGAAAAATTGAAACTACATATGTATCAAATTCTTCTCCATCATTCGACAAACAGTTAAAAACATAAATGCAAGAATTAAGAAGATTTTCCATTTGACAAGTACTACACAACACTAAAACTAGCTAGCTATTGCACAAATCAAATACAAACTCAAGCATCGCGAACAAGTTTGAATCTCTGGACTTCCTTTAAATTAATCCATGGATTCACCTGGCTTTTGACAACAAGTTTGAACCTCTGAACTTCCTTTAACTTAATATATGGATTCACCTGTCCTTGACCTTGTACACTTTGTTTTCGCCTCTTCTAACATTCGTTGTCTCCATAAACTCAAAAGATAATCATATTCTGAGTTATTAAGATCAAACTAAAAGTTAATGAAAACACTCACTTAAACAATCAAATGCAGAAGGGCACACATAAGATGCAAGTTAATACAATAAATCTAAACATAACATACCTCATTTTCTCTTCTTTCTGTGTTCTGTGATGTTATCCTATTACTCTCTTCACTATATAAACTTGCTTCAATTGCATAGAAACTACACCATTCCTGAAATATGAATCATGAAATATAAGTTATTAACATCATCACAAAAAATTCAGTGAAAAATCCTAAACAACCAAACCTTAAAGTTATTCAAAGATTAAAAGCATGTCTATTTGTTATTCCTAATCAAATAAAACGCAGACAATCTAACTCCGATTATACAAAAAAAATTGAAATTGAAATTGAATGAAAATGCTTACGAAACTTACCAAATATACGCAACCTATGAATTTTACCGCGAGGATTTGGAGGTTAAAAAAAGTAAGTTTAGTGGGTAGGGGAGTGGGTAGTGGGGAAGTGGAGTCAAGGTTTTGATCCAAAATTAGTTAATTGATTTAATTAAGATAAGTAACTATTTATTTGGAAATAATTAGAAATGAAGTTCACGGGTATAATGTCTCTTGTTTCATGCCAATTCTTATTATTTATTGTTAAAAGAATAATATTCTTTAAAGTGTCGTAATAGATAGTAATATAATACATATAATTTATAATGCCTTAATAAGGTTAATATAATTGTAGCCATAGTGCCTTAATGGGTACCAATTAATAAAATGTCTCAAAAAAACCCCTATCAATACATTCACATTCAAATGTCACAAAATTAATGTAGTTATAGCCAATTTTTCTAATAGTGCCAGACAGAGAAACCCCTCGTTTCAATCCTCACTCATACCCCAGGATCTCTAGAAGGAACTCACACAGAGGAAGTTTGCAGAGAAGAGAGAGAGTACTTTGAGAGAGAGAGAGAGGATCAGACTATGTTCTGCTTCTCCAGAGCTCCACCACTGGAACCCCATAAGAAGGGGGGTGAGTGAGAGGAGCAAGAAGCTCTAAGGGTTTCATCAAGAAAGGGCGAAGAAGAAGGAGTTGGAACGACAGAGATGGAGATACAACAAATGAGGGGAGCAAGAGAGCGGCTTCATTTAGGGCAACAGGGACTATGGGCTTGGGCTTGGGCTTGGGTAATTTAGGAAATAAAATAGAGGCCCAGCAACTTATTGGGCCAACATTTCCAACAGTTGTGATTACTAATCTATATATATATAATCCAATGCAGGTGTTCTCGGGACAATTTCATTTGTGAAATTCTATGTTTTGAGATTATGAGAAATAAAATCTCCTAACATCAAATTTGACATTTAGCAATTAAATCTCTTAGCATACAAAGATGAAGTCATCAGCTGCAAGCAAGAAGGGAATTAGACACAACAATGTTAAGTACTTTATCATGATCTTAATGTTTTGGTATACAAATAAATTTAGCTGCTTTTTTTTTTTTTCTGCTGCAATTTCAATCTCTGGCTAAAAAACTTGGCATACATCAACTATTATTTGCATATGATAAGTAAAACAAATAAAAGTTGAGTAGAACAGTAACTTTGGCTCATTCATCATTTAGAACACTATCTTTACGGGCTTGAAAATTGAGATCATGTTTTTCTAAAATGGATGAATTTAGGACAAATCAACCTGATTCGATGAATTTTGGGCCAATTTCGTGCTAATTTTGTGCCAATTCTGTGCTAATTCCGTGCTAACTGAATTAGACACGTGACTTTCTCGTGCCAATTAACCCGAAAATTCATCGATTTGGACTTATTTGTCCTAAATTCGTCTAATTTTGAATGATAAGTCTCAATTTCAAAGCCCAAAAAGTTAATGTCTCTAAAATGATGAAATGACTAAAGTTACAATTTCCCCAAGTTGAAAGTATCATACATTAATGCAAAATCATCCATAAAATAGAATTTCGACCAAACTACTATTAAATTGTTTTAATTGTTGCATGACAGACTTTTCCTTTTACTGATAAATTAGTTTTCAATCCATTACTTATAATTCAATAGCCTATTTCATACTTAGATCGAATTTAATGAATCATAATTAATATTTTGATAAAAGTAGACTAGAATAATTTAGCAAAGAGTCGAAATGTAATCTTCATATATACTCATCAAATAACAATATTAGTCAATGCATAATAATTGATATAATTTAACTGTGGTTTGATTTTGAAAAATTTCAATTCTCCGAATTGAATTGGACTGTACACACCACTATGTCCAAACTATGCAAGCTTCACTGCAGTTATCTCGAGATATTATAAGGACGACTTTACCTAGGTTATTATTTTTGTTTTTGTATTTGTTTTTTTTTAATAAAAAAATTATGTTTCCATTGATTGTTGTTCCAATCTTCAATGTCACAATTTAATGAATCATAATTAATAGTTTGTCAGAATTAGATTACAATAATTAAGGAAATGGACATAATGTGATCTTCACATACACCTCAAAATAAGAATAAGAATACTCTTATTATAGCTATAAAATGATTATGGATCTCATCCATACAACTTGAATGCATGAAGTAAATTCTTTATCCAACTCCCAATACAAACTGAATCAAATTTTTTGGACAAACAAAAAATAAAGTAGATTGATCAAAATCCACAACAATTGACAATGTAGGAATTTATTGTTGTCTATCAAAGTTAGGACTTAGGGTTGGGGAATTGGCAATAAATTTTGTTGAGAGAAACATCTCATAAGCCCACATCTTATGACTTGTTCCTTGTATTAATTACCACCAAGGTACATTAATAACGGTGGGAGGATGCAATATTTCAAATTAATTTTATTAAGTATACAAGGGCTACAAAAATATTTCTTCACTGAAACATATAGTTTCAGGTTCTTGATAAAAAATAATGTTTTATATATGTGCTTTATTTTTTTTTATTGAAAAGCTTATTTAATACATTTATAACTAACTTATGATTAGTGACAATAAATTTTGAATTATTGATTTAACGTGTAAATGTAAGGGTGTAAGTACAATTTTATTTTATTATCATACATTCTTAGAGTTAAATAAAATGGTGTACTTTTGTGAAACATGATTTTTTTTTAATGGATGGCATGTGTATGTTGTGTTTTATTATATATCAAAGTATGGTAATCAACTTATAACTGTCAAAACACACCAACCATGCATATACGTTGCAGTATATTAAAGTATGATAAATTGAACCCAAAAAAATCAAAACCTTCATTTGAATTGTCATTTTAATCAAACTTGTGGAGTGGCAGCTCAGAAATAAATCAAGGATGTCGGAACCGAAAAAACCGGGTCAAGAACCGGTCTGGAAATGGTCGAACCGAGCTCAGGAAGATCAGCTGTAACGGCCGGTTCAAGTTCGTTGGAGCTGTTACAACAGCTAGGGCACAGGCGCAGGAATCGAATTTGAGATCAAGATTCGACGATTTCGGTTGCGATTTCAGTTAAATTGATAGAGGGCTATTACTTAGTATATATAGGAGTATAGCCAGTTGTAATCTTACTTTGCAATTTTAAGTTTTGCGTGAGATTAGAGAATTAGGGTTCTTGATGATTTAACCCTAATTTTTGGGGGTTTTGCTTGTAACTTCGAATTCTCTCTCGTTTCTTAGTGAAATCCGTTCAATTCTTTCATGGTGGATGTAGGCCGATGTGGCGAGCCGAACCACCCTAAAATCTTGAGTGTTATTTCAATTTTCTGTTCGTATTTTGAAGATCAAAACTTGTAGTTTTAGGGTTTTCTGGAAAGTGTTGTGTTTTGAGTGTTGTCTATCATAGAAGTTCAATTATCTTCACAATTGGCGCCATCTGTGGGAAGTACTCGACGCACAACCACTGCAGATGTCTGGAATGAAGCTCGACGTGGAGAAATTCATGGGGATCGGCGACTTTACACTATGGAAGGCAAAGATGGAAGCTGTCTTGATCTAGCAAGGTTGGGAGGAAGCCATTTCTGAAGAACCCGTGGATGATTCGGAGGAATCATCATCCCTTACACCTGCTGATCGGAGCAAAATTGATCGGAAGGCGCGTAGCTCGATCATACTGTGCCTAGGAGAGAAGGCATTGAGAGAAGTATATCAAGAACGAATAGCATTGGAGGTTTGGAAGAAGCTCGAATCGCTTTATCAAACAAAGTCTCTAGCCAATCGTCTATTCCTGAAACAAAGGCTGATTTCTTTCAAGATAGTAGATGATAAGAAGATCCTGGAGAAGCTAGATGAATTCAATAAGTTGGTGGATGATTTGGAGAATATAGAAGAGAAGCAAAAGGACGAGGACAAGGCTCTTCTTTTGTTGAATGCGCTCCCGAAATCATATCAATCTTTCAAGGATGCTCTCGTATATGGAAGAGTAATCCCACTGACTTTGGAGGAAGTTCAAGTAGCAATTCGATCGAGATTTCTTGGGTCTGAATCTGAGAGGAAACAACAAAGCCTTGGAGAAGGATTGACTGTAAAAGGCAAGAAATTCAAGAAAGGGAATTCAAGACAAAGCTCGCAAAGATCTGAACAAGGTGGAGCCCGATCCAACTCTGAAGGAGATGAATCGAGGAAGTGCTTTCATTGCCATAAACCAGGGCACTTCAAGCGCAATTGCCCCGAGAGGAAGAAGAAGCAAGGTGGTAGTAATTCAAATCATCAAGCAGCTATTGCGCAAGATCAATATGATAGCGCTGATATGCTGTGTATCAGCAATGCTGATATGAAAGGAGAGTGGGTGCTTGATTCAGGGTGTTCCTTCCACATGTGTCCGATTAAGAACTGGTTTAGTGAATTAAAATTGCATCAAGGAGGCTTAGTGCTACTGGGAGATGATCATTCATGTCAGGTGATGGGAGTTGGAACCATCAAACTCAAGCTGCATGATGGGAGGATCAGGACCTTGACCAATGTAAGGTATATTCCTAAACTCAAAAGAAATCTAATATCTCTTGGTGTTCTTAATGCTACAGGCTGTGAGTTTAAGACTCAAGGAGGGGAGATCCAAGTTACCAAAACTGGAATGGTGGTGATGAAAGGAATAAAGTCGAATGGCCTCTATATTCTTAAGGGAACCACAGTGGAAGGAGGGGCATCACCTGCTTAAAAAGAAGATCTAACTAACCTTTGGCATAAGAGGTTAGGCCACATTGGAGATAAAGGCTTGGCTGAGCTATCAAGACAAAAGTTGATTCCCATTTCAGATCCTGGAAGAACACAGGAATGTGAGCAATGTATCCAAGGGAAACTCACAAAGACTCCCTTTCCAAAAGGTAAACACACCACTGTAAGTATACTTGACTATGTACACTCTGATGTTTGGGGTCCATCTAGAGTAGAAACACATGGAGGAGGAAGGTATTTCATAACCTTTATAGATGATTACAGTAGGAAGGTGTGGGTGTATGTCCTTAAGCATAAATCTGAGGCCTTTTCTAAGTTTAAAGAATGGTTAACACAGCAAGAGAATCTCACTGGTGAGAAGTTAAAGCATCTTAGGACAGATAATGGTCTAGAGTTTATGTCAGAGGAATTCCTAATCTATTGCAGGGAGAAAGGCATTTCAAGACACAAGACTGTAGTGGCTACTCCACAGCAAAATGTAATAGTTGAGCGCATGAATAGAACGCTTTTGGAGAGGGTAAGATGCTTGCTCCTAGATGCTGGATTGCCCAAATCATTTTGGGGAGAAGCAGTTTCAACAGCAGCATTTCTCATCAATCGAAGTCCATCATCTTCAGTCCAATTCAAGTCTCCTAATGAGGTATGGTATTCTAAGACTCCTAACTATTCTTTTCTAAAGGTTTTTGGATGTCTAGCTTATGCCCACACTAAGCAAGATAAGCTGGAATCAAGAGCTATAAAGTGCATCTATATTGGCTATCCAAATGGAGTAAAAGGATATAAGATGTGGAGCTTAGAAAATGGGACTCCAAGGTGTTTCATTAGCAGAGATGTGATGTTTAAGGAAGGAGTGATGGGGTATAAGGAGAAACAACATGCTACTGAAACTGTAGGAACATCAAATTCAGAACTGAGCAATGGAGAATCTGAAGTTCAGGTGGAGTTGCAAGGAGAGTCTCAAGCTGAACATCAAGGAGATGGATCAAGCTCCACTGATTCAAATGATAATCAAGCCAATAAGAATCAAAATGACCAGCTGGATGAGACTGAGGACCTGACCACCTTATCACTTAGCAAGAGATAGACAAAGAACAACAATAACCCCTCCATCAAGATATGGTGAAGCTGATATAGCCAACTATGCCCTATGTGTAGCTGAGGAATTGGAGTATGAGGAGCCAAACTCATACAAAGCTGCAATGAAGTCTAAAGACAGTGAGAAGTGGGCTCAAGCCATGAATGAGGAAATCATGTCACTTGAAAAGAATCAGACTTGGATCCTTGTTGATAGACCAGTGGGACAGAAGCTAATAGGCTGCAAATGGATTTTCAAAAGGAAGATCGAAGTGGCTGGAAATGAACAAATGAGGTTCAAAGCAAGGCTGGTGGCTAAGGGCTTCACTCAGAGAGAAGGAATCGACTACCATGAGATATTCTCTCCAGTAGTGAAGCATGTATCAATAAGGATCTTACTAGCCTTGGTAGTGCAAGAAGACATGGAGTTGCAGCAGCTAGATGTCAAGACTGCCTTCTTGCATGGGAATTTAGATGAAACCTTGTACATGGCTCAGCCTGAAGGATACAAGAAGCCTGGAGAAGAGAATAAGGTTTGCTTACTGAAAAGATCATTATATGGACTCAAGCAAAGTCCTAGGCAGTGGTATAAGAGATTTGACAGTGTGATGATGAGCATTGGACTGGAGAGATGCAATTATGATAGCTGTGTTTACTTACAAAAGGAAAACCATGGAGTGTTGGTCTATCTTCTAATCTATGTTGATGATATGCTAATAGCTAGCAAGAGTATGAAAAGGATACAGATCATCAAGGATAAACTCAAGGATCAGTTTGAGATGAAGGATCTTGGTGATGTTAGAAGAATGTTAGGCATGGACATTAGAAGAGATAGAGGAAAGGGGCTGATATTCTTATACCAAACTGATTACATAAGGAAAGTTCTAAAGAGATTCTTTATGCATGAATCAAAGTCAGTCACCACTCCATTGGGAACTCAGTTTAAATTAACAACACAAGAGAAGCCTCAAACTGAATCTGAAAGGAAATCGATGGCTGAAGTTCCTTATGCCAATGCAATAGGGAGCATGATGTATGCAATGGTTTGTAGCAGACCCGATATAGCCTATGCTATGAGTAGAGTAAGTAGGTTCATGGCAGATCCAGGTAAACCTCATTGGGAAGCAATCAAATGGATGCTAAGATACCTACAAGGAACATCAAATCTGGGATTAATGTTTTATCAGCAATCTAAACTTAATCTTTCTAACCCTTTGGAAGGTTTTGTAGATTCTGACTTTGCAGGGAATCCCGACACAAGAAGGTCAACTACAGGCTATGTATTCAGGTTATTTGGAACAGCCATAAGTTGGAAGGTTATGCAGCAATCGATTGTGGCCCTCTCAACTACAGAAGCTGAATTTGTGGCCATGGCCGAGGCTGTTAAGGAGTCCATGTGGCTCAAGGGAATTCTAAAAGAACTAAGGGTAAAGCAAGGAAGAGTTTCAATCTATTGTGATAACCAAAGTGCATTGCATTTAGCTAAGCATAAAATGTTCCACAGTAGGTGCAAACACATTGATATCAAATTGCATTTTGTTAGAAATTTGATAGATAAAGGAGAAGTAGAAGCTAGGAAAATAGCAACTGAGGAGAATCCATCTGATATGCTAACTAAAATACTTCCAAGGTCGAAATTTGAGTTTTGCAGGGATCAAATCCAGGTGAAAACCTGGGCAGCAAATCAAGCTTAAATAAGTGCTGAGTTATGGAAGAATTTGGATTGATTTCACAAGCTGAGGTGGAGAATTGTGGAGTGGCAGCTCGGAAATAAATCAAGGATGTCGGAACCGGAAAAACCGGGTCAAGAACCGGTCTGGAAATGGTCGAACCGGGCTCAGGAAGATCAGCTGTAACGGCCGGTTCAAGTTCGTTGGAGCTGTTGCAACAACTAGGGCACAGGCGCAGGAATCGAATTTGAGATCAAGATTCGACGATTTCGGTTGCGATTTCAGTTAAATTGATAGAGGGCTATTACTTAGTATATATAGGAGTATAGCCAGTTGTAATCTTACTTTGCAATTTTAAGTTTTGCGTGAGATTAGAGAATTAGGGTTCTTGAGTGATTTAACCCTAATTTTTTGGGGTTTTGCTTGTAACTTCGAATTCTCTCTCGTTTCTTAGTGAAATCCGTTCAATCCTTTCATGATGGATGTAGGCCGATGTGGCGAGCCGAACCACCCTAAAATCTTGAGTGTTATTTCAATTTTCTGTTCGTATTTTGAAGATCAAAACTTGTAGTTTTAGGGTTTTCTGGAAAGTGTTATGTTTTGAGTGTTGTTTATCATAGAAGTTCAATTATCTTCACAAAACTTTTTGCTATTAGTCAGTAGCATAACCTTCTATATTTAGTGTGTGTATGTTTTTTTTTTTTTTTTTTGGGACTAAATTGGTGGAAAAAAATATTTATTATCTATCGATATACAACTTTTAAATTAAGTTTTTTTAGTCTTTTTCGGTCTCTTCCTCCTCACCTCCACTCCCCCAAGCTTATTAATAAAAAATTCAACTTTTCGAGATTGATTTTGATCGAGAAATTAAAACATACTAATTAATAAAATTGTGTTATTTTATCTAATATTGAAGAGTTTGGTTAAATGACAACGTGGGTTAAAGTTGTGATTTTTTTAGCAATTAATCCTATAAAATTTGCAAAAACCATAAATCATTTCCAAATTCTAAATTTGATAAGAGTCATAAGATGCATCCATGCATCATACGTGGGATTTCGAATCTTTTTAATCTAAACTCACTAAAACACTAAACTTCAATATTATATAATATCAAACAGAATGGAAGTCCAATTAGAGATCTTGGTTGCATCTTATCTATATATCTATATCTATATACATATAATAATACATAACATTCTAAATTTCATAAAATTTAAGAGTCTATATAAAGTTTCAATTTTTTAAACATGATTAAAAGTGGAAGTACCTGAATCGTATGCAGGAACTTGAATATTTCAAATAATATTTTTAGTATTAATCTGAACAAAGTTATGTCTTCTAACATGTAGAATTAAGTGTGATTCAAGAAATGAAGACTACAAACTGAGCAAGAAGAAATATTAAGATAAAGATAAAAAATTAATAGAAGTAGACAATCATCAATGAGAATGTACAATGCACATCCCAGTGCAAACTACTGACACCACAGCAGATGAATTGATCGACCCGGTTCGACTATATGACAACCAAGTCATGGGAGCATCAACTACAGAAGAGAAGAATGACTACTACTTGGATACATGTATGTGTATGTATACAGGCTATTGTACATACGTATACATATGACACAGGCATATGTTAATACCACTGGTTTGGTTACTTCTAATCTAGCAAAACTGTGTTTGTGGAAGGCATGTTTCAAGTTGGAGATTCACCTAGTAGAAGAGTGTGCCACCAGCCGCACACCACATTTCTTGCAACACATCCCTCAATCGGAACTTGAGCAGGGATGTTTCGATCAATCACATCACCCAGACCAAGCTGACTCACAGAGAAAACCCACCATCAGTGTAGTGTTTATACATATAATTATACAGCTTAGATTCTTCAATTTCATGGAAGAATATTGTGTGCGAGTGTTTATATATATGTATACGCATTCTTAGTAAAAAAATATAGTTAGTATTCAAGGTATATGACATTACCTGGCCATACTTGTTCCATCCCCAGCAGAATGTTTTTCCATCCTCTGTAAGGAAAGAATAAAACCAATTAGTTTATTGGAAAGAACTTAATTTATTCTTTATACATAAAAAATAAAAGTATAACAACATGCAAGATAGGAACTGAAATACTTTAAATATATCAATACTGCTCTATTTTGACAAAGAACTACATGGTGCAAGCACTCCTGGATTCATAATTGTTACTACCAATTGTAGTATAGTCAAGAAAAGTTCTACTACTAGATTAACACAAAGATTGGCATACCTGTAACAACTGCACTGTGTCGAGCTCCGCATGATACAGCTTTTACATGAACATTTTCCAGACTTGGAGCATCAAGGAGTCGAGGTAAAATCTGTTAGCAATAATCCCAAATATAATGCTGATTAATCAAAGTTGTGATTTTTATTTAAATCAATGCAGGTAAGACAAGGAACAAGAAAAATCTGAATTTGGGCCGTGAAATGAATCCTTCTCATTCCAAAATATAATGTCATGTAATACAGAAATTGCAGAATCACATTATCAAGTCCGTCACAGCATCATGATGCAAAATCACTTCATATTAGACTAGTCATGACGGCTTGGCCCTAATAAGGTTCCATAATGAGTCAAAGATAGTTGTGGCTTATACCTCAGCTTGATCAGCGCCAGTTCCTAACTGACCAAATTGATTTCCCCCAAACGCATAAACATCACCATCAGCAGAAATGCAGATGGTATGCCAAAGTCCAGCTGCTACCCCTCCTATATTGATGCCAAGTAAAGAAGATACACAAGTAGGGCTAAGCTCATCATCTGTACATCCTTGTCCACACTACATTAAACAAGAGGGCAAATCATTTATCATTAATGATAACTTCTCACTCAATTTAGTAGTAGAAAGTGTAATTGCAAAGAAATAAAAATCACGCAACAATCAATATATGAACTGAATCCATATGAACCAATGGAAACACTTCATCAAACAATGACAATCATAGGTTTAGGATGCAACACAGCATGTACCATGTGAAGGGATCTTCTGGCAGTTCAACTCAGTTTTCTAGGGACATTATTCTATGTTTGGTTTTTTGTATTTTATGGCTTGAGGATGTCCAGGACCAAAATAATATGTACATAAAAAGGGTGGAAGAAGGGTAATTGTCAAGCTGCTAGTCATTACAGAATCAGTGTATGGAAGCTAAGATATATAGAGTTTGGATTCTTTCCTATTGCAGAACAGAGTTGTCTGGAAAGAGCACTATTTATTTCGATTCTTAAAGATATTACCTGCTTTGGACTTCTCATTCTATGAATTTAGGTATGTATTATCATAACCTAAGAGCCCCACAGATGTTTCAAGGGAGAAACAGTTTGATTCTGTAACAAATCTATGGATATTGTCTTATAGAGTCGACATCATATCCTAGCAATCACAACTACATGAACACATATACATAAGAACAAGTATATTTATGTGTGTGTTCTTTCTGCTTATGACATGTAAATGATTTTATAAGATAAGAAAGATATAATGTATGCCAGAATGATAAAATTGAATTCATACGGGACTGATGGTTTTGACATGAGATTAATTGATCTTATCGAACCAGAAAGCCATTGCCAAAACACATAACAGGAGTACAACTAAGTCTATTTATCTGAGTACTTTCTATTGCAGTCTATATATATCATAAGTAACATCACACAGAAATTATTAAGACAAGAAAATGAGTGGTAAAACATCAGTTTTATCACCCTCTTGTTTATAATCTCAAATGAACTAATTCACCTAACTGCAGCAAACTTTAATATATCCTTCAAGATTCTTAAGAACACCTGGGGTAACTAAATTAAAGAACTGATGCAACTGATCCATTCAATAGTTAAACTTGAGATTCAATGTGCATAATAATAACTTGATGGACTTCCTAGATCCTATAATTGAAGCCAACAATCCATGTGTTATGGTGTTCATTATATTCTTGGTCATAGGAAGTGTACCCTTTGTAAGAACAAGTGTATATTGCTGAGACTCTCACCTGTCCATATAGTCCCCAACCAAAAGTTAGTAGCGCACCAGCATCTGTTGAAATGAGAGGATAAATCAAGATACCCATGTTAGCAAATAACCTATCTTAATGTGGTATGATTCTTAACTGACCAAAAAAATGTAAGAGGAGATTGAAACTGGATCTACTTGGAAATTAATTGAGGAAGAATAAGCAACAAACCTGTTAGCACTGCACTATGTCTGCCTCCACATGCGATTGTTTTTATGTAACTTCCAGGAACTCTAAATCCCAGACCTTCAGAACTCATATTTCCACGAGAAAGGCCCATAGAGCGATCCTTATTGAAAGGCGAATCAATGCAGGGTACAGGATGAGGAGAGGACACCATTCTAATTCGAGATCCCAGGCCCAGTTGCCCCTCACCTCCATAGCCCCAACCCCACACCTGTCCTACATCTGTATTGGAAAAGAGATAATGAGAGAGAGAGAGAGTAGCTACCCTTAATTACCATATCGCAATCAAACAACGTAACAAAATAATCACCTGACAATGCTAAGGTGTGCCGACCACCAGCAGCAACAGATGCAATCCTAACACCTGGATTAAGTGCTACCAAACAAGGGAATGCAGAAAGAGGTTCATCACCAGATGAGCTTTCAGTTGATTGTCTAGCTGGTGATACACGTCTCCTTTTAGAAGTCTCCTCAACTCCTCTGCTATCGCTACCTAATCCTGACCCACCACTGGATCTTGATCCATGAGAACGTGGGCTTACTATAATGGAGTCACTCCTCAACATGTTAGTTTGTGTAACTTGAATAATGAGACTTTGTATATCACTGGCCTTGAAACCAGACAGCAATACCTTGCTCAGTCAACAATAAGCTTTGTTTCTCAAAGGCATCTTTCTCCATGCTTGAACCAGTTGAACATTCCCCAATGACCTTTCCAGTAGGGATACATTCTTTCCATCCCCAAGTATAAACTTCCCCACCCACTGCATTTATCATTTAAGATTGAGTTAGTTCATCAAAAGAAACACAATATGGGAAAGAAAAATTGTAACACATTCAAGTCATGAATATGTACTAAACTATGGCAGACTCTCAGTCGGCTTCAGTTTCCTTTCATGGGAGGAAATATCCTTTGGTTGACTGGTATGCTGTAGGATTTGTTAACTTAATATATGCACAATTATGCAGGGCACTGCACCGCTCTAGGAAGGCAATCAACCAAGTTGTTTGTGTTTCAGTTAAACTAGAGCCCTACCTTGTATGCGCTTTCGAATGATGTAGAGATGGAGAACCATATAGGAAATAGTTGTCTTACAGTTGCTTCCTTCCTGAGTGGAAATCAAAACCTGGTTTTTACCTACACAGTGGATGATGTACCTGTTACAGAAACACAGTGTGCCCAACCAGCGGCAGCTTTCACTATAATGGCCTCAGCAGGAAGTGGAAAAGGCTCTGGCATTTCCTAAACAACATCAGTAAAAAGTATGTCATAGCACATGCAACTGGAGAAGCCAGTTGGCGAATTAGAAAACTAGCCAGACTCCATTACCCCATGTTTCCCAGATGTCACATAGCTTTGACCTAAGTCATCTGTCGATCCCCACGTCATGAGCTTCCCAGAGTCTGGCACATGCAATTTAAAAGTCTCTCAGAACAAAAACTAATCCCATGTTGTAACCACTTACAACAAATCAAGAATCATTACTTTCTTATGGGAATGCCATGTTATAACATAAATCACATAACATCATGCTTTCCTCTCTATAGTTTAAATTAAAAACTGCAGAGTAAATCTCTCAAAGTTAAAAGAAGACAAAATCATTGCTTAGAATGTTGTCCCAAAGTTTAAAGAAGGAACCTTCAAAGATAAAATCTTTGGTTTCAGAAAAACTTCAAATTTCTTTCAAAAAACAAGACGAAACTTCAGTTTTCCAAATTGGCATAATTCCTGTGACAAGTCATATGTGAGTCAGACAAGTATTGCAGAACAGCAGAAACGCATCAATAATAGGTTTTTGATAAATTTGAGTACACATACTCAATAACACACAAAAAGGATTGTCGAAGCTATTAACAGTTCCTGGAACATTTAAAACAGAATGGCAACGCAGACGCTTAATGCTGATAGAAAAACATCACTTCGAGTGGCACTAAAAGATGCAAAAATGTACTCATCAGTTCCTACGGAAACTCGAATCCCAACCTTTGAACCACACAACTTGGACAAAAAAATAAAACAGAAAACAAAAAATATCGCAGGAATCAAGCTCAAAAAATTACCCGAAATAGCCATGGCGAAACCACAACCGCCGCCACAAACATCCTTCCATGCATTTCCATCACCGTGAGGAGGCCGCACCACCACCGGAGACAAAATTGGCGTCCTCTGCGGCAATGCTCCAGGCAAATACCCCCACATGAACACCAATTTCTCCTCAATTTTTACACCTTCTTCACCTCCTTCCCCATCAACATTCATTCCTTCTCCCAGAAGAAACTTCTCAACACAAAAGATATCTCGTTGCACTTGCTCTTATTCGTCGAAAAAATTCTAAAGAAATAGTCCTCTCCCTCTCTTTCTCTTAAACTGAGTTCTGTTATTTTTGGAGAGAGAAAAGTGCCCTCGAAAGGGGCATATCTATTTCGGGCGAACAATGGTGCCATGTCGGATGATCACGTGGCTACAGTCCACGTGGCTAATCGAGAGCCGCGAGATGCGATGGCGATTCTCCACCAGGAGTTGCAGGAAGTTTCTGGAAGGTGAGAAGAAATTCTCGCCTCACTGCCAACTGCTCTGGCGGAAGGCGTGTTCCGATGATAAGCCGCCACGTGTCCTCCCACTCTCCGGCTCTCCTTTGCTAATCATTAGAAACTGGCACGTGTCTCATGCGTATTGGCGGACTTTTATAATGCCGACTTGCAGCGTGCTATTGGACCAAAATGCCCTTGTTGGACACGTGAGACGCGGGTGGGGTGGGTGGGTAGGTTAATGGCCTTTTTCTCGAGGGAGACTCGCATGCTTTAATTGGCATGTCCATGGTACGACAAAACTAGAAACCCACCTTCTAACATCATAATAATAATAATAATAGTTTATCTATTTATAAAAAAAATAGTTGGTAAAATTTACAATTTTATCACTTTTCCTTCAAGAAATATCTAATCAATGTTTTAGATAATAAAATAATTATAAAAAGAAAATTAATATGTTATTTACCTCTTTTTCAATATAATATATTTGCTACCCTTTATAATAATAATAATAATTATTATTATTATTATTATTATTATTATTCTCCATTTTTGATAATAATTTAATTATTTTTATTTTGTTAACTTTATGTATTTAATGTCTATAATTATTTTCATTATCAATTTTACAATTAAAGAAATTTTAAAATATCTTTTTTATAATTATGAGAAATTTTGTATACAAATAAATGTTTAAAATTTATATTTTTAATCGGTTACTTTTTAACCAATTTAAAAAATCATTATATCATATTATTTATCGAACCATAAGAAAAAATCAAAAAATATAAAAACAAATAGAACGTAAGTTTTCAATATTAAATTTTTTTTTTCAATTTTACAGTTTAAAAATTTTAAGATATTTTTTGTAATTATAAGAAGTGTTGCATATAATAAAACTTATATTGTTGATTTGTCACGTTTAACTAACTTTTAATAACATTGACTTATCGAATTAGCTATCAAGGCATGAAAACAATTCAACAAAAGACAGTGACAAATAAAATATAAATTTTCAATTTTTAATTCATTTTTTTAATTGTAATAACATAATGTTTAGAATTATTCTGATTATTAATTGTAAATTTAAAATAAATTTTAACATATTTAAAAAAAATGTTTAATAAAAATAAATATTTCAAATTTATATTGTTAATTAATTAGTCATTTTTAAATAACTCCAAAATTTGTTGACCTATTAAATTATTTATCAGACCATAATTTTTTTTATAATTAGAAGACAAATAAATTGTTTAAGTTATTAATAAATTTTGTATTCCAACTTTTTAATATTATCAAATTAAATTTAGAATGACATGTACAATTTGTCTTATTTGAATTCAGAATAACACGTTACAAAAAAAAAAAAAACGAATGCAAAAGGAAGCTCTGAAAAACACACGAGAGATAGGTGAGATTTCAACCAAATTCTATTTTTTTCAATTAAAACTCTACTTTACCTAATGAATTTTTAAAATTATAAAATATAACTTCAAATAAATATATAATGAAAA